>CAJHNH020000001.1:2843991-2918851 GCA_905116865.2 Candidula unifasciata
TCACTTGCTATTATTAACCTTCAGAAGATGAATCCGAGTAGCTCGTGAACAGCAGAATCAGAACGACTTCTGAGACAAGTCCGGCGGCCACAGCTGCCAGATTTAGCCAGCGAGCCATCCTGCTGTAAGAGTAAGCAGTAACCACATCCCCGCGATTCAAGGCCTTTATCGACTGAGAAAAAAAAATATAACAGACGAAAACATTCTTACCAAAAATCATAGAAGTGTGATTATGCAGTGTGAGGGACCTCGTCATGTCCCGCTTATGAGGGCTGGCTACAAGGTGCTTTATTAATATCCTACCCCAAACAGAGGAATTCTTCAAGTCACGGGACAATCTAATATTTCAGTGTGTGGTAGATATGCTGCATGCAGTCGTGGGACCGAGGCTGTATGCAATCGTGGGACCTAGGCTGCACTCTCTCGTGGGACGTAGGTGGGTTGGGGTTAGGGCCAGTTCTAGATGCTTTGGGTTCGTTAAAAGCATGAAAAAGCCGGGAAACCAGGTCTTACCATCCTCTGAAATGTTAGACTGTCCTGTGACGTCATCTGGGGTAGGATAATAAAGCATTGGCTACACTTATCTGGTGTATTTCTTATAGTTGTCATAACTATAATTTATTTTCAGGTTGAACGAGATATCTGAGACTCCCCGAGAGGGGGTGAAAATAAAATAACCCAATACAGCAATCACTCTATTCTGTGGCTACTTTGTGTATGTCGGAAGATCTAGGGACAACGCGTGCACGTAATCCAAGCATCCACACCCATACAGGACTACAAGTTAAACGTGGTCTATGTTGACGTTACAGGGGTGGCAGTAACAGCTTTTTATGGGCGGGGGGGGGGGTGGAGATTGAGAAGTTCTCCGTGTCGAGTGGTCGCCGTCACTTTTCTTGGCAGCGCCGATAAATCATGACGATCTAAGGAGAATGTCGCCGCGAGGAGTTACCTGGTGATCTGGCCGACGCTCAACACTGAGGGGAAGGATGAAACGAATATACAATCAGACGGTTACTGGTACCATCGGAATTGGAACTTTTCGCTTGCTTTTGAAGATGGGAACTGAGCACTAATGGGAGTGTCCCGAGTGCTGTGATGTCGATTCTTAATTCAGCATTCAACATTAAGTCTTAGTGGCGTCGTCTAGCAGTTTTGTCTTACGTATTGTAGGTTGTGGGTTCGATTCTAGAACGCATCATTCAATTCACGAGTGCAATTGCTAGGGGTCGTCGCTGAAGCTACTGAGTTGATGCTTTGTGCGACTCGTACGCCAGACGGCTAGCCGTTCTGAGAAAAGAAAATGAAAATATCTAGAACTTGCCCTAGTGCAATTGTTAGGAGTCGTCGCTGAAGCTACTGAGTTACCGCTTTGTGCGACGCGTACGCCAGACGGCTAGCCGTTCTGAGAAAAGAAAATGAAAATATCTAGAACTTGCCCTAGTGCAATTGCTAGGGGTCGTCGCTGAAGCTACTGAGTTAATGCTTTGTGCGAGGCGTACGCCAGACGGCTAGCCGTTCTGCGGAGAGAAACCCATCCGAATAAGATAGAACCCAGTCCACTGAATTTGATCCTCTAATCTTTAACTTTCTTTGGAGGTTTGGAGGGGGTATCAGGGAGTTGTCCTGTGTGTCTGTCACTCAGACTGACATGTTGAAGTCTCTGGTTGCCAAATCTTCTAGTATCAGCCTGTAATAGAAACACAGAAGGAAGGACTGTGTCTATTTACCTTAACTGTTAGTACAATGGCCGGTATGCTACAAGGACAGCAAAAGAGAATACAAATGCAGATGCTAAGTCCAAGATAATTCTCAACCTTCACAGGAGCTGGCCGGGCGACCCCAACTGTTGGGGTTTTCAAAGCGGCTTGCTGGGAGTGTGGCTGAGTCTGGGAAATAATATCAACATTCGTAGTGTTAAATATGCTTTGTAAATTTTACTATGGATATTTGTGGGGAGTTGCATGGCGTTAGCGGCTAGACGCCAGCTTGCGGATCGTTAAGTCGTGGGTTCAAGTCCTGACTGAGCCGGATTTTTTTTTCTTTCAAAAATGACCTGGAAAATCAGGTCGACCCAGCCTCAAGTGGGTACCAGGTGCAGTCCTGGAAAGTAAAGGCGACCAGTGTGATGCTGATCACATCACTCACAGCTTGCCGATGGCTAATAAAAATATAGCTCTAAGAGACAGTGGGTCTGTCCTTATTCGGGCCCCGGAACCCACACGCTGATCTGTTCCGCACAATGTTAAAACAAAGGTTGAATCATTTTCTCAAGCAGGGGGTGGACCCGTTCACGTTTCTCGCCCCATCTGCACACTTTCTCTGTCTGATCTAGGTCAGAAGGGTGTCACGTTGTACTGCTTTCTTCGAAAAGAGTCTCTTGTGTGATCTAGGGGGGTTTGGATTAGTTAGTTAGTCGATAGATTATCCTCTTTGCACATAGAAGCCTTCAGTCCATAAGTGCTCTGATCCCCTTCTCATCAAACGCCCACAGGTGACACCAGCTCGGTGCTGGATTCGTTTTTTTTTCTTTAGCTTCCAATACAGTGCTCTTACCTGGTCACATTCGTTTTGATTTTCTGTTCTTGCAGTCAGGTCATGGTTTCAGATTCACAGTCTGGCCTCAAGAGCAAAGTGTGCAGAGCAAGCTATGGGGAACCATGCACGACCTGCAGCTGACATGCGAGTTCATAGAGGCAACCCACCTGATGGTCTGATCTGAGCATACGAAACCGAACGCAAAGAAGAAGAAGATTCACAGTCAGTAGTTTACTAGTAGTGCATTCAGTATATCAGTCTGGCCCATGGATCGCTCTACCTTCACAGACTTACTTGCCAGCGTACCAGCTTGCCCATTTCTTTCTACGAAAACGAAACAGATCGTTATCAGCCCAGAATGCACCAGAGGCAATGCTCACTGTTTTCGGACCTCGCTCATCTCTATCTTCCTCTGCAAACTCACTGAGGCACTGAGAAATTATGACCAGGGGAAAGTCTGTGTCTCCAGCCATGAATGGCGCTGGTCACGGCTATCAAAACTAGGCATGCGACCCCTAAATCTTTCACGTGCTCCAGGAATCATCTGATAACGCCGAGTTCAACAACGGTCAATATCAGAAGTAAAGCCTTTTTTTTCCACTAGAAGAAAAATTAATATAGCAAAGGTCACGGACAGTATTAAAGATACTGTGACAGGGATGGTTAATCTGGATACCAAATGCACAAAGAAGTCGGATGTGTCGGTCGAAAGCTGTCAACTTCTGCCTTGCTGACCCCCAATGGAGCATGGGCTCTCAATCATCTCACGCCATGCAGTTATGTCCATCGCTATCATATGCAGCTCTCTCCATGAACCCCCCCCCCCCACCCCCGACCCCCCACATTGTTAACTGTACTCTCTAGCTCCCTTCTGCATGTTTTTCTATTGGGGGGGGGGAGGGTGGGGGTGTCTTCCTTTATTTGTATGTCCCTGTGGGTTCCAATGTAAAGACATTCCACTTATATCATATAATCTATGTGAGTCCTATCCAACGCCAGCGCCTTGTCTTCACCACTTGGTCCACTTGAATTTATTTCTATCCCAAAGCTCTAGATTAGTGATTCTATCATACTTGTTAATTCTTTCTATTCTACGCAGGCACTAATTACTAAATGTTTGTAGTTCATTTGTAACTGCATTAGTTGTTCTCCTCGCTCCGCTCCACACAACAGTACTGATTTAACATTAGAATTAAAATTACGTTAGTTTTTAATTACTGCTGACCTCCACCAAATTTCCCTAGTTCTATAGAAGTTCCTCTTGGCTTTTGTATTCGTATTTCAATGTCTCCATCAGCTATCATGTAAACAGGTACAACATAATGACGTCGCTCGAATGAACATTTAAGATGGACAAAATGAAACTTACAGTAATAACGGAGCTTGACGCATTATTTGGGTCGGTGTGTGGAACGGGAACCGGATGTGCTGAAAAGTAGCAAAACATTTGTTGCACTTCCTGTACAGAAGATCACAGAAACAAACTTGGTGACTCAACGGTCGGTCCCTTTGCCTTTGGAACTCATTGATCGGTCCCGATATCTTTGTGACTCAACGGTCTGTCCCGATACCTTTGGGACTCAACGGGTAGTCTCTATGCCTTTTGGACTCAACGGTCGGTCCCGATGTCTTTGTGATTCAACGGTCGGTCCCAATGCCTGTTAGACTCAATGGTCGGTCCCGATGCCTTTATCGAAATCAAGGCTACACTTTCTGCTGCCAAATCATATGGAGGTCTACAAATACGTGATGTCACCAACTGACAGAGAAGGCCAGTCACAGAGATGGATGGAGGGGATATCTGCAGCAATGAACCCCAAGGCCTTAGACGGCAGAATATGCATTAACAATGTAGAGAAGAAAAGATGTCTGTCCTAGCTATAGGACGTCGGTACAACATTTTTAGAGTGGGAGACATTTGGCAGACACCAAGGAATACTCCACAAGTCAACAGTAATTAGAAAACTTCTCATTTTCTTCCTCTTATAATTCAAAGGACATGGCATAAGAAATCATGTCTACCAACTACCTTCTGTCTTGTGTACTTTGAATCAGTTCCCACACAGATGGCTTTTATTAATTGATATCAAACTGTCAATCTCCTTCTGCCTCTTTCCACTTTCGACATGCCCACTGTCATGATGTAATAACCGTTTTCTCGATCTCTTCACATGTGGGCAATCAATTTTCTCCCCGAATCACTTTCTTTCAGGATGTATTGCTCTTTTATCTGTCTAGTGTTTGCATCATTTATTTACAATATAGTCAACTTCTATTTTGGAGGTTGCACCAGTTAATTTAACAGCGTAAGACAATCCAAATCAGCACAAAGAAACATCTCATACAAAGCATATCCATTTCCATCCTATGCTAATAGTGCCAGAATTGGTCACTCACAACAAAACATAAAAGAAAATTAGGAACCACGGAAAAACTACATTGGTGACCGGAAGATATGAAATCAGGAATGAGGTGATCCGAGATAAAGTCGGCACAGAACCAATACTAGATTACATACAAAGACTGCAAATCAAATGATTTGCCCACTTGGAGATAATGCTTTCTGATGCCATACAACACAAGGCATACACGAAAAGAGAAGTACATAGAGCAACAGGAAGCCTAAAAACAAGATGGGAAGATAACATTAGAGAAACTCTACAGTTTACAGTGTCTATTGTCGAAGCAGCCAGAAAAGCACGGAGCAGGGCCTTATATCTACCTCGACACCCGGAGCGGTAAAAGAGGACGTAAAGAAGAAAAAGTAGACCAATTTGTTTAAAACAGATCTCTTCTGATCGATGTTGACGAGTAATCTTCGTCGCTGCTTTTCTGCTTATGTCTGTTTACATTCCTTTATTTCCCTGTCTACTCTTCTCCTCTAGGCTTCTTTACATTGTCCATGCACAACTTTTCTCCCCCATCTGCTCTCATCGGACAGCTGTCCTTGTCTCAGTGTCAAGAGGCATCCTGCAATGTCCAAGCCATCTCTGTCTTCATCATCTGCCAGCGTTTGCTAATTCGTCACTAGTAAACGTTCAGATAGACATAGACACTTCTACATTTTACATTGTATGTGTTTGTGTGTCTGCCTGTGCATTACTTGAACATTTACTGCAATAAGATCTTATGCTAATGTACTATTGATTTATGTGTAAGGACAAATTTAGAACAATTAAATTAGTTTCCTGAATTCATTTCTGATTCATACTGAATCAATCAAGCAATCGGTCAGTCAGGTGCCGTCTCCACAAAGTAGGTTGGCTGCAGTGGATCTCCAACCTCCCCAATCTCTCGTCCGTGTTTAACACTATTTGGGACTGTTGCTCTGCCAGTGTCACGATACGATCTCAGTGATTCCAGAAGTTAGTACTGGTAATAAGTTCTTCTGGTTATTGAGAGACAAGAGACTATGCCCTTTACCCTAATATTACTTTAAACCAAATTGATTTAAATGTTACCAGTCCTTCTCCCAGACAAAGCCACTGCGCTTTGTTTAAAATTACCTAACACTACGTAATACAGCCCGCTGGTTCAGACTAGGGATGTGAGGTTGGATTCTCACGCCAGTGTCAGAATGTTATCTCCTGACCAGACTGTAGAGACTGAGCGGGGCCCTTTTGAACAGGGAAATTGAGTAGACGCTAGACATTGTGGAGCCGGGAGGTCGGAGTTTAACACGTCAGTGTAATTCTGGAGAGAACAGATGTTTGGCAATTAGGAATGTTTTATCTTGATCTTGGTCACGTAGGAAACACAATGGCTTCACTGACCGTCTTTCACACAGGCCAGTTAGATTCGGTGTAAACTAGATTTGGGCACTTAAGAATGTTTGCCCTAGGGATGTCAGTCCAGAATTGACTGACAGGCCACTTGTTAGCCAAGTTGATCTGTTGGGTACTCCGGAGGCGTGGCTTAAGTCATCGTCTTGAGGGTTGGGCAGAACCCAGTAAAGGGAGGAGATTAATTTGGACAATAGATTGATACTTATACTTCGAGCCTGTGGAATTCCCGTCATTAATCGCAGCCTGCCGGCAAACAACACAGATCGACGTGAAGGTAATTTTACGGTCGCATTCTGTTTTGGCGATTAATGGGAAGTTCCCAGGTAAGAGAAAATATTAATTTTAATCTTGTATACATAGGTTAGGGAGTTAAGCTTAGTCTATACTACCTTTTCCTAATTTGTCTGCACATTCTGCTTGAAATAGTTCTTTGTGAGAATTCAGTATCTCAGTTAGGGAACTGCTAAACTATTCCTATTTCTTGTATGTTTGTGTCACATGTTTTTCAGTGTATGTTTTCATGTGTAGAAAATAAGATGTGAACAATGACATTTGATATAATGAAATGTAATTATATTGTTTCCATGATGCCTATATGTGCAGGGATGCTGTTACGTTTTGTGTGCCCACCATGTGCTCACTTAAGGTGTTCACCTAAACAGGGGATTTATAACCCCAGGGGGAGAATGATGGGTGTACAGTATTTACTGTCACTGAAAGATAATATTCAGGACAGAGTGCACATATAAATTGTTTGAGTTTTCAGCACATAACCTGCGCCACATGTTTGTGTCAAATCTATGTCAGCCAATTCGAAGTCTGAGTGAAGACGGACAACAGACTTAGAAAGTCAACTATCATGACATAGCATTTGAGGGAAGGCAGGATATGTGACGCCCATGTAAGACAAAAGACCTTCAGACTAGACTGGAGAGGATGTGGAATATGAGGAGGAGTGATGGGCTATATCTTATTATTATATGTTGTATTAATTGATACATGTATTCTTAGTGTAAGTCAAGATACTACACGTATGTGTTTTGTTTCCATGATTACAGCGCCCATGTGACGATCAGTCCATGTAGTAGCCTACATTGTGTTAGACTCGGCCAGCTGGGAACGAGGTGGAGAACGAGGTGGAGAACGATGTGGAGAACGAGGTGGGGATGAAGTGGAGAATAAGCTGAAACAGGCAGACAACAGGCAAGGAAGAGTTGGACAAGCTTGACAGTTCCTCACGGCTGTCAGAGGCTTATAAGTTGAGTTAACCCCTTTATGTTAACCTTTTATCATCATTATCATACCACTCTAAACACCGAGCTGTTTGTCTCGCTGAAGCGTATCACTGTCATTAACCAGTCACTGTTTGTGTAAATCAACAAACTGGGAATTTCATTGTAGTAAATAAAGCTGTATGTCAAGTTTTAAACTACATAGTTTGTTAAATACCAAATGTCTGTTCTTACATGTTTAATTAAACTGTTAGGATAGAATAACATTTGGTGGGGGCTCAAATAATATGATAATAATTCTTTAATTATTAATAATAACACCGGGAGAAGGTAGATGACGAAGGAATCACTTGCCCTGTCTAATAATTCATTTAGTATGATAGACATCTAAAATTCCTTGCCTTCTCTTGTGGGTACCAAGTTCAGCTAATGTTAATATACTTAACGAGCCAATATGGCTGTTTTCTTGGGTATCCAGGACTTTGTCTGAGAGCAACATAGCTCAGATTTTAGTTCGTTAATCTGGTGGAGGGAATGTGTTGAGAGGGACATTCCTACTCAACATTATAAACATTTAAACCACCCGTCACGTCACAGCCAGGTGTTAATACTTTCCTCCCATTTATATTTATGTGTACCTCTTGCTAATTGCTCAAGATTTTCCCCGCTCCGATAGATTTTTAAACAATGATTTAAGCAAAGATTAACATCAGATGCAGTGAAGCAAACCAAGTAATGCAACAGCTAGCGCCCTACCAGCCCCTCCCCCCCCCCCCTTTTCCGCCACTTTTCAGCCTAAAACGACCCCGATCAGCACACAAAAACCATCTCATACATAGCATACTTCTTATTTTTCTTTACTTCTTTGTAAACTTCAGCTGAAAAGTTTTGGTTGTTCGTCCACTTTTGGACTGTTCCAGAAACTGAGTGTTGCGTGTACATCCTTTCACAGGTCTGAGTTATTTGCATGCAGACTGTTGGTGCCTTGCCTCTCAGGCAGATGTACTCCAACTTTGAAGGAAGCTCCCAATTAATCGACTTTTACGACATGCTTTTGGGCAGGCATACATAGCATACTCATTCCCTACCCTATGCTACCAGTCTCAGACTCTCACAAGAAATCAGAAGATACAAATTAGTAACCAAGGAAGTAAATGCATGAAAAGGTCTGCAGGAATGACCAGAAGAGGTCAAAACAGCTACGAGTTCACAAGAGAAAAAAGGGCGGCATAGAACTATCTAAATTACATAAAAAGACAGTAAATAAATTGGTTTTCCCACTTGGAGAGAATGGACTGTGACCCACATTCCACAACAGGAGAAGGACGTAAAGAGTCAGAAAGACCAAGAACAAGATAACATCAGAGAAACTAAAGCAGCACAATGTGTCTATCAATAGTCGAGCCGAACAGAAGGGCGAGAAGCAGAACTTTCTTTCACATTCGATACCCGAAGCTGTTAAAAACGAAGTGAAGAAGAAGGAAAGGATTTAACTATTTATTGTGTCTTCGTAAACATATTTCTATTAATTAGAATTTTTTTTTTTCCCGTAAAATCAAAATTATCCTGATATATCTAAGCATTTAGCAGTACGTACTTTATCTCGTGCTTCTACTAAAAACATGAAATAGAAATAAATCTGAGGAAAATTTTGAATGTTGGATTCAGAATCGACATCATAGCACTCGGGATACTCCCTTAAGTGCTCAGTCACCTTCTTCAGAAGCATGCGAAGAGTTCAAATTCCAATACTACCAGTGACCGTACAGTAACCGTCTGATTGTATATCCGTCTCATCATTTCCCTGAGTGTTGAGTGTCGGCTAGATCCCCTGGTAACTCCTCGCAACGCCATTCTCCTCAGACCGTAATGATCTATCTGCGCCGCTGCACTGTCGAGGAAAATGTTGAACATTAAATAGGTTGAAGTCAAGAGTGAACATCTCTTGGCAACCACAGGTAAAACCAATTATATGACTAAGTGACTGGCGCTATATTGGACACAGTCTGAGAAAAAACCCAGCAGAGGATCAAAAATCAGCCAATAAAATGGGAAATGAAAGGTCAAAGGACGCATAAAAGAAACCCTAAAACAAATGTTGATGAAAGAGGCCAAAGGTGCTTGACTGGATTCCATCCATGATAATGAATTGATTACCCAGGATAAAATGGAATCGTGGAGTAGACTGTGAACGCTTTGTGACAAGCAAAGCTAAGGCACAACAAGAAAAACACTGACTGAGTAAATGAACAACAAAATCATACTTACAATCATGTGTATTCATGCTTCTTAGATACTTCGGGTGAAAGTAAATTATTTGTTATAATACTTCTAACGGTAACGTAATTTTGGTAAGATCTTCACTGTGTAGACAAGGTAGAAACCCACAGTGCTCAGTGGGTTCCTGGTCGAAGTTCTGCCAGACAGACTTCTGTCGCTATATGGATTCTCGGCAGCCATTTCTAAGCGTTGACGCAGGTGTCTACTTGCAATGCTAAACGGTGTTCAGTAGTTAGTTAGTTAGTTAGTTAGTTAGTTGGGTTATCATCATTGCACTCCGGACATGTCCATAGGTGCTCAGATCCTCCCCTCAGTATGAATCCCAACGTCCGATGGCTAATAGTACCAGTTCTATGTTGATTAACAAGTCTTCTGACGTGTCCGGTGTGCGTCTCGTTTTTTGCTGTGCCGATCTTAATTCCCAAGTCTGCCATTCTGGCGAGTGATGTGGATTCACTGCCACCAAAGTCCTCTATCCTTCCCATTTCTCTGAGGGCATTGATAATATCAGCATTATCCATAGGCCGACCGTCGGTAGTGATAGCGGATAGTTCAGTAGTTCTTCTTTATGTCGTGCTTGGGGTTTACAGTCATTCCATGGAAATAGTTTTCCCCGGTTTTACCTGGTGCAGAATGGATACCTGTGCCTCAGGCGTTTATTTGTACATTTTCCTGTATTGTCACACTCAACAGGCGATGTAGAAAAGAGAATCCTGTTGCTGTTAATGCAGAGGTCAACGCTCTCATCGGTGAAAATTCAGACGAAGCAGATGCAATAATCTATACAGACGGATCTGTTATACGCCAAAGAAAAAGAGCATGGGCATTTACAGCACGCTCAGCGGGCAGAACAGTCAAAGAAGCCAACGGCGCCTTCTCCGTGACAACCAGCAGCATGACGATGGAGGTGATGGCAGTGACACAAGCGCTTGCCTGGCTTGAAACACAAAAATACACCCGCGTGTGTATACTCAGTGATTTAATGAGTATGATCCGGAGGGTTCAGGCAGGTTCAGTGCGAAGACAATGGCTTGAATCATTACAGAAGTCCACTGTTCGTGGGGTCACCTTTATTTTTGTTCCGGGACACGTAGGCGTCGATGGAAATGAAAGAGCTGACAGGTTGGCTGGATCCGCTATCACTACCGATGGTCAGCCTATGGATCATGCTGATATTATCAATGCCCTCAGAGAAATGGGAAGAATAGAGGACTTTGGTGGCAGTGAATCCACATCACTCGCCAGAATGGCAGACTTGGGAATTAAGATCGGCACAGCAAAAAACGAGACGCACACCAGCTACGCCAGAAGACTTGTTAATCAACATAGAACTGGTACTATTAGCCATCGGACGTTGGGGTTCATACTGAGGGGAGGATCTGAGCACCTATGGACATGTCCGGAGTGCAATGAGGATAACCCAACTAACTAACTAACTAACTAAGTTTTCGCCGGAGTTAGCAGAATATTGACATTTGCAAATGTTGTTCTCGTATATAGGAAAATGAGAGATCGAAATTAAAAAGCTGAAGAGTTACAGGCAACAGTGGATAAGGTGATCGACTAGTGTACAGAGATGAGTGCTGTAATCAACCCAGAAAAGGCAACCGTCCTGTGGTTTTCTTTGCACAACAGGATTGTTAGAGCTGATGTTCCCAGACACAAAATAAATGGCAGGGACATCAAAAGAGGCAGCAGACTGCGGTACCTGGGAATAACCTTTGACACAAGATGGTCTTTCAGGGATCACATAGTGGGAGTTGTGACAAGGGCTCAAAAAGGTCTAAATGCACTAAAGATTATGACAGCCGACTATTGCAGACAGGCTAAAGGTGCTGCAGGCTAAGTCATACATCAGAGTTTCTGAAGACAGGGAACACCCCTTGATAGAAGCTTTGGCGGAAGGCAAGGGTAGGAGGCTGAAAAGGGGAATATCGTGGATGGCTCAAGCAGAAGACACAATAAGACATGTATGCATGCTGGAGAACATTGGGTGAGGAGAGGAGTGGGTCAGAGTACCAGCGGGAAAGTCTTACTTGTGTAGGGTTATGATAACCTTAGGCCGGGTGTCCAGAGAGTGGCCAGCGGGAGCTACGGATGTTGACATACAACAGTTGATTCACGAAAATATACGCCCAGGTGATCTAATGTGATTATCTATACAGATGATTCGGTGCTGAGACAACAGAGAAGTTTCTGGGACCTCGTAGCGAAAGCTAATGGAAAATCTTTAGTGCAAGACAGCCTAGCATATGACACCACAATATCTAGCATAAGAATGGAGGTGGAGGCGGTAACCGAAGCTCTCCGGTGGCTAGAGAACAAGATGCATACACATGTCCTAATTGTAACAGACTCTGAAAGCATGCTGAAAAAGGTGAAGACATGGATGCTTTGAGCACAGTGTCAAGCTCCACTGAAAAGGTCATGGGTAGTGAGCATACTTTGGATCGTTTCTCCAAGCTATGCAGGCTTGGTGGGTAATGAACAGGCAGACATTTTGGCTGGATCTGCACCATTGGGTGGTAAACTTATAAATGACAAGGCAGATGTGGTCAAGGCCTTTTGGGAACAAGCAACGGTATCAGCAGAGAAAGAAGATTATTATGGCCGGGAGAGAATGGGGCACCTGGGTGTAACTGGCCGGCTGACTACACTCAGAGGAAGGGCATGCCGAACATTTATCTAGATTGTGACCGGTACCATCAGTATTAGAACTCTGCGCTGGCTGCTGAAAATAAGGACGGAGAATGCATGTAAATGCCCGAGTGCTGTGATGTCAATTCTTTACTTAACTCAGCTCAACTCAATTTTATGGGAACATATCTTCTGTCGAGGTTTTAACATCATTACAAGCAACCTGCCCTATAATTGCACCTTCGTTTCTATGCCAGTGGTAATCATACACAATGTCCCACACTGTCGCAGCTATATAAACAATACAAGGCTCGTTAGTACCGGGACAATCCTATAGCTTACACACCCTCAAAGTATACATGGACATAACTAGTCCGTGATTGTAACTGACTCAGAAAATATGCTGAGGAAGGCCAGGACAGGCGTGCTTCGTGGAGAGTGGCATGCTTCACTGTGGAAGGCACCGGTGAGGAGTATTGTCTGTTCACTGAGACACGCCGGTGTGTTGGGAAATTAACTGATGCACGATAAGGCAGACGTGGTTAGTGCCTTATGGGAGGGAGACCGTGTACTGTTCAGAGGAACAAATGGATCACCTCAGTCTGGGGAGATTGATGCGAGAGGTTCTGGCAGATGTTCGAGGCTCAGAGGAAAGGCAAGACGGACATTTAATCACAATGCTACTGACACCATTAGTATCGGAACTCTTTACTTGCTGCTAAAAATGGGAGCAGAGCGCTTATGGGAATGCCCAAGTGCTGTGATGTCGGTTCTTAAATCATCTCAACTAGTCCGGGGTCTCTCAGAAAATATTGAAATGTGGAATAATATTTTCTGGGAAAACACGCTTTAAAAAAAAAAAAAAACATACCGAAAGGAAAATTCGAAGCAACCAAGCAAGAAGAGGGCAATGATACAAGTGAGAAGACAACATCAAGAGATGCACGAACAGCATTCTGAGAGAGTTCGACCATGACAAAAGCGTGTCGTAGAATAATTTCAGCCCACCTTTACTGCTCAAATCGCCCCTTATTGACTGATGATATTCTGCAATGATTCCCCGAGTGTATCCCAGGTAGTGGTTGTGGTCCCCTCCCCCCCCCCCCCCTCTCCTCCAGAAAAAAAGGGTGTCAATTCTCTCTATCTAGAAAAGGTGCCGGTACTCAAACTCCTCACAAAGTGTCCATTAGAATAATGCTGGGGGAAAAGGGAGGAGAGGGGAATGCCTAAAAAAGCTGATGGGACTGCGTCCCGCTAGAAGAAAAGCTTTTTATCTGCCTATGAGGCAAGAAACCATCAGTCTACATACAAAAAAGCTGGGTGTGTAAAACTGACGGGCAAGCAAATCCCAGGTTTTGAAACAAGACCAAAGCCCATGAGTGGGAGAACAAGTAAGACTTTCCCTCCGAGTTTACAACCGCTGTATACCGAGAAGACGAAATAGAGAAATCGAGAAATAAATGTTGACTCTTGAAATAAGAATCGGCATCATAGCACTCGGGATATTCCTAAAAGCGCCCCGCCCTCATCTTCAGCAGCAAGCGACGTGTTCCAATTCCGATTGTACCAGTAACTGCCTGCTTGTACATCCATCTCGCCTTTCCTTTGAGTGTTGAGCGCCAGATACCGTGATAACTCCTGTAATCCTTTGTAACCCATTGTAAACCTGTGTAACCCTTTGTAACCCTTTGTTACCCATTGAAACCTATTGTAAACCTTTGTAACCCACTGTAAACTTCTGTAACCCTTTGTAACCCAATGTAACCCTTTGTAACCATTTGTAACCCATTGTAACCCAATGTAAACATTTGGAACCCTTTGTAACCCTTTCTAATCCATTGTAAACCTTTGTAACCCCTTGAAACACCTTGTAACCCATTGTAACCCTTTGTAACCCACTGTAACCCTTTTGGGAAAAAAGATTGTTTTTTCATTCGTTCGTTCGTTCACTTTTCAGTATCAGGTTATGCAAACATACAGATACATCTGCAATTACAGGACTGTGTCACAACCAGAAGTGACTAGATTTAGTTTTCCCAGGGCGACAGTGAGTAATTGACTCGGGGGTAAGTCTTATATTTAGATAACAGAGTTAATTATAGACAGATTTTTAAAAAAGAAAACTTTAACTGGGTGGAAAGCATGTCAACTGAAAGGAATACTTCAAACAGACCTAAACAAAGTAAAATGGGAGGTAATCAAATTGGCAGATGATAAAATATGATGCAGGTCAAGGGTTAAGGTCTTAAAGGGGTTTATCCAGGTTTCAGTAGCAGAAGGCTCCATTCTTTATGACTTGTACCTCTACTGCTACGATAGTCTTCGGGAAAGGTCTCATTTCATCTCACTCCTCCGCAGGGAGCAGGTCTACTTTGTCTTTGTCTCCACCGCTGCCGTATGTTTAGTCATTGCCTCTAAGTGCACCAGAGGCTCTTACCGCCCCTTATTCAAAATCGCAACTTCGTCCTTCTTAGGACGAAATTTTTTGTCATTTGAAGCTCTACTCTGGCTTTTGCCGGGGGCCGCAATATAGGCAGGCCATATATGGCCAAATGTCTGAACGCGGTTTCTGGAACCTCTCCACGGCGATCCTCATCCACATGGTGGCACTTTGTGTCATCGGGTGTTTATCGCTTGTGTGATGTCCTGGTGGGGTAGAAATTCAGTTCAGTTCAGTTACCGCCCCTATTTATGCGGACACTAGTGTTTAATATAAAGTTTGGCAGACAATGTGTTCTCTTTGAGACATTGTCTAGAACATTCTCGGTACTCGTTCTTACGTATTCCGAAACGAAGAAGGTAACGAAGGTAAAACATTTAAGGAGGGCATCCCCAAAACACATTTTCTAGGGATGCAGAGACGTGGGCTCAATAGGCCCATATTGTTTTATAGTAGTCAATAAATATATATGTTTTATTCTTATGTACGGAGTGAAAAAGATCTCTTGATCCAGTACTTCAACTTTGCCGGTACAGTTGCTTAACAAATATAGGCAGATGTATATGTCTGCTAGATCTAAGTTTCAAGGGGGATAACAGCGTAATTCAATTTTTTAAAGTTTTAGGGTAGTTGACATAAGAGAAAAGAAATATTCAAAGGGATATGTCTACAGTGAACATTTACTTTTACCAGTTGTTGCAATAATTAAAAGAAATGTAATAAATCTTGCCGTTAATGTGACTTTTAAACCTGGTAGCAGTTACGGAATCTACATAGGTTATCCCGATGGATCTTCTGAAGAGATTTTTTATGCATGCGGGGAGTTCTGTTCAAATTATGAATCCAAACTAATTTCACTGGAAACAGCAGTATACCACCTAAAGATTGTAATGGATGTTTACCCTTCAAAGACCCAAAATATGGTCATCTTCACAGATTCAATGTCTGCCCTTCAAGCTCTGGAGGGCAGTGAACACTGCAGAGGTGACATAGCCAAGATAATCCTGGATGCTGATCAGCTTATTACCTCATACAACATCAAAATAGTGATGCAGTGGATTCCAGGCCACTCCGGCACACCAGGTAATGACAGAGCTGACAGATTGGCAAAGAAAGGAGCAACACAAGAACAACCACCTACAGCGACAACCCTACAGACAGCAAAAACACTTATAAGAGCTATAAACAAAGAGACTTGGTTGAACAAATGGGCCATGGGAGATACTGGATGAGAGGTTTATAGACACATGGCTGGCCCTGATCCAAAGACAGCATTAATCATCTAACAAGAAGGAACCAGGCCACCATCTTCAGACTTAGAACGCAACATACTCAACTCAATGGACATCTAAACAGAATACAGCCACAACACTCCCCAGAGTGCCAGCTATGTAACTACCCCTATGAAACTGTTGAACACCATCTGTTTGAGTGCCCAAAACTCAGTGAAACAAGAAGAACGCTACTCCCTCCGAGACCAAACAAGTTGAACACCTTGTACGGAGCAAAATAACAGCTTGTGAAAACATGCAAATTCTACTACATGGCATTGGGCCAAAGGGGGAAAGCTCATGCGCCGCTGGATCGATAACAGCAACAACAACAAACCTGGTAGCACTAAAGGGAGTTGAAAATCTCACATTTCTAGTGCTCACGGCATGGGGGCGGTAACAGTTGACCTGCTGTTGACATTTCAAAGTCCAGAACTAAAGTTCCTCTTTTTGTCAATCATGCCTCCTTAGGTCACTGTACCTCTCCTATGTTGCAGGGGAGTCATGTTTTACTTATTCTGAACGGTGTAACCATCGTCTCTTTTCTAGTTTTTTCACCGCTCGCTCATGTTTTGCTACCTGTGCAACGATTCAGGAGTATAGCAAAGCGCCTTGTAACTGCTTTCGAACCGCAAACGAACTTAGAAATATATGCATCCTAGTTTCATTAGCAAAAAATCGTTGTGACTGCGGTGCTTCCCCCTGCAGTACTGTTACTCGTACACAGGCGCCTGCGGTGATTGATAAAGTTTCTTAACAATACAACCTCCCACAAACATCACATACGCCGAGCGAACGCAAAACCAAGCCACATCATAACACCACGCCCCCTCCCCAACGTAGGAGAGGTCCATCAACCTAAGGAGGCATGAATGGCAAGGGAAGCTACTTTAATCCTGGGTTTGGAAACGTGAACAGGTCCACAGTTGAATTAGAATGTACTCACTAATTACAGGAAGGAGTTTGTGTTCTATAGTACCAACGTACATGGTGTCAAATCTTTCACAACAGGCGTCGGCGATATCCGCCCCAATATGGGAATGCCATGTTTGTTGTTGTGGGACTTGTGATTATCACTTGTTATGTGCTGCTCGTGGTGCTGACCGGGACGTCACGTCACTCACGACGAGTGTCCAAGTTGACCCCACTGAGATGTGGGACGCAATTTTTTTGGGGGTTATTAACCCCCCACCCCGACCCCCACCCCCCACCCCCCCCCTTCTTTTCACCCCCGGCTGTCATCAGGGGCACTAATATAATCCAGCGGTTGAACGCTTTTTCTGGTGATTGTGCCTGGAAGATTTTTATCCGAATGTTGGCATTTTATGTCATCAGGTGTTTCTCCCTTGGTGGGCGGGTTCAGTGGCGTTAAAATTCACTCACGAACTCACTCCCTCACTCACTCACTTACTCACTCACGACGGATATCTCGTACACGTCTTTGTCACTTTCTGTACATCTTGCAAACTTCTCTATATCGCGCTAGCGGTTAGAGAAGCTTGTTTTAACTACGCAATAATAATAAAAATTAGTAATATTATCCAATTTTTGGCTAATATTATCGCCTCTCAAAGGCCAACCCCACGTCCTCGTCGTGAGAGGTGGTAACAGGACAAAGTAGGGGATCGCTAGGTATGGGCGAAGTATGGTGTGGCCTCGTGCCACGGGACCGCTACGGTAGCCATGATGGCCACCCTGGGTCACCCCGAAACGTCCTGGCCAACGGGGTTCTGGTGAAGTTGCGACAGGCCTAGCAAGCCGTCAATGGATTTATTACCGCTACAGAAATCAAAATGAGATATAAATGGACTGATCAAACGGTATCTGACCATGGCAATGTTAAGGGACTACGAGACAGAACAGCGAAATACAAGGTTGCAACACTTAACACCGCTGGCCTGGGAAATAAAACAGAAGAGATTATTGAAATGATGGAAAAAAAGAAAATCAAGTTAATGGGGCTAGCTTACATAAGACGCAAGGGTAATATTAATAAGAAAATACACAGAGGCTACTTACTAACATATGCAGGAGGAGAAACATCGAAGAATGGAGTGGGTTTCCTGGTACATCCGGACATATCTAACTACATATTAGACATACATTATCACTCTGATAGAATTATTACTTTGAAAATTAAAAGAGGAGAACAAGCTGAAACATATATACAGATATATGCACCATGCAATGATAATTATACAGAAGAGCAGAAAGATGAATTCTTTGACGATCTGTCTGATGAGATAAAGAAAGTTGAGGGAAGCAGCATACTAAATGTAATGGGTGACTTCAACGGGAGGGTAGGAAATAACAGAAGAGAATACGAACAGTTTTTAGGTCCATATGCAGCTAAGAACAGTGCTAGAAATGGAAATGGTCAAAGAATATTGGATCTATGCAGCCAGCACAATCTTTTTATTACGAACACATTCTATAACCATAGAAATTCACAACTTCACACTTGGTACAAATGGAATGATGTCTCCATCAAGAGCCTGATTGACTTTATACTTACCAGAGTTCAAGGAAGAAGGAGAATTATTGATTCAAGAGCAATCCCTAATGGACTATGTGACACTGACCATAAAATAGTTGTGTTAACAGCAAAACATCTTACATTAAAGAAACAAACAATGAAATTAACCAAAAACAAGGATCTCATTAAGATAGCAAATCTGAAACCGGAAGGAGTAAAAGAACAGTTACAACAGAAAGTAGAGACAGCATTCAAAAAACTTCCACATGTAGTTGGCAATATTGAGGAAGGATGGAGTAAATATAAAAACACTATGCTTAGTATTGCAGAAGAATTATGTGGAAAACGAGTGGAAACAGACGGGGAAATAACACATATTCACCTTGGTGGTGCGAAGAAGTAAAAGAAGCAATTAAAAAGAAAAAAAGACTTATACAAACAGTGGATAAAATCAAAGAAAGAAGAAGATTATATAAACTATAGACTGCAAAGGAGAGAAACCAACAGGAGTGTCAAGAAAGCAAAACAAGCATCCTGGGAACGTTTCGGTGAGTCACTAGCAGAAAATGAGAAAACAGCCAGCAGAAAATTTTTCAAAGTAGTTAAAAATATGCGGAAAAAAGTTGAGAGCTACAACCCCACTGAAATAATTAATGATAAGACAGGAAGGCCATTGATAGATCCACCCGAGATAGCAGAAAGATGGAGGGAATACTTCAATGAGCTGTTTAATCCTCTAGAAGATCATCAGGAAAGAACAACTGAAGAGCACAGAGCAACAGTGTTAGAACCACAAATACTAATGGATGAAATAGAAAAAGTCATCAAACAGTCTCCCAAATATAAAGCACCAGGAGCTGATAGATTACCAACAGAAATAATTCAAGCAACAGGTGGAAGCAGCATCAGATGGCTTCACAGAATATTCAATGCAGCATGGGTACAACAAACTGCCCCTATTGATTGGCAACATGCAATAGTTATACCATCGTGGAAGAACAAAGGAAGCAAACGAGAATGCGGTCAATATCGAGGCATCTCTCTTTTAAGCCATGTTGGCAAAATGTATGCCAAGATAATAGAAACAAAACTCAGACAAGTGATAGAACCACAGCTGGCAGAAGAACAGATGGGATTTAGGAGAAATAGAAGCTGCACAGATGCAATCTTCACACTTAAACAGTTAATAGAAAAGAACATTGAATACAATAAGAACTTATTTGTGGCATTCGGAGACCAGGAGAAGGCATTTGACAGAGTCGACAGACAATTATTATGGAAAATAATGGCAAGATATGGAGTAAGCGAACACCTCATCGAAGTGTGCAAAAGTTTATACAGGGAAAAGTGTAGTTAGAATAAATCAGGGCACATCTCATCCTTTCACAGTGATATCCGGAGTAAGGCAGGGGTGTGTCTTATCACCACTGCTGTTTATCACCTACATCGACAGTATATGCAAAAATGCCAAGCCCATGAATGAAGATCTTAGTAAGGTCAAAGAATTACTCTTTGCAGATGACCAGGCCTTGATAGCAGATACAGCCATGAAATTGCAACAACATCTAACATCCATGAATGAAGAATGTAAAACAATAATATGAGAATCAACACTGAAAAGACAGAAGTAATGTCAATAGGAAAAAAGAAGACAGATCTAAACATAGCAATATAATACAAAGGCATTAAACAGGCATCTGAGTTTAAATATCTGGGAACTACATTTACCGAAGATGGGGAAATTGGATAAAGAAATTGACATTAGATGCAGTAAAGCAAACGAAGTATTGGGAAAGCTAGCTCCCCTCTTACAGCATAAGACAATCCCAGTCAGCACAAAGAGACATCTTATTCAAAGCATATTTATTCCAACTCTGTGCTACCAGTGCCAGACATGGTCACTCACAACAAACCATACAAGAAAATTAGTAACCACGGAAATGAGATGTCTGAGAAGGGCTGTAGGAGTGACCATAAGAGATAAGATCAGGAATGAGATCATAAGAGAACAAGTCGGCACAGAACCAATTCTGGATTACATACAAAGACAGCAAGCGAAATGGTTTGCCCACTTAGAGAGAATGCCTTGTGACACCATACCATGCAAAGCATACAAAGAGAAGAAGGACGTAGAGCACGGGGTAGACCAAGAACAAGATGGAAGGATAACACCAGAGAAACTCTACAACAGCACGATGTGCCTATGGTCGAGGCAGCCAGAAGAGCTAGAAACAGAACCTTATATCTCCCTCGACACCCACAGAGGTAAAAGAGGAAGTGAAGAAGAAGAAGTAATATTATCGCACACGTAAACAGGACTCAAGCCCATTGAGCTCTATTCACGGCCCTAAAAAGCATTAGGAAGGGATCCTACAAGGACTCAGGCTATGTTTCATTGTATCATAATAACCCAAAACATATTGATTTCAACGTTACCCTTGGATGCAAAATGCAAAGTTCTTCTTCTTGTGCTTCTTCCTTTCCACCATTTACCCCAGCGAGATGTTGGGGGAAGATGTAACGATCGTTTACGCGCTTTTTCCGATGCATTGTACAAGTCCTTGTTCATTACTGTTAGGTTGCTCCTGATGATGTCGCTCCATCTCTTGGGTGGTCTTCCCCTTGCTGTGTCTTCATTACATTTCTTCAGCGTGTCTCTCTGTCAGTTGGTACCAGGGCATTCTAGTCAGGTGCCAAAACCATGTCATTTGTTGTTTTTTAATGATTTGTATAACTGGTGTCAGTCCGAGTCTAATGATTTTATTCTTGATTTTATTTCTTTTTGTCACACCGGCAGCTCTCCTAAGACATTTCATCTCTGTTGTTACGATCTTCCGCTCGTTAGTTGTATCAAGGGTCCATGTTTTGCACTGGTAGCAAAATGTCCACTAAAAAACTATTCTTATAAGACCTGCTTTGGTTGACCGTGGTATATTTCTATTCATTAGAAGCGGTATTAGTTGCCCCATAACCTGATTTGCTTTCGCACACAGTGTGTTGATTTCTCTATCCATTTTCACATCATTATAAAGTATTTGATTAACAAACAAAAAAAATTATGCACAAATGAATATGATGGTGATGACGTTAATAGTGAAGATTAATAATACCAAGAACAGTGCAAATTAAAAATAGAAAAACAAAAACATGTTTATTACAGCAGCAACACGCCCTCAAAAGACGGAATTAATCTCCAAGTTTAGGAGGGTTTGATTTTCATGTATTTCGAAAGGTACATATAATAAGTGATGTTATAGATGATTCCGGCGACAAGAGTTGCCAGGATCAGCCACAAAGCCCATCGACTGTATTTGTAAGCAGTGGATACGTCCCCTCGGGATAAGGCTCTTCTTGACTGAGGGACGAAACCAAGCTACAACCGTCTTACCAGCAAAGATATATCCGGATGTTTCACTAACAGCGGAATCCGGTATTTTGTTTATAACTTGGTCACTAATAAAGTTAGGGACATGAAATTTGGGTAATAGAAACCCTCCCCCCCCCCCCCCCCCCCCACGGACAGTCCATATACATATTA
The DNA here is from genome assembly GCA_905116865.2 of Candidula unifasciata. Classification (NCBI taxonomy): domain Eukaryota; kingdom Metazoa; phylum Mollusca; class Gastropoda; order Stylommatophora; family Geomitridae; genus Candidula; species Candidula unifasciata. The sequence continues at coordinate 2,866,189 of CAJHNH020000001.1, forward strand.
GCTCAGTTTCGATTGGTCGGCCTCCAGCCTAGCTCACTTCTAACTGGTCGAATTTAAGCCACCCGACCTTGGCAAAAGATGACGAGAGTGTCTATATTCTAGCATTTCAGCGCCTTTAACACTACAAAAACATCGACAACTGGGTCTAACACACCACCACTTTAATGAGTGACGAAACCTGTGTCAAAGGCGTTCACTTTCATAGAATAAAAACGTTAATGCAAGACGACAATAGAGCAACATACCCATAACCTCGACCACAGTAGACTAGTCCACACCAAAGCTATCAATGGAACGTGACCTACTTCCGTGGGAAAACTAACGTCTGATTGACCGAAATTTGGAGTAGACTTACCTCCGTTTATGCGAAGTCAGATGATATCATAACAAAAGCTAGGCACGGCCACCATTGGCGTGCAGGTAGCAATACATCGCGTGACCTAGAGTCGCGTCCCTTTATCAGCTTTCCACCGTTTGCCACAGATGAGTCGCGTCAGTCTAGATGGACTTTCCACAACATGGAATGCCGCATCCAATGCTGCTTTGACGTCAACTGCGCCAATTTTAAGCACGTTTTATGATGTGACCTGACTTTGCTTATAGGGACGTTAAGTCCACTCTAAATTCCGTTGCCTTATCTTTATAAGTATATGGACAAAATACAGGGTTCCGCTCTTTGTGAAACATGTAATACATATGATGCACCTATGGCTAGGGACTATTTCTTTTTGCTTAGTATATAGTGCCTGCCATAGGCGTCGACACAAAGTAAACATTGGGTTTGAGGGCAAATGATGGTACTTTTTTTATTATTTAATTCATCTCAGGAACTCTGAGATTTCGTAAGGAATTACCCGGAAAGTAAAATAGAATAAGGATGAATGGCTGTGAAATGAATACCGACCAAAACTAACTGTATCTCTAAAATCCCCCCCCCTTCCCCTTTTTTTTGCATTAAAAGGAACTTTCCATTGAATCCCCTAAAAATCTCTGAGCCTCTGATATGGAGTTAGGGGGGGGGGGGGAGACTACCGTAGCTGTACCAGTTCCAGTACAGCAGTACGGTTAATGTTGAACAGTACGGAGGCGCTCAGAAGCGTGACGCTAACCCTACAAGTTTGAATCCTAGACAGCGAATGCTGCTTAAGCAGAAGATAAGTTGTACACAAACATACAGAGTGGTCCTGAGGCATGGCATCCGCCTCGAGTGCTGGAGGTCCCAGGCTCAGGCCTCGGTAAAGGCTAGGATTCTTTTCACTTGGGTTTCTCATAATGGTACCTGGTCTCGGGGCAGTAAGATTGGGCGCCAGTGTGTATTCCTGCACACGTTTTGAAAAATCCCCAGGCAGTTGGAAATCGAAAACAGTAGCCTAACGGCACTGCCTGGGCAAAAGAGTTTAATATGTCAGTCCGGGAGTAGATGTTCTGTTGTCTGAGGCAACTTTTCCCATGTGCACTGATATGCCTATCTTGAATAGTATGTACATGTTGTTCCTTGCTGTGTCCTATTAAAAGGCGAACGAAAATGACTTGTTCAGTTATGTACATAACAGCCTAGTCGTTTTATGCTCGGGGTGGTGATTTCCTGATCAATTTAATGAACATTCGTCATCAAAATAGCTAAGAGTGGCCATTCTGCATTGTATATTGTCATCCTTTTTCTTATCGGATATTTCTTTCACATTTGTCTTGGTTTGTACTGCTAGTTTTCGTGTTTCTCTTCATGGGAGAAACGATCATCTTTGCAGATGTGTTTGTCTAGCATTCGGATTGAGAATGCGTACCCTTTGGGTGTCAAACAGACAGACCATCAAACATATAAAACAAAACGACAACGATGAGATTGAAAATGCCTAACATTTTGAATATTTAGATTCAGTATTAAACAACAATGCCGACTGCAAACAAAACACACAAAAAAAAGAGAGAAAAAAGAGTCAGACGAAGACTTCCTTTAACAATACAGAGGCTAAAGAGCATGAAGAACCTATTACACAGCAACGGCAAGCAAGTTAACATGTAAATTTTCAGATCATTAATCTTTCCCGGGACTACTTATGGATGTGAGTCGACGACTCTCAGTCTTTAGAGCCCGGGACTACTTATGGATGTTATTCGGGGACTCTCAGTCTTTAGAACCTGGGACTACTTATAGTTGTGAGTCGACGACTCTCAATCTTTAGATCCCGGGACTACTTATGGATGTTATTCGGGGACTCTCAGTCTTTAGAGCCCAGGACTACTTATGGATGTTATTCGGGGACTCTGAGTCTTTAGAACCTGGGACTACTTATGGATGTGAGTCGGGGACTCTCAGTCTTTAGAGCCTGGGACTACTTATGGATGTGAGTCGGGGACTCTCAATCTTTAGAATAGAACCTGGGACTACTTATGGATGTGAGTCGACGACTCTCAATCTTTAGAATAGAACCTGGGACTACTTATGGATGTGAGTCGACGACTCTCATTTTTTAGAGCCCGGAACTACTTATGGATGTGAGTCGTCGACTGTCAGCCTTTAGAGCCTGGGACTACTTATCGAGTAAGTCGTCGACTCTCAGTCTTTAGAGCCTGGGACTACTTATGTATGTGAGTCGTCGACTCTCAGTCTTTAGAGCCTGGGACTACTTATGGATGTGAGTCGTCGACTCTCAATCTTTAATGGGAGAGAGAGAGAGAGAGGGGAGGGAGGGAGGGAGAGATAGATAGAGATAGATAGAGAGAGAGGAGGAAAGAGAGAGAGAGAGAGAGAGAGAGAGAAGAGAGAGAGAGAGAGAGAGAGAGAGAGAGAGAGAGAGAGAGAGAGAGAGGGGTAGAGCGATAGAGCGAGATTAGCAAATCGGAGCTTTAGAACTAAAATGCAACAGAAAGAAGAAGAAAAACGTCAAAATCCTGCATGACCTGAATATCAAGAAGAACTGGCTCGTAAACAGCATACTCTTCCGAAAGCTGAGATGTTTTTGACATGCCAGGCGCCATGGGGGTCTGGAGAGAACTTGAGGGAGGGTGCAGTTTCCAGGCAAACGAGGCCTCGAATATGGATACAGGATGCTGAAGATGTCTCGGCTATGAAAGCACATAGGGCTGGAGAAACGGCTACAAAAAAGTAGACTCTTATCCATGCCGTGATGAGAGCGACAAATGACATGCTGATTGACTACACGATGACGAGCACAATGATGGGTATCAAACCTTTATACAGCAGACTGGAGGAAAAACATAAAAGGAATGATGATGTGTGTTTACCTTAATGGTCAGCACAATCGCCGGAATGCCTAAGGGAAAGAAACAAAAAATACACGTGCAGACGGCAAGTGCAAGATGATTCTCAACTTCCTCTGGAGCTCGCTGGACGATCACAACTGTTGTTAAAGCCGCTGGCTGAGCCTGGGCCTGAGTCTGGGAAACATCAAGATTTGTCGGGTTAATTATCGGTTTTAACATTTCGCTACGGATAAATCCGATCCCTCATCGGGAAGCAGGCACTTTATGGATCGTTTTTCCCATTAAAGAACCCAAGTTAAATGCGTAATGTTCTGACCAATGTGTTTCTTATGTCCTACCTCCACTTGTGTGTTGTCAGCTCGTGTCTCTCTTAGTCGCCTTTATGTCCTCCTTGGTGGTAACATGTGGCGTTAGACCTTGCCAGATGAATTAGGTTCCTGAGTCAAGATGCTGTTTACGAGTCAACTGTCTTTGATATTCATATATTTGAGGATGTCAGTATTTCTGCCGTAATAGTAACTGACTCACAGAGCATGCTGAGAAAGGTGAAGAGAGGCATGCATCTTGCAGAGTGGCAAACATCACTCCAGAGATCCCAGGTAGCATCCTTTGCATATTTTCTCCAGGCCCTGGCCGGTTCTGCGCCACTTGGTGGTGAAATGATGTATGACAAGCTAGATATTGTGAGAGCCCTTTGGGAACGAGTGAACGGTGCGGATGCGCAGACAGATCATTACTGTCTGAAGAGAATGGCGCTGCGAAGAGCTACCAGGAAATGTGGTCCACGCTCAACACTCAAGGAAAGGATGAGACGAATATACAGTCAGACGGATTATTGTGCCATCGAAATTGGAACTATGGGAACGGAGCACTTATGTGTGTGTCCCGAGTGCTGTGATGTCGATTCATAATTCAACATTTAGTATTTCTGTTCATCTTTGTCCATAGTAATCAACGAATTGTTAAATATAATTTTAACTAAAATCTCGCCTCCACTCATCTCTCTGGATGGCCTTCTCTTTCTAGTTGGTGTCACCAAGTGTTTGTAGGTCCTTCTCTGCATCTTTTTCTTGGTCTGCTTCATGGTCTAGCACCATTCAGCTCCCTTGTGTATACAGTTTTTACTTCTCTGTCAGCCGACATTCTCTTAACATGCCCAAGCCATTTCAGTCTATTAGATCTCATGATGCCAGTGATCAATGGTGATTTAAACAGATGACGAATTTCGATAGTGTTTCTCACTCTTCATTCTTCGCTGTTTACACATATTTGATAAGTCCAAAGATTCGTCGTAAGACTCTGTTTTCGGGAATTTGTAATGAGGCTTCATCTCTTTTTGTTGTGATGCAAGTTTCAGAGCCATATAAAACGACTGATCTTATAAACATTTAATAAACTTTTATCATGGTGTTGAGATTTTTGAAATTCCCAAATATTTACCATTTAATTTATTGTCTGTTGATCTGACAAGTCAATGAATTAGCACAACACACGCGGTTTCTGAAGTAATCATCTCAACGGGTCACTAGGCCGAGCAACAACACCAGGATTCCATGTGGCAGATTGGAGATCGAATCACTCGCCAGTAAGTAAGGCGATGGTAATTTGTGTCAGTTGTGGGCCAAAAGTCATGACTCTGCTCTGCACAGTTGGTGGCGGCAGCAATATCCCTAGGGCCCTAAATCTATACGCTAAAGAAACACCGTACTACACGCCTTCAAGAAATGTAAATACAGACAGAAAAGATATATGCATATATATATATATATATATATATATATATATATATATATATATATATATATATGTGTGTGTGTGTGTGTGTGTGTGTGTGTCAGCGACTGTGGCTGAGACGTTGCGAACGAGCTTCGTAATGCTGGGGGTGCCAGGTTAGATCAAAGCTGCAGGCCATGCGCCTTGCGTTGGTTTCGACAGTGGTAACGAGAAGCCGACCGTCCAGAGGCAATGGCAAACTACTGGAGGTAAATTTGCTCAGAAAAAACAGAACAGCCAAAAGATGGTAGGGTTAATTCTGCAACGTCCTGTAAAGGATACGCAACTAACTTTCTGAAAAATATGTGTATATGTGTATATATATATATATATATATATATATATATATATATATATATATATAAATATATATATATATATATATATATATATATATATATATATGTATATATATATGTATATATACATATATATATATATATATATATATATATATATTTTTTTTTTTTTTTTTAATGTATCCAGAAACCATGAGTTGTAAACCCTTTGGCTCGGTACTATGGATATCGCAACCCTTCGGCATTGATTCCATTATAGGTACCGTTAATCTGGGAGAAATGTGGCTTTTTCTGCCTACCCCCGGGAGTGAACCCGGACCACAAGGAGTTCGTCACCCGGCCGCCGCAAAAATCAGGTTTAACCAACTTCGCTAGAGAGCCGGGCATATATATATATATATATATATATATATATATATATATATATATATATATATATATATATATATATATATATATATATATTCATAGTCAGAATAATAGGCAGTATTTAACTTACTGTGATAACGGGTGCCGACTCCGGATTCACGGAAACAGGATTTGCTGAAATGGAGTAAAACGTCAGTTGAATACCTTCTACCATCTACGGGTGCCAGCAACTGTCTGCCACAAAGGTAAAATTCAATTGTGTGAATACACACACACACACTTACACACACACACACACACATATATATATATATATATATATATATATATATATATATATATATATATACATATATACATATATTCATATATATATATATATATATATATATATATATATATATATATATATATACATATGGTACGACTAACGTGTTTCGCCACAAACAAACACTGGCCTTTAAATAATGCTTGCTGACCTTTCACATGCGCTGGTCTATGTTACAGATGTGTCACATGGTGTTCAATGTTCAGAGCCGTATGTATTGCGCGTCGTGTACTGGTTGTTGTGACGGCAAGCGACATAGCGTACTAAGAAGAAACTCCACATGGGAGCATGTACAGCAGGAGTCTACCAATCATCAGTAGAAGTAACCTCTGGTCGACAAATGTTTCGGCCCACGAGCTCCTAGACATTTTCAGAGAGTGGGCCCACCTGAGTTCATGAAGCTCAGGGTTGGTTTTCCCTGCTGCACGTATTACCGGATGTTATTCGGACAGGGACAAGACGAATTAGTGATTTGCAAACGGTACTGTGAGATAAGAAGTCGTGGCGGTAGCATAATTAAAGCAGTCTGCATACCTGGACGACAGAGTGGAAAGCTTACGATTGGTTTACCGGACACATGTTGGACTTCGTTAGCATATGGCAGAGGGACACTGGCAGACAATTCAGACACGGTGGACTTAAAGGGATGAAAAATTCTTTTCCACTAGACACCTTACCAGCTGACCGAGACACGTCCCCTACGTTGTTTCGTTGTGTCCAGCACCAGCGCGAGGCCCTCTCGGCAACCTCGCTCAGCTGTTTAAGTGTCTGTTTACGTTCATTACCGCGTAAGCCTAGTTGTTTAATCACACTGTAAAGTGAAGTGGAAACGAGACCTCTTGCGCCTACTAAATTATGGCTTTCTGTGATTTGAAGTAGGGCCTAGATTGACTTCAGCTGTCAGCGTTGTCGAGCGACCAGGAGAGATTGCTACAAGCGTTTGTGAAAGGTCAGCAAGTGTGAATGAAATGTCGACCAGTGTTTGTATGGGGCGCAAAACGTTACTAGTACCATATATGTATGTATATATATACATATAAGTATATATATATATATATATATATATATATATATATATATATATATGTATGTGTGTGTGTGTGTGTGTGTGTGTGTGTGTGTGTGTGTGCGTGTGTATGTGAGCGCCGCGAGCGAGTTTCAAATTAATCTAATAAGCACAAAGACAACAAATGTGCTGTTGGTGCCAAAGGATTGATTGCCTTGCCATTAATTTCAGTGGGAACAATTGTTTTAGATCGCGAGCAGTTCGGAGTAAAAAAAAAAAAATCTTTCCTGACCTGCGATACCACTGTATCTCGGTATTACAAAGCGCGTTTACAATATCTATATCTACAGCCTCTGGTACAAAGTATACAACTTGTTCCCTCCTCATGTCGTATCATATATAAGGCGCTAGTTCCATTGTTGTATTCACCGCTAGACGTCTATCAAGTGATGTAGTCAAAAATCACCCCGGCCGCCTTTACTTTCCTGAAATGTCCTGATATCAGTTTTAAACTGGGTTGGGCTGTGATTCCAGTTCAACAAAATCTCCGTGATTAGAAGAAACTTAAACCAATGGAATTTAGTGCACATGCGTTGAACAGGAAACTGAGTTACGTATCCGGGAACATCATTTACAGTAGATGGGAAACTGCATGAAGAAATTAACAACAGGTGCAGTAAAGAAAACCAAGTTATGGGGCAGCTAGCCCCCTCCCCTCCCCCCCCCCCACCCCCAACCACTGCCTCCCAGCTCCATTTTTTTTCCACACAGCATACTACAATCCCTATCAGCACAAAGACATATACAAAGCATATTAATCTATACTCTGTGCTACCAGTGCCAGACATGGTAACTCACAGCAATTTAAACAAAAAATTGTATAATCGTGGAAATCAGGCGTCAGAGAAAGACTGTAGGAGTGAGCAGAAGAGATTAAATCAAGAATGAGGTCAAAGGAGATAACTTTGGCACCAAACGAATTCTAAATTACCTACAAAGTCAGCACACACACGCAAACACAATTGTTTAACCTCTTAGAGAGAATGCTTCGTGACGCTATAACATACACATACAGGGCATACGCTAAAAGAGGAGAAGGACACAGAGCAAAAGGTAGACCAAGAATAGACTGGAAAAAAACAAATCAGAAAAACTATAGAACAGCACGACGCGCCTATGGTCGAGCGGCCAGAAAAACTCCACAACAGTACGACGCGCCTATGGTCGAGCGGCCAGAAAAACTCTACAACAGCACGACGCGCCTATGATCGAGTGCCCAGAAAAACTCTACAACAGCATGACGCGCCTATGGTCGAGCGGCAAGAAAAACTCTACAACAGCACGAAGCACTGCCATGGGAAATAAATAGGTTGAGGCAGAAAGGACGTCTAAAAGAAACCCTAAAACAAACGTCGATGAGAGAGGCCAAAAGTTCTGGACTGGATTCCATGCATGATATTGAACTGATTGCACTTGATTTTCTTGTGGTTCGTTACCCAGTCGCCGCGCAGAGGGCTTTAACAAACTGCGCTAGCGAGCCGGGCAATAATTGCTCATAACAAAATAAAATGGTGGAGGGTACTGCGAAGCATGTGAGACATATCATTGTACAACAGGACAACGAATGAATGAATGAATGAGAATATCGGCTCTCCTTTGAACTTCTTTATCATATTATGGCGGCCAAACAAATACCCCAACAGGGTCTCAGTAGTGTGTAAAATGCGGAGTGCCTGCCGTGGAACATATCGCGGCAAAATTAGGATCGCGTCCTAACAACGAGCCAATATTATCGCTGGCAAATACATGCTCTAACAGGGTTTCAGTGATATGTTAATTGCGGACCTGTTTCTACGACTATGGCGAACCGCCGACAGTATCCCGTGCGCCACTACGCGCTGCGCGGATGGAGGGGGTTGGGTAAACAAGATGGCTGGGACTCACGAGCAGCAGCTACAGCAACTCCTTCAACTTACTCCAATTTATTTGCTCGTGAGTCCCAGGCATCTAGGTTAGATTCCCATCCGCGCCGCGCGTAGCGGCGCGGGATACTGGTGTCGGTGAGCTTAACCGCGTCGAAAGAACACTATTGCTAATCTTTGTCGGAGCGCGTGGTCTCCCCACCATATCACTATTATCGTGTGTATTGTTGGTTTTCTCGAAATTGTCAACGGACAGTAATCCTAGTTTTGCCGCGATGTGTACATCGGAGGGAGTCCGCAATTTGCATATGACTTAGGTCCTATTAGGGTATTTGTTTGGCCGCCAAAATATGAGGACGAAGTTCGAAAGAGAATCAAAATATTATATTTACAGTCCGATGTTTCCATGCTGATTTGACAATATGAATGTTAGTAATGTTGAACACTCTCTAATGGTAGGTTCCTGGTCAAAGTTCTGCCAAACAGACTTCTGTCGCTATACGGATTCTCGGCAGCCATTTCTAAGCGTTGTCACAGGCGTCTACTTGCAATGCTAAACGGTGTTCAGTAGTTCCTCTTCATGTCGTGTTTAGGGTTTACAGTCGTTTCATGCACCATCGTTCTGACACAGCTGCTGCATTAGAAGAGGAGCTTCTTCATTTTCTTCTCTTACACCATTAACCTCATCGAGGTGTTGGGAGAAGATGTAAGGATCGACTGACTGTTCTCTTTTTCTAATGTATTGTACAAGTCTGTGTTTATTTCTGTTAGGTTGCTCCTGATGGTGTCGCTCCATCTCTTGCGTGGTCTTTCTCTTGTTTTGTGTTCGTTATATTTCATCATGATGGCACTCTGTGGCAGTTTTTACCAGATCATTCTCGTCAGAAGGCCAAACCATCTCATTTGTCTTTCTTTAAATAATTGTATGACTGGTTTCAGTCCTAGTCTTTTTCTAATTTCTTCATTCAAGATTTTATCTCTTCTTGTCACACCTGCAGCTAACCCTAGACATATCATCTCTGCTGTAACGATCCTCCGCTCATTTGTTGTAGCAAGGGTCCAGAAAGACAGAGCACAAATGAATATTCAGAGCTAGCGAATTCAATGGGCTTTCACAGTATGTTCAAGGGAAAAACCATCAAAGCTATGAATAGCGCTTTTGCCGGGACAACTAGCAGCCTCACAATGGAAACCGTGTCTGTAAGAAGGGCATTAGCGTGGTCTTGAATGCATGAGATCACACTGGCATCCATTCATAATGACTGGATAAAAATGCTTTAACAAATCCAGGTTCGGTTCATCGGACAAAAAATGCTAAATGTGGAATTAACAATCGACATCATAGCACTCGGGACACACCCATAAGCGTTCCGTCCCTATCTTCAGCAGCAAAACGAGGAGTTCTAATTCCAATAACACCAGTAAGTGTCTAATTGTACTTCCGTCCCATCCTTCCCTCGAGTGCTTAGCGTCGGCCAGATCCCATGGTAACTCCTCGCAACGCCATTCTCCTCAGACTCCAATGATCTGTCTGCGCTTTCGCACTGTTCACTCGCTCCCAGAATGCCCTCACAACATACTAGCTTGTCATATATCATTTTATGACCATTTCATGCATAATCGGCACCGTATCACCTGGATTGATTTGATTTGATTCAAGAACCGACATCACAGCACTCGGGGCATTCCCATAAGCTCTCCATCCTCATCTTCAGCAGCCAGCGAAGAGTTCCGATACTAATGGTGCCAGTAGCTTTCTGATTAAACGTCCGTCTTGCCTTTCCTCTGAGCCTAGAGCATCTGCCAGAACCTCTCGTCACTCCCCGCTGCTTCAATCTCGCCAGACTGTGGTGATCCATTTGCTCCTCCGAACTGTACACGCTCTCCCACAATGCACTAACCACGTCTGCCTTATCTTGTATCAGTATTCCACCAAGTTGTTCTGAACTAGCCAGTCTGTCCGTCTGTTTATTTCCCAACACACCGCCGTGCCCCGGTGAAAAAAACCAGACAATACTCCTCACCCGTGTCCTTCGCAGCGAAGCATGCCACGCTGCACGAAGCAAACCTGTTCTGATCTTCTTCAGCATGCTTTCTGAATCAGTTACAATCACGATGTGTGTGTGTGTCGTGTTCTCTAACCAACGGAAAGCTGCAGTGACCGCCTCCACCTCCATTCTTAAGCTGGATGTTGTGGTATCACTTGGAGAGAATATCCAAAGGATACTATCTACCCGGGACCTCTGAAGTGATGCATGCCACTTTGCACAGAGCATACCTGTCTTCACCTTTCTCAACATGCTCTGTGAGTAAGTGACAATCGATGAATGTATGTACAGCTGATTCTCAAGCAAGCGGAAGGCAGCAGTGACTGCCTCCACCTCTATTCTCAAACTAGACGTTGCGATATCATATGACAGGCTTTGCTGCACTAAGAGTTGTCCATTCGCCTTGGCTATGAAGCCCTATGCACTTCATCTGCCCCTCAACACAGAGCCGTCTGAACAGATAATCACATTGGTTAGTTGCATATCCTTTACAGGACGTTGCAGAACCAACCCCAAACAGCCCCTGGCTGCTGTGTGGTTTTTCCGGGCAAATTTACGTCCAGTAGTTTGCCATTGCTTGCTGTACGGTCGGCTTTCTTGATACCACTGTAGAAACCAACGCAAGGCGCATGGCCTCGCAGCTGGGATCGAACCCTGCATCCCGGCATTACGAAGCGTTCGCATCGACTTAGCCACAGAGCTGACTATAATCACATCACGTGGGGAACATTTTCATAAATCATTTGTTGATCTTCTGATTCTGCAGCACCAGAGGGCCAGTTCCTGCACTCACGACCCGAAGGGATAAGAACCCCGCACAAGTCTAAAGCTTGCTCGAACCAACCTTCTTCAATCCTGAGTTCTTGGGGTATGCATGCAATTGTGCTTTTCTTCACCCATGATATTTTTAGAACCCGCTTGTAACATTTGTATTAAATGACATTATTGCTCTGTTCAGCTTGTTTAGTAATTCTCCAGGTTAGAGAAAGGGGAAAAAAACAATATAAAAAAATATAAACCAGCCAGATTAGTCGAAAGTCGTAAACTGATATAAAAATTAGACGTAGGCAGCTGATTGGCGACCAGGACGTCCATTGGCTCGCCATTAGACGACTTCGTCGCTGGTCGGGACAGTATTTGGTTCTTTTTCTGGAGATAGGAATCCTTTTAAGTGCTTAATGGTGGCGGGCATTGCTAAGCAATTTTATATTGCATAAACTAGTCACAATTAAAACCTAAAGCTACTCTCTTTCGGGGCTGAGTTGAGTCAATAATTGTCATCACAGCGCTCGGGCATTCCCATACATGCTCCGTCCTCATTTTCAGCAGCCAGCGCAGAGTTTCAATACTTATGGCACCGGTCACAGTCTGATTATATTGCCTCTTCTCCAAGTTAGTGAGCCGGCCAGACCATCTGATTACACCCAGGTGTCTCATTCTCTCCAGGCCATAATAATCTTCTTTCTTTACTAATTCCGTTGCTTGTTCCCAAAGGGCCTTGAACACTTCTGTCTTGACATTTATCAATTCACCACCCAATGGTGCAGATCCAGCCAATCTGTCTCTCTGATCATTACCTACCAAGCCGTCATTGCCTGGAGAAAAGATCTAAACTATGCTTACTACCCGTGACCTTTCCAGTGAAGCTTGCCACTCTGCTGGAAGAATCCCTGCCTCCACATTTTTCAGCATGCTTTTAAAGTCTGCTATAATCACGACATGTGTATGCATCTTGTTCTCTAGCGACCGGACGAGCTGCAGTTACCGCCTCCACCTCCAGGGATGCTGGTTATATTTGACGACTTTTCCCTTCAGGTAAAGTACCTACCTAGCTAGTGTTTCCCGACATGTTATGAGAAAGAGTGAACTCGAGAACTTGATAACGTCTGGCAAGATTGATGGACAGAATTCAAGGGCGCAACAAAGATATATGCAAACTGGACTGACGCAGATATATCGAGATGGCGAGATAAGCGCACTAACCTGATCTGTGATTCTGGTGATTGTGTGAGATGGCAAAACATGACAGTTTCCTCTTAACGGTGGAGTGTGTGTGTGTGTGTATATATATATATATATATATATATATATATATATATATATATATATATATATATATATATATATATATATATATGGGTGAAAATAATGGCAGATTCATGCTGGGAACATCGTTATCGTTTATTTTTTTTTCCTCCTGCCTAGGTGGACAACGTAGTCGCGGTCATGGAGGCTCATGGTCGTGCAATATCATCCCTTAAATTATCAACATAATGGGGCCGCGTTAGCTCAGTCGATACGAGACTCGCTTTCAAATCCAGGTGCGACTAACTGCAGCTCACGTTCGGTGTTCGAAACCGGGCGGTTTCCGGGGTTTACCCAGCCTCTAGGAAATGGGTAACAGTGTTGACACTATGGGGTAAATGGATGAACGTCGCTGTATCTACGAAGTTACGTGCGGACGGGGACACAGGCGGACAGTTTATCCTCAGATGTCCGTTCTGGTGGCTGAGCACTTATGGTTTTATAATCGTGTGCAATGACGCTGGTTCACATATCCTGACTTTACCTTTACTTTTATCAACATAATGTAACAGATCCTTTGCAGAAAATCGCTATTTCAACAGACTGCCTGAAAGAATTTCAGTCTCTCACCCCCGCTTTCCTACCCAAGAAATCACTTATATCCTGTGCCCATCTTCGTGTTGGTCGGCCCCTGCCCTTCCATCCTGGTACCATGCCGTCTGAATGTTTTCTTCCATTCCGCCAAAACGCCTGATATGGTCAAAATAGTTCAGTTTCCGAGACAAGATGCTACGTATTCCCCAATCTTCCTTGATGTTCAAATCTTTTAGGATGTCAGTATATATATATATATATATATATATATATATATATATATATATATATATATATATATATATATATATATAAGGTGGTTCTGAGGGTCTTTCTAAAGCATTTCAGGTCAAATACTACAGATGCATTGCAATAAATGCAGTTCCCTTCTTGCATACAGTAGTATGTCTAAAACATTCACTGTTGTCATAAAGTTTTTTTGTTTTTTTTTAGTTTACAGTTTTCAGCGAATTGTTTTTTAAATGGAGATAATGGCAGTGGTGGTAGTTGTGGTTTTAGTGGTGATGGTGATGAGGATGATGATGGTGGCAGTGGTGTCATATATATATATATATATATATATATATATATATATATATATATATATATATATATATATTCTTTTTAAAGATCAGTGGCTGCAAATTGTGTATCTGGTTGTTAGTCCACTTACGTATTTGGTCTTATTCTATAATTCGTGTCTCGCCTATGTCGTGGAATGATAAGCCATTACGCATCACCCTAACAGAGTTGAGACCTGTCTTACCTGGGCTCGACAAAACATTCAAACTTGGACTCGTCCGGAAAGGTATATAGTCCCTTATATCGATATATGCCTTTATCGGACATAATTATAATATCTACATCTTCTAGTTGCTTTGACTTAGCGTCATTTTCAAATTTGCAACTATTGGATAAATATTAGTGGAGTTATTTGAGGTTTCTTAGAAACCGATTTACTCCTTGCTCCTGTATACAAGGAACTACTTCTTACCAACGCCTGAATTGGAATTTAGCGGTATTATTCTGCCGGCTGTCCTGGAACTCAGACGTGTCCATCGACGCCAGTACATTTCATTTTAAAAAAGCAATCTGTGGCGCCTAGGACTTTTCCTATGCTTGGGTAAGTTAATTATAGTTTACGAGTATCTATAATGATGTCTGTTAAAGTGGTCACTGCTGTAGAGAGATCAGTATCGGCTGTGGGATCACACCTAGTTCGACCGTTCTTGATCGCTAGAGAAGCGGATTCGAACTTAGACCTTCCTCTGTACAGACTAAATAGCCTATGCCCTAAATTACCCACACATACTGGTAAAACTAATAACCTTACAAGTGTGTACTATTTAAACTAACAACAGAAGTTTGTGCATACCAGTGGGGAAAGAGAATTTAGGTCAGGACTTGGTCAGCCAGTGCGTGAGTGTGTTTGACCCAGATCAATGAATGTGTGGGACTGGCTTGAGAGTCGTAGGGAATTGAGGTACTGACGGTAAATATTGGTGTCTGTGTGCAGATGGGAGGGGGGAGAAAGATTGATATATGTGTTAGAGTGTCTATCTATCTCCACTATATATCTGACTTTCCATCTCTTGCACTAAACAGACAGATGAATGATAGGAGACAGTGTCTCCTGGTCTTGAGAGTGCACTCTGAGGAATGAAACAGGGGGGCAGAGGTGGGGTAGTCTGATGTGGGATGGTGACTGATACTTATTCTGTCTTTCCTGTCAAGATGTTACCCTCTTGGTGATGACTAATTCTGAGTTCTTTCTTGGCAGGATGAAACCTTTGTGAAGAGCTGGCAGAAGAATCACAGTCCAACCAACCTACCATCAACCTATTACCTACCAATTATCACCCAACTACCAATTGTGAAGACTGACATCCTCAAGATGGGGTGCCATATACCCCAAACATCATACAGTGCCAGAGCATGTGTGTAGCTCAGGAACAGTGCTGCGAATGACTAGTGGAAGAGACTTGTTAAGTGCCTATCCAGTGGCTGTGTCCTTTATGGTGAGGTATTCCTTCACTATCTGATCCATTGGAAGCAGAATTACCAAAGACAGTCGAATCATCAGGAGCTGAGGGAAGCATCAACGATAGAAAGAGGATAAGTGCCAGTTTAATGCCATGTTTTGCTATATTCCTCACAGTTCCCATGTTTCCCGAGGATGATATGTGTTATCTCAAGATCATTCTGGCTGTTTGGTTGTCTTTGTAATCTGGACTTTGTATTCTGGAATCCAGCTATTGAGATCTGGCATCTACTTCACTATTATATATATATGTATATGTTGTATTGATTACATGCATTCATTTTCATGGCTGACTTAGGTGTCTCTATTTCACCTTTTTAAGTGTTTAGCATTTGTGTGTGTATGAATCTTAAATATATGTGTTAACATGGTTATGATAATGAATTATCATAACCTGGGGGCTTTCTTTAGTAAGTAGTGGGGGTGTCCAGCCAATTGTGCCTAGGAATATGGTATTCATATACAGATATATTTTGTAGTGCCAATACTTGAGTTGCCCTACTTTAGAAATAAGTTGAGCGTATATTGGCCACGGGGAATCCCTTAGACCAATAAGAGCCAAACGACTCAACATAATTATTTCCGAGTGCTGTTGGTTCTGAAGGAGAAATCCTTATATCAGGCACGTGACAGGAGTGATATGTGACATCCTACACATTCGTTTTACAGATCTGTCTAATCCGTATGCAGACCGTTAACTCTTCGCTTCTCAGGCAGACGCAATTCAATTTCAAAGTATGCATCCCTAATTACAACGTGTTTGTTTACGGGTCTATTCTTTTGTCATCCTACGCTTCCCCACAATGTCAAGAAAAGATATTAAAGCGAACGAAAAGTATATCAGCAAGCTTCATAATTTAACAAACACAAACAAGACAAGACCGTTGCGGATATGCAGCATTCATCAGCACATTCAAAGATCAAACAATTTCACCTCCTCACAGTGGGGCGTTGATCACGCGCGGCCACTTTCCAGCACAAAAAATATAACATGAAAGATAAGACAATGATCCATTTTTATTGCGACCTTGTCCTGAATGAGTACAGTAAAACAAGGACAATTGTCCACCCCTTTGGGAGCTTTGGGCACATAGGGCTAGATCTACATTTTAAAGACCAATCTGCACTTATTGGGTGAAGCGGTCAACACCATGGCAACCACCTTTACTGCCCATGACTTCCAGTTCCGGTTCCATCTTAGAAAACAACAATTAATAAGACGACCCAGCTCAACCTGCTGCTGGCAGCAAGCAGTCTTAGCTTATATTTATGGTCAGGTTTATTTGAGCTAGGTGTTTGGCTGATTTTGTGGTATCTATGCCAGCTTGCTGGCTTTGTGTCCGTAACCTAAAGGAAAGGCCACTATTCCCTGTCAGTGTCCCTTGTCTAAATGATAGACTGATTCTTCCTGTCTATGTCCCTGGTCTAAAATATAGACTGCTCCTCCCTGTCTGAGTCCCTAGTCTTAAATATAGACTGCTGCACCCTGTCTGAGTCCCTGGTCTAAAATATAGACTGCTCCTCCCTGTCTGTGTCCCTGGTCTAAAATATAGACTGCTCCTCCCTGTCTGAGTCCCTGGTCTAAAATATAGACTGCTCCTCCCTGTCTGAGTCCCTGGTAAAAAATATAGATTGCTCCTCCCTGTCTGTGTCCCTGGTCTAAAATATAGACTGCTCCTTCCTGTCTGTGCCCCTAGTCTAAAATATAGACTGCTCCTTCCTGTCTGTGTCCCTAGTCTAAAATATAGACTGCTCCTTCCCTGTCTGTGTCCCTAGTCTAAAATATAGACTGCTCCTTCCCTGTCTGTGTCCCTGGTCTAAAATATAGACTGCTCCTTCTTGTCTGTGTCCCTAGTCTAAAATATAGACCGCTCCTCCCTGTCTGTGTCCCTAGTCTAAAATATAGACTGCTCCTCCCTGTCTGTGTCCCTGGTCTAAAATATAGACTGCTCCTTCTTGTCTGTGACCCTAGTCTAAAATATAGACTGCTTCTTCCTGTCTGTGTCCCTAGCCTGAAGGATAGACCGCTCCTCTCTGTCTGTGTCCCTTGTCTAAATTATAGACCGCTCGTCTCTGTGTCCCTAGTTTAAATTATAGATAGCTCCTTCCTGTCTATGTCTCTAGCCTAAAGGATAGACCGCTCCTCCCTGTCTGTGTCCTTTGTCTAAATTATAGACCGCTCCTCTCTATCTGTGTCCTTTGTCTAAATTATTGACCGCTCCTCCCTGTCTGTGTCCTTTGTCTAAATTATAGACCGCTCCTCCCTGTCTGTGTCCTTTGTCTAAATTATAGACCGCTCCTCTCTGTCTGTTTCCTTTGTCTAAATTATAGACCGCTCCTCTCTGTCTGTTTCCTTTGTCTAAATTATAGACCGCTCCTCTCTGTCTGTTTCCTTTGTCTAAATTATAGACCGCTCGTCTCTGTGTCCCTAGTCTAAATTATAGATAGCTCCTTCCTGTCTATATCTCTAGCCTAAAGGAAAGACCGTTCTTTCCTGTCTGTGTCCGTAGCCTCAATGATAGACTGCTCCTTCCTGTCGCTTTCCTGGTCAATTCCTGTTCCCAGGACTTTAACTTTGCGCCATTTAAAGCTGAGTTGACCTGAGAGCCAAGGTCTTTTTCAAAAATAGTCAGGATCTGCATGGATTTAAACCCACGACACTCGGATCCGCAGGCGAAAGTTTAACCGCTACACCACGATGGCTTCCTAGTTCGGAATCGGATTGTGTCACAAACTCGATCAACGAATACCAAGACTGCTATTGAAAAACACAAACATATGTTTAGTTGCTGCTTCAGGACCCTGTTATCGCCTGCCTTGGCAACAGCGCCAGAACCATCAGAACCAACAGCAATAGCCGCATCAGCATGTGCGCCGTCACAGAGAAAACATTGTGCTCAGAGCTCCCTCCCCCACCCCACCCCACGCCTCCTTGATTTTCTAAAAATAGTTGTAATTATTGTTATAACCACAATTATTATTATTGCGCAATTAAACAAAGATCTGTTAACCCTATTTAAAATTTACTGGCGGGGGGAGGAGGGGCCCCGTGAAATTAGTTCATTTTTAATTTCGACATTAAAATAAGAATAAGAATAATTAATATTTATTGTTATTGTACGCTGAATGGCAGAAAAGGTAATATTTACAATATTATGTAATGTTTATTCTTTGTTTTGAAAGAAGAAGAAAAAAAAGTGTAGGAGGTGATCCCCAAACATTATTGGTGGCTGTCAGGAAAAAAAAAAAGGGGGGGGGGGAGGCGGTTAGGTAGACATAGCATAGCCGGGTGGAAAAAAAAGAGAGGGGTGGGGGTGGATATAATAAGCTAAATGTGCCTCACGCGCCCCCTCCTCCCCTTTCCCCCATTCCGGCGCCTATGAAAAGCTGCTCTCCCCCACCCCCCCCCCCATTCCGGCGCCTATGAAAAGCTGCTTCCCCCCCCCCTCCCCCATTCCGGCGCCTATGAACAGCTGCTTTCCCCTCCCCCCCCCCCCCATTCCGGCGCCTATGAAAATCTGCTGTGCATCCGGCACAGCTGGCCGGACCTCTTGCTAGTCCCGAGCTGTGGGGTTCAGAGATGAAAGCTTGATGAGGCGCAGTGTTATTGCCAAGATAATAAGTGGAATACCGATGCAGATAGCTGCCAGAGCCAACCAGCGTGCTGTCCTACTGTAGGCTTGGGCAGTGGTCACATCCCCACGGGACAAAGCCTTTCTGGACTGGGGATAAAGAACGTAGTTGCAGTAAATACCGGGGCACTTTTTTTTTTTAGATTATCTGATCTCGCTGACTCCGAGATTTCGTGGGGAGTTCCCGGGAAAGTGTAATATTATGGGAAGGGGGGAAATGGATTTAGGGCTAGTGATAGTCGGTGTTCATTTCACACCCTGAGACCTCTTTACTAATGGACTTTCCAGGGAGCTCCCCAAGAAATCTCCCGGAGTCCCCAAGATGGTGGGTGAGTTTAAATAAAAGAACCAACACTGCGTAACACAAACTCGTATAAGAACAGCACTTCGTGAAAAATTAGTCCTCTTCGATACATTCTGAAGTCGTGAACTGATTAGAAAAAAAAAGTAGATTCGTAATTCCGTGGTACTGCATTTGAACCCAGTTGCGGGCGAACTGGAAACAGACCGCCTTGCGTTATTTGTGACAGTAGCATCGAGAGGAAGAACTGGCTAACTACTGAATGTAAAAGTGCCTTGTGAAGTCACAAACAGTCATAAAATGGTGGGGTAGCTCTATGACGTCCTGTAAAAGTTGCTGATGAAGGCTTTTCGCCGCCACGACTTCTGACTTCCTTATAATTGATTTTGTACAGCTGACATTTGGGTATGATTTTCTGATCGTTTTCTGTTTTTTTTTTCTGTATCTTATATTTTCCTATTCCCCACCCCCCCCCCCTCCCTCCTCCCTCACACCCAACCTGTAAGGATGTAAAATGATCACTTTCCACCCCTTTAGGCGCGTTAAGCCTGTATGGCTAGACCTATATTTCGTAGACTAATCGGTAGTAGGTGAATGAAGTGGTCAACGCCACGCCGGTCGCCTTTACTTCCCAGGACTATCTAGTAGGCATTCAAGGCTGGGTGGTCCGTGGAGCTGAGGTCATTTCTGGACACACACAAGTCCGGTTCTGTCAGCATCTGAACCCACAACGTCAGGATTCACAGAAGTTCTCCAGTCGTACCTAACATAACATGACATAACATAACATGACATAACATGACATAACATAACATAACATAACATGACATACATGACATAACATAACATGAGATGACATAACATAACATGACATAACATGACACAACATGACATAACATAACATGACATGGCATAACATGACATGACATGACATGATATAACATGACATAACATTGCATAACATGACATTACATAACATAACATAATGTAACATAACATGACATAATATAACATAACGTAACATGCCGCCAGCATGTTTTCTAGAGAAATAGCCCATCTTAACATAACATAACATAAAAAAATAACATAACCTAATAACCCTTGACTCGTTATTGTCGTGGGGGTGTATCGATGGAAGCACTAACATACAAAACCTGCTATCTTTCTCTGTCTTTCGCTTGTTGAACAAGTGTATTATAGTTTAGTCTTTTCTATTTCTTGATGTTGTCATTCCAGATTCTTCGTTGTCCTCTTCGTTTGTGACCGCCCCGCAATGTTTTTTGAAGTACAGTCTTTGCAATCGAATCATGTCTGACCACGTTCCCAAAACCCGCTAGCTTGCGAAGTTTCAAAACTGCCAAGAAAGGCTTCAGATATCCTTCAGATGTGTCAGTTGTGTATCTAGTTTTGTGTTTGAAACAACTGATTCCTTTATTACGTCTATAGAATTTGTTTTTGAACGGCTGAAACCGCCTTTAAAATCTCCACAGTGGGAGTCCAACTCTTCTACTAGTATAAGAATTTAGACAACCCCACGGTAAGGTTCGTTAGTTAGTTGGCTAGACAGCTAGTTAGTTAGTTGGCTAGACAGCTAGTTAGTTAGTTGGCTAGATAGCTAGTTAGTTAGTTGGCTAGACAGCTAGTTAGTTAGTTGGCTAGATAGCTAGTTAATTAGTTGGCTAGATAGCTAGTTAGTTAGTTGGCTAGACAGCTAGTTAGTTTGTTGGCTAGATAGCTAGTTAGTTAGTTGGCTAGACAGCTAGTTAGTTAGTTGGCTAGACAGCTAGTTAGTTAGTTAGATAGACAGCTAGTTAGTCAGTTGGCTAGATAGTTAGTTAGTTAGTTAGTTAGTTAGTTAGTTAGTTAGTTAGTTAGTTAGTTAGTTAGTTAGTTAGTTAGTTAGTTAGTTAGTTAGTTAATCAGTTACCTAGTTAGTTAGTTAGTTAATTTGTTAGTTGTTTAGTTCGTAAGTTATTTAGTTAGTTAGCTAGTTAGTTAGTTAGTTAGTTAGTTAGTTAGTTAGTTAGTTAGTTAGTTAGTTAGTTAGTTAGTTAGTTAGTTAGTTAGTTAGTTAGTTAGTTAGTTAGTTAGTTAGTTAGTTAATTGGTTGGTTGGTTGGTTGGCTAGTTAGTTAGTTAGTTAGTTGGTTAGTTAGTTAGTTAGTTAGTTAGTTAGTTAGTTAGTTAGTTAGTTAGTTAGTTAGTTAGTTAGTTAGTTAGTTAGTTAGTTAGTTAGTTAGTTAGTTAGTTAGTTAGTTAGTTAGTTAGTTAGTTAGTTAGTTAGTTAGTTAGTTAGTAAGTTAGTTATTTAGTTAGTTAGTTAGTTAGTAAGTTAGTTAGTTAGTTGGTTAGTTAGTTAGTTAGTTAGTTAGTTAGTTAGTTAGTTAGTTAGTTAGTTAGTTAGTTAGTTAGTTAGTTAGTTAGTTAGTTAGTTAGTTAGTTAGTTAGTTAGTTAGTTAGTTAGTTAGTTAGTTAGTTGGTTGGTTGGTTGGTTGGTTGGTTGGTTGGTTGGTTGGTTGGTTGGTTGGTTGGTTGGTTGGTTGGTTGGTTGGTTGGTTGGTTGGTTGGTTAGGCACATCGGACAAGTTCATGAGCGGTAGCACCCTATCTTCAGTATATCCTTCAGCGTGTGCCGACTAATAACACCAGTTCTGTGTTGGTTTACTATTCTTCTTTGGCTACCTGTATAGTGTTCATATTTGGCGAAACCTCTTTTGACATGAAGTTCGTGTATTCTTTTGAGTGTTGTCGAGTCATCGTCGTCTTCTGAATAATCTTCTCTTCCTGCCTCATTAAGGGCACTGATAATGTCGGCACTGTCTATTGCTTCTCCTGTACCTACCGTGACCCTTCCAGCAAGCCAGTCCGCTCGTTCATTTCCTCGTACCCCAGAGTGAGCGGCACAAAAACGAAACTAATTCCTTTCAGACGAGATTTCCTCCGCTGTTTAGATGTGCAACTAACTCATCAGAAACGTCGATTTCCATGACATGTTTACCTGAATCGCCATAAAAACGGCTGCTAAACCGTAAGGAAGGTAACAGAAGCAACAGGTGAACAGAGCAAGTCTCAGGTTATCCGGAACCTCAACTATTGTAGCAGAAGATGGCTGGGCGATCACAACTGTTGCGTTCTTCACAATGATTGGCTCTGACTGGAACTGAGACTGAGGTTGTACCTGGAAAATAAAAAAATAAACAAGAATGTGGTCCCCAGCAGTGGCGAGGCGAGATCGATTCGCATGTGTAAGCGTTAACAAGTAGCGATCATGCTAGGGGTGAGTATTAAGTGACAGTTTCCGCCTCTTCGCTTCGCTGTTCACAGTATGCGTCCACATCGTAGTACTTGTTACTAGTAGCTCTCACAAGTTACAGTTTCCGCTTCTTCTGTTCGCTGTTATGAGTATGCCTGTACAGCTAGCATCGTCGTAAAAGCTACAACAGCTTTCACGCGTGACAGTTTCTGCATGAGCGGTGTAAGCATTCGTTTGAGACGTTAACCGAGTGAGGTATTTGTAATAAATAGTAGTTTTAAAATTATAGTAATATATGTAATAAATAAATTCCTAGGACCACCAAGGTGTCCACGACATGGAGGTGACAGCCATTAAATCTAGCCACTCCAGCGACAATGTTGCCAAGTCTCTTCAGAATCGCTTTATATTCACTTTAGGAACTCTGGCACCCAGTGGACTAAACTGCAAACACAGCTTCATCTAGAATCCTAGGGGAGTGAACTGCCTATACACTTTCATCTTATCCTCGAGTTGAGGCCCCTGGCTCTTTCCTGGATTTTTATTTTCCCGTTCGCACGGGTCCCACCCGTCTATTGGCTAGGCATCAACCTGGCTGCTTTGAGATCCGAAGATAAGTGATACTGTGTATTTGTGTAGTATAATTTAATGTATGGGCTGCTGAAGGTTCTATAGCCGCAACGTTAACGTTTTGTTTGTGTTTGTTATATTGTGAAGCTCGCTGATATACTATTCGTTCGCGTTTATAACTTTCCTTGTAGTAAATAGTAAACGGTAATAAAAAAATTAATATAATGATGCATCTTTTCCTTGGCAATGTAAAGTGTAGGCGTGGCTTACAACCATTGCATGCGCAAGTGGACAACGATTATTTTCATGCAAAAATATTGTTATGTGTGTGTGTGTGAGTGTTCGTGTGTGCAATTTAACAGCTACTCGTGTTTAACACTGAGATCTTGCTGAATAAAACTTCTGCTTCTTATTCGCGTTCACCGCCTGTGAACGGCGGTGAAAAGTTCTGGCTGTTCGTCCACCTCTGGACATTAGTCCTGTTCCAGAACCTAAGTGTTGCGTGCACATCCATTTTACAGATCTGAATTACTTGTATGCAGAGGTTTGGTTCCTTGCCTCTCATGCAGATTCACTCCCATTTAGCCCACAGTAAGGCGAGTATTACGACATGCTTGCTGGGGAGACAATGGGTCTTTTCTTGTTTTTTTCCTCACTGGGGTCCCGAAACCCACACAGTGAGTTGGATTAATGTGTTTGTACTCTTATGTGATTACATATTGATGACCATAAAATACACAGACCACACAACACAGCTCTCACGTGAAGTTTTAGATTAACCACAGGACCATTTTTATTATTCGATTTAAAGTGATGCATGTCTATGCTTGGTTAGAAGTCGATTTTATGCATCATCATCATCATTGTCTACTTCGGTCGTAAGAATTCTGGGGTGGAACAGTTTGCTATCCACTGCTTGGAGGGCAGCGATGGTTATTGCTATTCTGTGTCTATGTAGAAGCTTTCTAATTGCTATATCCATAGAACCGAGCCAAAGGGTTAACAACTCATGGTTTATGGATACTTGACACACACACACACACACACACACACACACACACAAAGAGACCTATGGGTGCCACGCTCAAGGAAACCAAACCCCTAACGCTCCGTCAGCTATGATGGCTGATGTGGTAAACATTACACCGGCCTCCTTTACTTCCCTTGAAATTACCTGGTACCTGGGCTGCGTTGACCTGGCAGCCAAAGCGATTTTTTTTTAATTGCGACTTGGTGTGGATTCGAACCCACGATCTTCAAGATGGAGATGAGGGTTATGATTATAAAATCAGTTGAGTAAGAGTTAGTTTTAGCACAATGTTCGCCATTCATCATCATCATCACCATGTAGCAGGTCCTTTGCAGAACGTGGTTCTCATCACGGTCTGCCTGGTCTCTCGACAGCTCTCCTGTCTCATGCACTTTCATTGCATCCGCGCCATCGTTGATCCCAATTCAGAATGAGAAAGGACGACAGTTAGGCGTGGAGCCAACTTCGTCATCCTGCAAAATATAATTTTCTACAAAGCTTGCAGATAAAGAGAAGATTGTGCTGTGTTCGGCATATCCTGGGAAGAAACAAGCAGAAAATTACCAAAAAGACATCAAAATGTTGGGAAAACAAAAAGAGATTGAGGAGACGAAGAAACCCAAAAGGAACTCAGTTTAACGTCAAGGAAAGAGTTCGAAGCTGTTGGACTAAACATCCATGGTATTGGCCTGATTACACAGAGCACACCGGAATTGAGGAACATACATACATATATAATAGCACAACAATGTAATGATTAAATGAATGAATGAATGAATGAATGAATGAATGAATGAATGAATGAATGAATGAATGAATGAATGAATGAATGAATGAATGAATGAAAGTCCAGCACAGTTACCACTGCACGACTCACAAATAGTGTAATACTTACGGTAAAATAAGCCACTGGGGCTGGGGGAGGATCTGCACTGTTGCTGTACGAAGCGAGTTCATCTTTTGCTGAAATGTAGTAAACAAATGTTACAGTTTATCCGACGCTTTACAAAAAAAAAATCTATACGTCAGTTTTACAGCTTTATTACTACAGACAAACTATTGACGTTTCTGTAACTAACCTTCATCATCAAATCAACGTTGAGAAGCAAAACACAACAAGTATACAGATAAACTGATTATGAAATGATTACATTACTATATCAAAATTCACAATTTTGAGAGCATACATCTTTCCTGTAGCAACCAATGGATATGAAATCGTGGACTATCTCGCCTTGGTTAAGGAAGAAGATATGGGCTTTTGACCTAGAATTCTACAGAAAGATTCTCAGAATACCAAGGACCAAGAAAAAGAGAAACACTTACTGGAGTACAAATCTGAACATGAAGGTAGACTGGCCGTTAAACAGCATCTTGTCTCTGACACTGACAAATTTCGCCCATATCAAGCAACACAGCGGATGTAGAGAAAGAAATCAGTTGACATGCTACCGAAAGCGAGAGGCAGCGGCCTACTATCAAGAAGATGGTCACATGCTATAAGTAACACTTTGGGTAGGAAGTGCGGGAGAGACCGAGTTTCTGATAGGATGACACTGATGACGGCCAGGTTCTGCAAAGCAACTGCTGCATGATGATGATTCATACATTATATAATCAATTGAAACAAACTAATATTTAAAGACAAAATTGTACAAAGTGAAGTAAAGGTAAAGATTTTTTTTTCACGCCAGCAGTATATCGGGAAATACGACGATACTACGCCCATTTTGAATAGCACCCTACCTCTTTCTGTCAGCTCCCCCCCCCCCCCCCCCTTTTTTTTCCCAGTGTATGTTTTAACAAGTTTTCAGCTGTTTGTTCCGTATAAGCTAATTACAGACTTTTCTACTGACACAAACATACTGTACACAATAGTTTACAGCAATTTAATCTATGTACATATAACTTGTTTTTCTTTACTTTTTCACCATTTCATTTCTTGCTATTATGGCCGCCCTGACCATAGATACTTCTTTCTGTTAAAGTTTCTCTGATAGTATCTTTCCATCTTGTTCTCGTTATCTAATCCTGTTCAACAATTCACTCTACACCTCTTTCTTATTTTAGTGTATGCCTTGTGTGGTTCAACATCGCAGGGTATTCTCTCCAAGTGTGCAGACCATTTTATTCCATGTCTTTACATGTATTTAGCTACTTTTCTTGTGTGCTACATGTATTTAGTTTCTTTTCTTGTGTGCTATATGTATTTAGTTACTTTTATTGTGTGCTACATGTATTTAGTTACTTTTAATGTGTGCTACATGTATTTAGTTACTTTTATTGTGTGCTACATGTATTTAGTTACTTTTCTTGTGTGCTACATGAATTAAGTTACTTTTCTTGTGTGCTACATGTATTTAGTTACTTTTCTTGTGTGCTACATGTATTTAGTTACTTTTCTTGTTTGCTACATGTATTTAGTTACTTTTATTGTGTGCTACATGTATTTAGTTACTTTTCTTGCGTGCTATATATATTTAGTTACTTTTCTTGTGTGCTACATGTATTTAGCTACTTTTCTTGTGTGCTACATGTATTTAGTTAATTGTCTTGTGTGCTATATGTATTTAGTTACTTTTCTTGTGTGCTACATGTATTTAGTTACTTTTCTTGTGTGCTACATGTATTTAGTTACTTTTCTTGTGTGCTATATGTATTAAGTTACTTTTCTTGTGTGCTACATGTATTTAGCTACTTTTCTTGTGTGCTACAGATATTTAGTTGCTTGTCTTGTGTGCTATATGTTTTTAGTTACTTTTTTTGTGTGCTACATGTATTTAGCTACTTTTCTTGTGTGCTACATGTATTTAGTTACTTTTCTTGTGTGCTACGTGTATTTAGTTACTTGTATTGTGTGCTACATGTATTTAGTTACTTTTCTTGTGTGCTATATATATTTAGTTACTTTTCTTGTGTGCTACATGTATTTAGCTACTTTTCTTGTGTGCTTCATGTATTTAGTTACTTGTCTTGTGTGCTATATGTATTTAGTTACTTTTCTTGTGTGCTACGTGTATTTAGTTACTTTTCTTGTGTGCTACATGTATTTAGTTACTTTTCTTGTGTGCTATATGTATTAAGTTACTTTTCTTGTGTGCTACATGTATTTAGCTACTTTTCTTGTGTGCTACATATTTTTAGTTGCTTGACTTGTGTGCTATATGTTTTTAGTTACTTTTTTGTGTGCTACATGTATTTAGCTACTTTTCTTGTGTGCTATATGTATTTAGTTACTTTTAATGTGTGCTATATGTATTTAGCTACTTTTCTTGTGTGCTACATGTATTTAGCTACTTTTCTTGTGTGCTGCATGTATTTAATTACTTTTCTTGTGTGCTACATGTATTTAGCTACTTTTCTTGTGTGCTACATGTATTTAGTAACTTTTATTGTGTGCTACATGTATTTAGTTACTTTTCTTGTGTGCTACATGTATTTAGTTACTTTTATTGTGTGCTACATGTATTTAGTTACTTTTCTTGCGTGCTATATATATTTAGTTACTTTTCTTGTGTGCTACATGTATTTAGCTACTTTTCTTGTGTGCTACATGTATTTAGTTACTTGTCTTGTGTGCTATATGTATTTAGTTACTTTTCTTGTGTGCTACATGTATTTAGTTACTTTTCTTGTGTGCTACATGTATTTAGTTACTTTTCTTGTGTGCTTTATGTATTAAGTTACTTTTCTTGTGTGCTACATGTATTTAGCTACTTTTCTTGTGTGCTACATATATTTAGTTGCTTGTCTTCTGTGCTATATGTTTTTAGTTACTTTTTGTGTGTGCTACATGTATTTAGCTACTTTTCTTGTGTGCTACATGTATTTAGTTACTTTTCTTGTGTGCTATGTGTATTTAGTTACTTGTATTGTGTGCTACATGTATTTAGTTACTTTTCTTGTGTGCTATATATATTTAGTTACTTTTCTTGTGTGCTACGTGTATTTAGCTACTTTTCTTGTGTGCTACATGTATTTAGTTACTTGTCTTGTGTGCTATATGTATTTAGTTACTTTTCTTGTGTGCTACGTGTATTTAGTTACTTTTCTTGTGTGCTACATATATTTAGTTACTTTTCTTGTGTGCTATATGTATTAAGTTACTTTTCTTGTGTGCTACATGTATTTAGCTACTTTTCTTGTGTGCTACATATTTTTAGTTGCTTGTCTTGTGTGCTATATGTTTTTAGTTACTTTTTGTGTGCTACATGTATTTAGCTACTTTTCTTGTGTGCTATATGTATTTAGTTAC
Organism: Candidula unifasciata; assembly: GCA_905116865.2. Lineage (NCBI taxonomy): Eukaryota > Metazoa > Mollusca > Gastropoda > Stylommatophora > Geomitridae > Candidula > Candidula unifasciata. Next base: position 2,894,859 of record CAJHNH020000001.1, read on the forward strand.
TTTTAATGTGTGCTATATGTATTTAGCTACTTTTCTTGTGTGCTACATGTATTTAGCTACTTTTCTTGTGTGCTACATGTATTTAGCTACTTTTCTTGTGTGCTACATGTATTTAGCTACTTTTCTTGTGTGCTACATGTATTTAGTTATTTTTCTTGTGTGCTTCATGTATTTAGTTACTTTTCTTGTGTAGCGACTTTAAAGTTTCTTTCCTTATGAATGCATTTTCTTCTTCTTTTCTTCTTCTTTTTCTTCTTCTTTTTCTTCTTCTTCTTCTTTGCGTTCACCAGCTGTAAACTCTGTCGGAAACTTATGGGTGTTTATCCACTTCTGGACTACAGTTCTATTCAAAAACCTGAATGTTGCATGCGCATCTGTTTTACAGATCCGACTGATTTGTATGCAAACTGCTGGTTCCTTACCTCTCAGGCAGATGCACTCGGACTTTGAAGGAAGCTCCCAAGTAGTCGACTCTTACGACATGCTTTTGGGTAGACAGTTGGGATATAATATATACGATAGTGCCCCGGAACCCATACAGGGAGTGCATTCTTGATTTGTATCTGCTCTGGTTACTTCTACAGCCTTTTATTTGACATCCCATTTCTATGTTTACTGTTTTTTGTTTCTTGTTTTATATTTTACAAGTGACCTAAACATATGTAACTCGCTTACTTACTGTCAAATGTATCCATGACGGTAAGACACCTTGAGTGGCAGTAATTACGACAAGGTCACTTCTAGTGCTAGTAAATTTTACTGAATCGTTGCCTGTGTCAGTAATTTTGACATAAAATTTTATATATGTCAGTAACTGTGACAATAACGCTGGTGTAATAGGAGTTAGTAATTTTACAGATGTATTTTTGAGTCAGGATCTTGACAAAATCTCTGATTTGTCAGTAATTTTGACAAGATTAGAAGTAGCGTCAGCAATTCTGGAAGGTTTAAACTTGTGTTAGCAATTCTGACAAGATCGCACCGGTATCAGTAGTTTTAACAAGATTACAACTAGCGTCAGTAATTCTGGAAGGTTTAAACGTGTGTTAGCAATTCTTGTATACATAAAGATTCCTCTTGTGTCAGTAATTCTAAATCAGATCCCACTTGTGTCAGTAATTCTGAATAAGATCCTACTTGTGTCAGTAATTCTGAATAAGATCCCTATTTGTGTCAGTAATTCTGAAAAAGATCCCTCTTGTGTCAGTAATTCTGAATAAGATCCCACTTGTGTCAGTAATTCTAAATAAGATCCCACTTGTGTCAGTAATTCTGAATAAGATCCCACTTGTGTCAGTAATTCTGAATAAGATCCCACTTGTGTCAGTAATTCTGAATAAGGTCACACTTGTGTCAGTGTCACGAGACGACCTCAGTGGTTCCAGAAGTTAGTACTTGTAATAGTTCTTCTGGTTATTGAGAGACAAGAGACTATGCCCTTAAACCAAATGTTACTTTAAACCGCACGGATTTAATTGTTACCAGTCCTTCTCCGAGACAAAGCCACTGCGCTTTGTTTAAAATTACATAACACTACGTAATACAGCCCGCTGGATTAGACTAGGGATGTTAGGTTTGATTCTCATGCCAGTGTCAGAATGTTATCTCCTGACCACAGACTGTAGAGGCCAGCGAACGGGGAACTTAGTATCACACCTGAGATTAGCTTCCCTGAGCTGGACCTTGGTGGCATAAAGGTTACCTAACACAGACTGAGTGGGGCTCCTTTTGATGAGTCGAGATCAGGGGAATTGAGTGGACTGGTAGACGTTGTAGCGACGAGAGGTTGAAGTTTAACACGTCAGTGAAATTCTCAAGAGAACAGGTGTTTGCCAATTAAGTTGTCCAAGCTCTGGTCAAGGCCGTTCACCTTGAGCGACAGGCCATTTGTTAGCTAATTTGATCTGATAGGTACTTCAGAGGCGTGGCTTAAGTCATCGTCTTGAGGATTGGGTAGAACCGAGTAAAGGGTGGAGTTTAATTTGGACAATAGATTGATACTTATATTGCGAGCATGGTTGATTTACCTCATAGTGCCGCCAGCAGGCCACAGACTCAGACCTACCGTAGAAAAGTATTTTCTCACTGGTTGAGTCGTGTTTGGCAATTGCTGAAAAGTTCCCAGGTATGAGAAAATATTAATTTTAATCTTGTATACATAGGTTAGGGAATTAAGCTTAGTCTATACTACCTTTTCCTAATTTGTCTGCACACTCTGCTTGAAATAGTTCTTTGTGAGTATTCGGTATCTCAAGTTAGGGAACTGCTAAACTATTCCTATTTCTTGTATGTTTGTGTCACATATTTTTCAGTGTATGTTTTCATGTGTATAAAATAAGATGTGAATAATGACATTTGCTAAAATGAAATGTAATTATAATGTTTCAACCATCAACATGAGTTTGGACTGGGGGAAATGATGCCCAAATATGTGCAGGGATGCTGTTACGTTTTATGTGCCCACCATGTGCTCACTTAATGTGTTCACCTAAACAGGGGATTTATAACCCCAGGGGAAGAATGATGGGTGTTATAGAATTCACTGTCACTGAAAGATAATATTCAGGACAGCGTGCACACATAAATTGTTTGCGTGTTCAGCACATAACCTGCGCCACATGTTTATGTCAAATCAATGTCAGCCTATTGGAAGTCTGAATGATGACGGACAACAGACTTAGAAAGTCAACTATCATGACATAGCATGAGAGGGAAGGCAGGAAATGTGACATCCATGTAAGACAAAAGACCTTCAGACTAGACTGGAGAGAATGTGGAATAAGAAGAGTGATAGGATATATTTTATTATTATATGTTATATTAATTAATACATGTATTCTTAGTGTAAGTCAAGATACTACACGTATGTGTTTGTTTCCATGATTACAGCGCCCATGTGACGATCAATCCATGAAGGAGACTACATTGTGTTAGACTCCGCCAGCTGGGAACGAGGTGGGGGCGAGGAGGAGAAACAGGCAGGGAAGAAGCTGGAAGAGGAGGAAGAGCTTGACAGTGCTCACGGCTGTCAGAGGTTCTATGAAAAACAAGTTATGTTCATAAATTGTTCATACTTTATCACCTTCATCACACCACTCTAATCCCAAGTGCTGTTCTCGCGCTGAAACAACCCATTATTATCATATCTTTAGCCAGTCACTGGTTGTGTAAACACAACAAACTTGGTATGTCAATTAACTGATTGTTAGAAAAAAAAGCTGTATGTCAAGTTTTATACTACATCGTTTGTTAAATTCCAAGTGTCTTCAATCTTACCCGTTTAACTAAACTGATAGATAGAATTACATTTGGTGGGGGCTCAAATAACATGATAATAATTCTTTAATCATTAAACAATACTACCGGGAGAAGGTAAGACGGAGGAATCATTTGCCCTGTCTACTAATTCATTTAATATAATGCTATAGACATCTAAAATCCCTTTCCTTCTCTTGTGGGTACCAAGTGCAGCTAATGTTAATGTACTTAACGAGCCAATATGGCTGTTTTCTTGGATATCCAGGACTTTGTCTGAGAGCAACATAGCTCGGATTTTAGTTCGGTTAATCTGGTGGAGGGAATGTGTTGAGAGGAAAATCCCTACTCAACATAGAAATCCATTAAATCCACCGCGTCACGTCACAGTCAGTAATTCTGAATAAGATCCCACTTGTGTCAGTAATTCTGAATAAGATCCCACTTGTGTCAGTAATTCTGAATAAGATCCCACTTGTGTCAGTAATTTTTACAAGATTCAACTATTATTAGTAATTTTGACAAGATTTATACTGGAATAGTTAATTTTTACAGAATCTTTGCCAAAATCAGTAATTTCGACCGTGTCCTTGCCTGTGTCAGTAATTTTGACAAGTCTTTACTGCATCACTAATTTTGACCGTTTCTTGCCTGTGTCAGCGGCTTAACAGTTTCTAAGATTGTGCCAGAATTTTGAAGATTGTGCCAGAATTTTGACAGGATTCCTTCACGTGTGGTTTCCGGGTTCCATATGTTGGGTGTGTGTGAAAGGTGGGGGAGGGGGGGGGGGGTTGGGAGGATTTGTATCCGTAATAAGTATATTGTAAGACGCGACTAATTACACTAGACAAAAAATTTTGATAATCATGGCACGATTACAAAATATGGGATTTGTTTTCTTCAAATTTGTAGTTTCTGAAATTGAACGTGAAAACGGGGGAAAAAAATAAACTGGGCACAGTTTACAAGAAATCCGAAAAACAGCAAATCTATATATACCAGAGTAATATGTTTTATATCGTACCTACACTCTTCTGTCGCTCCCACCCCAACCCCTCACCAAAGAAGACAAAAAACAGCAACAAATGAGCTGATTCTAAAAACGATGGCACACATTGTGTCCTTCACTTACTGCTTTGAGGGTCACCAGGGAAGTAACACATAAGAAGTATAGCGCACTATAGACACAAGACCGATACCGGTACAAGACCGCTTTTACTTCATAGGTCGCTTTGCTCGACGTCTGTGTAACAGCCTCGGATCATCTCTGACCTGTGTCCGACAGTGGTCAGCCAGCCAGCACGGAAGCAGTCCAATTTCCTTGGTATCATTTTCATTGTAGCAAGAAAACGTTCGCTATGCTCGTCCCTAACGATGCTACAGTTGTTTTGGGAAGACCTCCACGTTGGTATGGAGAAATTGGATCTTCAAAGACATATTGCAGCCAAGAAAGTGAGACTTGGACACATCATCAACCAGTGTCTTGAAGTTTTTAGCTCTGACATTAACAGGAAATTTAGCTGCCACCATATGGCAACGTTTAGCAAGCTTTGTCCTCGTTTTCTTTAAACCGTTAAGAAAATACCTTTGTCTCTTTAGAGCTTGTAAATCTGTTGACTGACAACAATTCTCGATTGCAATTTTGATTCACGGAGTCGAGGAAATTTTCCCAGCCAGGTACTCGAAAGCTTACACAGTCTAGTCAAAGGCCGCTGTGAAGTTTTTCATTTAACCGAGTTTGATGTGCTGGTAGGACAGGTTTAATATTTGTGCCTCTGTCAGTGCAGAGTGTTGCGTACTTTTATCTTAAACTTCCAGAGACGGCTTCAAGGGCCAGTCTCTACTCGCGTAGTGCAAAGTCTTTGCTCGACTATCCCACTCACACCCACACACAAAACAGTACTTCGTATATCCAAACTGCAGACCCATCAACAAAGCTTCAAGTCACAAAATTAGCACCAACTTATACAATCCATGAGCTTGGATCTCATTTTTCTTTCCCCAAGTATAACCTTAGACCCAATGTCGACCCAGCTTTAAATGGGGACCAGGTAAAGTCTTGGAAAGTGAAGACGGCTGGCGTGATGTTGACCCCATTCCCCATCGAGGGTCGATTCACTACCGGCTCCAGCTGATGAGAATGTGCTGCTGACGTCACCGGGTCGGGCTATCGATGCGTTAACGCAGCGGTTCTCAAACTGGGTGCCAAAGCACCCCCGGGTGTCGCAATCGTATGCCAGAGGTCTGCGGCAATCATCAAGAAAAATCGGCTAAAATTGTGAAATTATTTTTTAAAAAGGCATGTAGATACTTAAAAGTTAAAATTTAAGTTGTCTTTCTTCGCCACTGTCGAGAATAGTTTATTTCTTGTTTGAGAACCGCTGCGTTAGCGCATCGTTAGCCCGACCTGGTGACGTCAGCAGCATGACGGTCGTGGCCGATCGGTCTATACAAAAATGAGTCTAACCTTATTTCTCCGATGTGCTACTGGTGTAGCACTTATACTTTTATATACAACCTATGTTAAAAGTTGAATGTTGAAATAAGAATCGACATCACAACACTTGGGACACCCCCATAAGCGCTCCGTCCCCATCTTCAGCAGCAATCGTAGAATTATAATTCCGATGGTACCAGTAACTGTCTGATTGTATATCCGTCTCGCCTTTCACCTGAGTGTTGAACGTCGGCCAGATCCTTGTGTAACTCCTCGCAGTGCCACTCTCCTCAGTCCGTAATGATCTGAGCCTCGGCACTGTTCACTCACTCCCAAAGGGCCCTTTTTAACATACAGCTTGTCATACATCAGTTTACAACCACGGTCGTGGCCGGCTCGGTCTATACAAAATTTCCTAACCTTATTTCTCCGATGTGCTACTGGTGTAAACTTAAAGGATTTTATATACAACCTATGTTAAAAGTTACCACCTTGAAATAGTGAATCGACATCACACACTTGCACGTAGCATCTCTCTTCACCATTTCTCAATCGTAGAATTATAATTCGATTTATTTTTCAGTGAAGTCACTGGAGAAATGTCCCGTGTGGGTTCGAAAGCACCAATGCGGAGAACAAAGACTATATACACTATCTCATAATAAGCATGCCATAAGAGGGGACTTATTAGGGGCGTTTCCTTCAAAGTCGAATTGACTTTTTCTGAAAGGCAAGAAACCAACAGTCTGTATACAACTAAGGCAGATCTGTAAAACGGATGTGCTTGCTAAACTCAAGCTGGGGATAAGACCAAAGCCCAGAAGTGGTCGAACTGGCAGAACTTTCTGCCAGAGTTTACAGCCAGTGACACTATGAGGAAGAGAGGACGAGGACGAAGGAAAGAAGAACTAGAAGATCTGTGTATCAACGTGACTACTCACTCTCCATCTCTGATACCTTTTTATTTGTTGATGATGGTGACGACAGGACATGCCATGGCAGAGCTGACAGCGTAGAAACACACACCCTCCAAAATGTTTCTTCTGTTCGACTTTCTCCGAGACAGATGCCTCTCAACACGAAATCTATGTAGCGCCATTTCTTTGCGTCATCCAAGGTGTTTATTGACAATGCCATACGGTGTCTTTTAGTCTCCCTCTTGTGTGTGCGCTACAATCAGGATCAATATGAATGTTAAATGTTGAATTAAGAATCGACACCACAACACTCACTCAGGACAGTCCCATAAGCGCTCCGTCCCCATCTTAAGCAGCAAGCTAACAGTTCCAGTTTTGAATGCGCCAGTAAGTGTATGATTGTATAACCGTTTCGCTTTGCCCCTGAGTGTTGAGCATCGGCCAGATCCCGTGGTAACTCCTCGCAGCGGCTTTCTCCTCAGACCATAAAGATCTATTTATGCTTCTGCACTGTTTACTCTCTCCCAAAGAATCTTTACAATATCTAGTTCGCCACCAAGTGGTGCAGAAACAGCTAGCCTTTATGTCTGTTCGTTTCCTAACACACCTGGAGCAAATACCCAAGAGATGCTAGCTACTCAGGATACAAACATCATCATCAACAAGCAAGATGTAGTCAAGACCCTTTGGGAGTAAGTAAACATTGAATACGATGTCTGCTGTTCGATGCCCTGCATATCTGATATCGGATGTCCTGGATGTCTGCTGTTCGATGCCCTGCATATCTGATATCCTAGATGTCTGCTGTTCGATGCCCTGTATATCTGATGCCTTGGATATATGCTGTTCGATGCCCTGCAAATCTGATATATGATGCCCTGGATGTCTGCTGTTCGATGCCATGCATATCTGATGTCTGATGCCCTGGATGTCTGCTGTTCCATGCCCTGTGTGTCTGATATATAATGCCCTGGATGTCTGATAAGGCCTACATCGCTCCAGTAGGTTTTACTTGTACACTTTTTTTTTTACATCGTTATAGTGGGAGTTAAAAAGTGTACAAAGAATAAGAGGAAGCAGAAGATAAAAATGAAGTAGAAGCAGCATCAGCAACAGCAGTAGCAACATCAACTGTAGCAGCGGCAGTAATAGTAGTATTAGTATTGTAGCATTTGTGTTTGAGGTGGAGGAAGAAAATGCACACACACAAATTAGAAAGGAAACCACTTTTACTAAACATTTTTGTAATACGAGAAATTACATAAGCGAGATATAAATATAACACTTTAATTATTTTTTAAATGTACATGCAGCATCAGCTTGCTATACAACATCAACAATCACAGCAGCAGGAGCAGTAGTAGCCGTAATATACTCTCATAGGCTAGCGTGTTTCAGTTCTAGCGACTGCAGCCCAAAGAACGAAAAGCTTGAATGACTACAGTAATTACTACTATGAAAAAGGCCACAGAACGAAGAGCTTGAATGACGACAGTAATTACTACTATGAAAAAGGCCACAGAACGAAGAGCTTGAATGACGACAGTAATTACTACTATGAAAAAGGCCACAGAACGAAGAGCTTGAATGACGACAGTAATTACTACTATGAAAAAGGCCACAGAGCGAAAAGCTTGAATGACGACAGTAATTACTACTATGAAAAAGGCCACAGAACGAAGAGCTTGAATGACGACAGTAATTACTACTATGAAAAAGCCACCACAGAACGAAGAGCTTGAATGACGACAGTAATTACTACTATGAAAAAAGGCCACAGAAGAGCGAATGACGAGCTTGAATGACGACAGTAATTACTACTATGAAAAAGGCCACAGAGCGAAAAGCTTGAATGACGACAGTAATTACTACTATGAAAAAGGCCACAGAACGAAGAGCTTGAATGACGACAGTAATTACTACTATGAAAAAAGCCACAGAACGAAGAGCTTGAATGAACAGTAATTACTACTATGACGACAGTAGTAATTACTACTATCTGTCTTTCCAGGCGATAGTGTTATGGTGTGCTGGCTAAATGGGACACACGAACCATGACGATGGTGAGTTTGGCTAGCAAGACCCGCTCGCGTTAAGACACGTCTTTTACAATTAGAACATTGGAAGTCAATACCATTGTTGCTTTTCATCGCAAGTATTTAGTGCTAGACTTCTCGGACACTCAGCTTTCAAACTATCTGCAATCATCATTATCATCATCATCAAATAACTTGCTAGCTGGCCATGCCACTGTCTCTATGCTATCCACCATCATTTCTCTTGGTCTGCCTCTGCCTCTTCTACCATAGGTCTTTCCAGTCGTCACGATATTTTCCAGTGCTCTTTTTTCTCCAACACTTTTCTGCAATCACATGTCCGTAATTGTAATCCTTGTCCTGATCTCCCACCCCCTTTCCACACAGCATAGTGCATGATATTCTGTTGTACAATACCTGTATCATTCATGTCCTGCTTGCACGCATCTTTATGTCGGAGTTGATGCTGACCATGACACCTGTGGTCTGGTTTCCTGGTGCCATGTGTACTGCGATAAATGCATGTCCTTACAAGTAAGAAAAGGAATTATCGAATGCTAACTGAAGCCAGTTTTAACATATGGCTTTGAATCCTGGAAAATAATAAACAAGCTATACAGTTTCCAGAGGCCTCAGAGATGTGGTTTTAGAAGAAAATTTAACAACAGTAACGACGACAACAACAATAACAACGACAACATCAATAAAACAGAGCAACCCGTATGTTTTGAAACAGACGAGGGATCGAAGACAACTTCTCAAACATCAGAAACAGCAAAATTTGTGTTTATCTGGGCGAGGGGTGTCTCTTATGAGAACAAGAAGACTGGAACATGTGAATACTGGAAAGATCTGTGGAAGGAGAGACAGAGGGAGAAAATGTTAAAACATCTTTCGCAGACTTTTGTCCTGACATGGAAGTGTGTCTGCGTACGAACTGATACACGCTGAGGAAGATCGTAGCTTTCGGCGAGGCATGATCGCCCACGCCAGTCGGCAAGACATTTGATGATAGTGATGATGATGATGATGACGAAGACGAGTAAGAAGTTCTAAAATAAAGAAAATTACAAAGAAACAAAATTTCATACACATTAGTTCAGAAGGAGCTGTTCTATAAGGTCGATTAAATTTATCATTTTCAATATTTGAGAAAAAAACAAAACATAAAAATACAGATGCAGTATCAACCTACTACAGAACACCAACATCACCCCTGCAGCTGCAGCAGCGGCAATAGCAGCAGCAACGTGAGTGGCAGCAGCAGCAGTAGCAGTGGTAATACATCCTCACAAGCTGACGTGTTTCAGTTGTACCGACTGCTGTAAGAGGAACGGGAACCGCTCGTGGCGACAACTATTATGACGATGACGATAGTGAGCAGCCGAGGCCAATGGAAATCAGAGAGAGCACTCTAGCGGTCCTGCTGTTGGATTGAGCCGTATTGAGGTCACCTCGGGATAGGGCATCTTTCGACTGAGGAGAGAACCACACCCAAGTTAGAGTTAACAACAAATGTGGTTAATTTACTTTGTATTCACCCCAAACAGAGAAAATCCAGGACTTTCCAGAAAAGTCCAATATACTAGCGGTGTTATGGAATCACTCAACACGGTCCATTGAATTTTCTTTTACTTCAAATCATGTATCATTCATGTAACACTCGCATGCATCTGTTTATCGTAGCAAAAGCTGTCCTAGACATCTTTTCATCAGCATCATTATCGTCATCCTTTGTGTACCGTTAGACGACAGATAGGGCTCGCATTCGACTGTTTCACTGCGCTCTATTGCATGCTACTTCCTCGATTTATGACACGGAGTTTGGACCAGCATATCTAGCCTTTCGTAATAATGTTCTTTTTGATTGTAACGGACTCTGAAAGCATGATGAAAAAGGTGAAGACAGGGATGCTTCGAGCAGAGTGGCTAGCTTCACTGGAAAGGTCACGGGTGGTGAGCATACTTTTTATCGTTTTCTCAAGGCTATGCCTGCGTAGTTGGTAATAAACAAGCAGACAGATTGGCGGGATTCGCACCATTGGGTGATGAATTGATACACGACAAGGCAGATGTGATCAAGGCCCTTTGGGAACAAGCAACGGAATCAGTAGGGATAGAAGATTATTTTGGCCTGAGGAGAATGAGGCACCTGGGTTTAACCAGAGGGTCTGGCCGGCTCACTGCACTCAGAGGAAAGGCAAGACGGACATTTAACCAGATTGTGATCGGTACCATCAGTATTGGAATTGTGCGCTGGCTGCTGAAGATGAGGACGGAGCATGCTTGGGAATGCCCGAGTGCTGTGATGTCAATTCTTGACTCAACTCAACTCAACTCTATTTCTTGATGTTTTCCTTGTGCGTCCTGTTTATTTTTATTTTTAGACCGTCTGTTTCCAATTTCAGTGCCTGTTTTTGTAATGCGCTGCTCATTTCGTCTCAGCGTGTGCCAAACATGTTTGCACGACATCCTTTAAACGTTATTAAACCACCAAAGAGGATGTTTGTAGGGACTCTTTATCATGCACTAGGTTGGAACTAGCCACCCCAGCTTTCCTACATAAATGTTGAAAACTAGCAATAAATGAATGAAACGGAGATCATCATCAGCATAAAACCACTTCTCTCGTTAAGTGTCGTGGGGAGGAATAATTTGCGATCCAGTGCACATTGGCTGCCACTGACTATTGTTATGCCATGAAGTCGAAGAGTGTTTTAATGATGTCGATTCATATTTTTTGCGGCCGTCCTTTTGCTCTTGTAGCTGATCTTCTGAAATGCAGTGCTTGTGATGGTATTTGACCTTGCTTCATTCTAACAAGATGGCCAAACCACTTGATCTGCTGTTTCTCGATGAATCTAGTGCAAGGTGTCGTTCCGACCATTTTTCTGATAGTTTCATTATTCACTCCATCTCGGATGGTCATTTCATCTCACAAGTGGTGACTTTGCGTATATTGACCAAACATGAACACTATATAGATAGTGTCCATGCTTGGCACTGGTAGCTTTATGTTGGAATGAATATGCTGTTTATAATCTGTCTCTTTGCACTCAAAGTTATGCTTGAAAGTCCTAATAATGGTGACAATTGGTATATAAGTACACTTGCTTTCTGACATCTGGATTCTATTTCTCTGTCAAGTCTACCTCCTTCTGTGGTCATACTTCCTAGATTTGTAAATTCCCTAACCTGATTCAGGTCTGAACCATTCAACTCGGATAAATAGTGAAAAGTATTACAGTAATGAAGTATCCTTGTTTCGTCAGTGGTGTCTTCTGTTTTCTTCTTCCTTTGTTCTACTTCATTTGCCGTAAAGCGTTGCACTGAGGAGTTAGAAGAAACTCCTGGTTGTGCGTCCCCTCCTGGACTTTTGTTTTAATCCAGAAATTTATATGCAGACAACTGGTTCCTTGTCTGTAAGACAGATTTACTCTGAGTTTGAGGAAAAACACACCTAGTTAGTCGCCTTTGACGGCATGCTTGTAAAATGTGTAAATGTGTTAAAAGCGACACAGTCAGTGAAACAAGCAGACGGCCCTCAGAGGGCAAAGCTAACGATTTAACCCCCCCCCCCTCCCCCCAGCCATGGAAACAACCCTTTCCAACCCCAGCAGCCTTCGATGAAGACTACCAGTCGGGGTTGAAACTTCTTCGCAAACGGGTCATCTTCTAATTGCTCTAACCGTGTGCCTCTGAAAAAAAAAAAAATAACCATCATGTGGCCCAAGAAAATCAAAAACAAAAGAAGCCAACAACTCGCACGCACATCAAATTCATAAGGCAGCCCAGACGTATCAATGCCAACAGTGTGTCACTGAAATTGCAAATCATAGTTGATTTAAGCAGCAGTCACGACATATCAGTAGGTGCATACGTATTACTACTGCATTAGGCATATCCCGAATGCTGTGGAAACCAGGCGTTAGCCATTTTATGATTGTGCAGTTCACATCTCCGCGAACACAAACAGTTGGCCGACAAAACTGAATTTGCCTCTGTCTCTTTTGTTATCCTATCAGGTTTTCTGCTAGGGGTGAAAACCAGAACTTTCGACTGGATTACCGAGAGCATGGTCCAGCTCATGAAGATGATGCAGGTTGAGGAAAAGAGGCTCATTATCATCATCATGTAGCAGATCCTTTGCAGAACGTCACTCTCATCACAGCCTTCCTGAAAGAAACTCGGTCTCTCGCCAGTTCTCCCGCCTCATGCACTTTCACATTCAAGGAGTCACTTATATCCTGTGCCCATCTTCGTGTCGGTCGGTCAACCCCTGCCTCTCCTTCCTGGTACCATGCCTTCTGCTATAATGTTTCCCAATCCGTCGTGGCACTTGATATGACCAAAATATTTCAGCTTCCGAGACAGGATGCTGTTTATTAGCCAATCTTTTTTGATGTTCAGATCTTTTAAAATGGCAATATTTCCCATCTTCTTTGTCCAAGATATTCTGAGAATCTTTCTATAACATTTCAGCTCAAAAGCTCCTATTCTCTTTCTTAAGGACTGAGAGACAGTCCACGACTCACATCCGTATGTAGCCACAGGGAAGATGCATGCTCTCAAAATTCCAATTTTTATCTCCTTGCTGGTGCTTAACCATAAACTTTTAAGGCTGTTTAATCTTTGCATTGCTATGGCCATCCTCCTTTCAGTTTCTGTCGAACAGTCTCCATTGTTGTTTATTATAGAGCCTAGATATTCAAAGTTTGTGACATTTTCAATTTCTTTATCATTTATTGTTATTTTTGGGTGACAGCCAGTTTTATCTGTGGACATTATTCTCTTTAAATTCAAGAACAGATTTTGATCTTCACTATGCTTTTGGACAGACAATATTAAATATTATTTCCTTTACCCAGTTCGAAAGGAGGACTGTGTCATCTGCGTAGCGGAGTTCCGTAATGGGGTTGCCACCACTTTTGAGCGGATCATAACTGTCACAAGGAAACAGAGGCTAGAGACATTAAATATCAAGCATTTCGATTCATTGCTCCAATAGGATCCTTTTCTACGAAGACAATAAAAAAGACATCGTACTCGCCTGAAGAGCTAGAACAATGGCCGCCAAGCCTAGAGGCCAAAAGCAGCACAGACATGAGAAGATGGCAAGTCCTAGATGATCGGGCACCGCCACTACATGGGTCACAGTCACAGCAGTTGGCGGTTGCTGGCCTATCACGAAGGTCTGGTTAGTCACCACATTTGGCTGAGGCTGAAACTGAGGCTGGTACTGAGGCTGAGGCTGGTACTGAGGTTGGAACTGAGACTGTTGAGGCTGTACCTGAAAAATATTAAGGAATCCGGTGTTAAACCCTCATCATCACTATAATAATAATCGGAATAATGGAAAATGATTGTTTGTTTGTTCCTAATTATTACTCTCCGAAAGTTCTTCTCCGATTGCTTTGAAATTTTACACAACGTTGCATTTAAATATCGCGCGTGTTTCTATATAAGAGTGTCGCACAAAACACGAGCAACATAGCTCCAGCGACGATTCGATTTTTTTTTTTTTGGTTTCTTGCACAGGTTTTTCTTTCCACTGGTAGGCGAACTTTGACTGTTGACCTCAGAAATTTGCACTAAACTGCATTAGATAATAAATTACTGCGTTATAGTGACGAAGAGTTGTTGAAAGAATGTATGGAAATGTAAAGATACGGAAAAAAAAAAAAAAAACAAGTTGGAATTGAAAGTTGTGGGAATAAAAAGAGTTATTTGAAGACTGTATTGGAATGAAAAGATACGGGAAAGAAGAATTTGTGAGGACTAACAATCAAACATTCCATAGATGGAATGGATCCATAGATTCTCAAAACCTTTCCTCGATAGCTCTACAAGCACAAAACCACTAATGACGCCGATTCTGTGGCGGTGGTTAATCTCTTGCCCTTGGTGAAATATTTTTGTCTGGCTGCTTGCTCCAGGCTGCTCTCCCATATCTATTACTCTCGACACGATTTTCTTTTAGATATGCATGTCACTTTGCATTAACGACATCACTTCTGTCCATGTCTGGGAAGTCACAGTAACTGCCTTGCCCACGAGATTAATCTGCTGTGGTATTAGTAGCAGAATAGTAATAGTTGTTGTTGTGGTTGGCCGAGTTGTTACAATGTCGGGCTGTCAATCTGGAGACACGGGTGCGACTCCCGGTAAGGTGATGGAGTTTTTCTGTCGGGGGAGGGGGTTAAACATCCTTAACTGACCAGTCCGTGGTGACAGCGCAAGCCATGCGGTCCTAAATGTTGAGGCTCACGACCCCTGCCCACATTGACATAAAAAGGTGGTAAAACATATATTTGTGACAGTTTTTCAGTTGTGGTGGTATTAGTATTACTGGTGCTTAATGAGCGATGTTGCTAATGTAACACTGGCCGCATTCACTTCTCATTGCAGTTTCTACTCCCCTCTTTAGTCTGGGTGGAAACGGATGCCAAGGTCAGTAAGAAATAAAAATATCGTAAAAGTGATGAATTTCAAATCCTGCGGAGAGGAAGAGAGGAGAGTCGGTGGATTGGGGGGCGGGGGGCGGTGGTGAGGGGTTGATGACAGAACGTGTTAACAAAGGGGGAAGGGGCGGTGGGTGGGGGTTGATGGCAGAAACTATCTGAGAGAGCTTAAAACATGATTTTAAAGTTTTCATTTTTTAATTATTTATATTTATAAAAGCTACCTCATCTATTCGCACTTAATTATTTTTTTTTAATTTCTAGGTTATTTAGAAGTACAGTAGAAAGTTTTACTATCAGCTGTTTGAAAACAAAGTGTTAGCATGTGACGAACAAAAAAAAATTTGTTTAGTCCTATTAACACGATTTACACAACCATTTAAACAAACAAACAGTTATATGTTGCGTGTTATAGAATCGACAAACCAGACCATCTATATATCTGCACAGACAATGTGAAATTAACCGAATTATACACGTGCGATTTCTATTTTCTTTCTTTTCTATTTTGTCAGACTGAGCCACAGCAACGCGTAGCCTGTTACAGCTAGTAATGACAATTGAAAAAAAAAAATAATAATCCTTATCTTGATCCTAACTGTCAGCTTCCACTTTGGCTAAAAAACAGTTTGCGACTAAAAGCAAGATAGGTGGCACTGCCTATTGTGATTCAGTGTTGACGTCGAAGATCTTTAATGTCATCAGTCCGTTGTCACCTAGTTCATTTTAGGTGCAAACGTCTGTGTGGGTAGTTGTTGTGGCTACATTCTAACGAGATGACCAAACCGTTCGGTCTTCTACTTTTTAATGAATTTGGCACATGGTGCTGTTCCACAATCTGTTTGACATAATCATTTCTCACATCATCTCTGGTGGTTAGGTTGGTAGCTTCTCTGGGGCATCTCATCTCACAAGTGTTAATTTTACGTAGATGAGTCTCTGAAATTTCCCAAGTGTCTGGCATTGTATGCTTGACTTTTCCCTGTACGCTTTGCTTGCACAATCATTGACACTCTCTGCTCTCTCGACACTGAATCTCTCCAGAAATGGATACCCTGTTATGCTGCACTGTAGTCGCCGTGGTGTAGCGACTAGTGGCTCGCTTACGAGCCTGAAGGTCGTGGGTTTAAATCCACATAGAGTCAGGTATATTTTTTAAACTTGACCGTGGCCGGCCAATAATAAGTGGGTACCAGGTAATGTTCTGGGAGATAAAGACGAGCGGAATGATGCTGACCACAACACTCACTGAGTGCCGATTAGTGTATAAAATATACCCAACTACTCCCAAATGTGTGGCCCATTGCTTTACTGCGGAGTCTCCACCATGTCGGTTTTATATTAAATTAAATTAGCTTAGTGTACAGAGGAACAGTAGCAACTAACTTTCAACTTGCCAAATACGCCCGTAAATCCTGGGCCAGAAATATGTTTGATCTTTTCTATGAATACAATAGTAGCAATCTAGACACACTAAAAACCTTGTTAGTATTTGTGGCACTGCCGAGGCATACATTTTTGCTTATGCCAGACTGTGGCCGTTGCTTTTTTGCTCCATTTGTAGACTGGAAGTATATAGTTCCCTTTGCCCAGCTTCTGAGTTTAGTGCATGGCGTGACACTGTGAGCTGCAGATTTTATTTGGAATGTTTTTCGACTGACCAACGTGGTGGTGTGATTTGTAGATTCAGAAAATAGCGCGATGCCGGTTGTCGCAATATTGGTGGGGCTTATATTTGATTAAAATTGATCGCGTGTGCAACTGCTGATCTTTTGGTGACTTCTGCAACCATCAATGATGAACTGCATTTCTAACGTCAGACTGTTTGTGTTAGCACTTCGGATGGCTACCATATGCTTTTAATGCGAGTGTATGCTAGATTTGCTGAGAGAGCAGTTTGTCAGTCTTTCCACAGGGGACTGTGATAAACATTCTGTGTGTTTTCCTTGGCACAGGAGAACAGCAAAGATGAGGTGACCTGTTTGCTATGAAGCTGAAATTAAAATTACCAGATTACCAGTAATGAGGGAAAACAACAGAGAGTGTACAGCTCACCGTGTAATATGGAGGCGGTGCAGGGTTTGTTTCGCTGCTTGTTGAGATCATAGGCTTTGCTGAAATGTAGTATACAGACAGATTAAGAAATGTTTCAGGCTTCAAGCTTTGAGAGGCAAAAGTATAGGACGCCCCCCAATTCCAATATACACAAAATCATTAGTGACAAACTGAGCGTTGCGGTTAGAGAGGCTACATCGGCATATTAGCAAACACCAGCATGGATAATGTGGCCAAGTCTGCACACTTAATGCCGATTCGAGGGCAGGTTCTTTGAGTGGCAAAGATGTTAAATTGGCACTTACCTGAAGACTATACAGGTAGCCCAAGAAGAATAGTAAACTAATGCAAAACTGGTGTTAATCTGTCGCCACACGCTGAGGATGATATTGAAGATGGGATCCGAGCGCTTTAAGACTTGTCCGATGTGCAAACAGGATGAGTGTTCCATTTCCTTACTAAGTATAATTATCATCATCATTATCGTCCAGTAAAACTGCATGTCGTTGGGTCACCAGTTGCTGTTGACTGTTTGATCAGCTCCTTGCACATTTGACAGTCAGTTGCAATGAACTCCATGGCTGCACGCCTAAGACCTGTCCAGTTGGGCAAGTTCTGTATCTAAGTGTTTTTGGGCCTGCCACTTCTCCTCCTTCCCTCTACTGAGCCCTGTAGTTTTGTTTTGGAGAGGCCATTAGATCTTAGTATGTGTCCGTACTATTGCATTTTCTGTCTTTTCACTGTAATTACAAGTGGTTCACAGTCACCAATGTGCTGGATAATTCTACAGCGAACCTCGTCATGTGTGATTTGACATGAGCTTGACATATCATGCTAACATGTCGCGTTAGCGCAGTCGATAAGAGGCTCGTTTTCAAATCCAGCTGCTACTCCCATCAGCCACCGTCGGTGTTCGAAACCGGGCGGTTCCCGGTGTTCACCCAGCCTCTAGGAAATGTGTACCAGAGCTGACACTTTGGAGTAAATGGAGAAACGTCGCTGTAGCTACAGAGCTACGTGTGGACGGGGACACAGTCGGACAATTCTTATCAGCTGTCTGTACTGCTGGCAGAGCACTTATGGTTTATAACGGTGTGCATTAACGCTGGTTTACATCTCTCGACTTTACTTTTACCTACTTTCCTATTAATCGAAATAAATGTAGGCAATATTAAATTGTATACTCACTGTCAGCTTGCTCCATACTTGTATCACAGATATCCACAAGATCCGTCTGACACACTCACTCCAGTGACGATCCAACCCAAACGGAACTAAACCGCACAAGGCTGCCCCATTACGAGAAAACCACTCCTTATTCGCATACCACGTGACTGCACTTTATTTGTGATTTCAAAGCTGCCCCATAACCAGGAAACCACTCCTTATTCGTATACCACGTGACTGCACTTCAATTTTGTATTCAGTTCTTAGTAAGAGGACCAGAACATGTTATGTTGCTCGTTCATTATCATCAGCTAAACCTGGTGTTGCACTTAGCGTGACCATAATCACTTCCGTGCAGTGGATTTTCTTAGTATAATGTAGGTCTTCAAAAGTTGAGTTGAGCTGAGTTAAGTCAAGAATTGACGTAATGGCACTCGGAGCATTCCAATGCATGCTCCGTCCTCATCTTCAGCAGCCAGCGTAGATTTCCAATACTGATGGTACCGGTCACAATCTGGTTAAATGTCCGTCTTGCCTTCCCTCTGAGTGTAGTGAGCCGGCCAGACCCTCAGGTTACACCTAGGTGCCTTATTCTCTGCATGGCATGGAGGCGTGTCGGCACACAACCTGATACATGTTGCAGAAGATCGTGGATTGTGGAGAGGCATGATAGCCCACGCCAGTCTGCAAGGCACCTGATGATGATGATGATGATGACTACTGGTTCCGTTGTTTGTTCCCAAAGGGCCTTGACCACATCTGCCGTGTCATGTTTCAATTCACCATTCAGTGGTGCAGATTCAGCCAGTCTGTCTGCTTGTTTATTACCCATCACGCAGGCATTGCCTAGAACAAAGTTTCAAAGTATGCTCACTGCCCGTGACCTTTCCAGTGAAGCTTGCCACTCTGCTCGAAGCATCCCTATCTTCGCTGTTCTCAGCATGCTTTCAGTGTAGGTCTTTAAAATGCAGGCCCTATTAGCTTCGCGCTGTCAGATCAAATGTTCAAATTATTTTGATGTTGCTACTCATGCCGCCCAAAACTCCCGTTTTTTATTACGGTGCCGCCTGATACAGCCTCATGCCTGTAACATTACATGGCACGCTCATGATCCTAAAATCGTGAGCTAAACACGGGACGTCGCATTAATATTTTGAGCTGAGAACGGGACATCCTAAGCAAGACAGAATAACCCCACCCCGCTTTTTCTAGGTTACCGGCGTCAAAAGGTTAATTACTCACGCGAAAGTTATCTTAAAACCTAAATTTGTGTCAGTAACAAACAATAAAAAAAAAATATGCTCTTTAACTGCAGTGAACAAAGCGAGAATGCAGGGAATGGGCAGCGGGACGTGCAGACGCTGAAATTCAACAGCTGAAAGAGGACAACAGCTGACAACAGCTGACAGAGGACAACAGCTGACAGCAGGCAACAGCTGACAGAGGACAACAGCTGACAGAGGACAACAGCTGACAGAGAATAACAACAGCTGAAAGAGGATAACAGCTGACAGGGGACACCAGCTGAAAGAGGACAACAGCTGACAGAGGACAACAGCTGACAGGGGACAACAGTTGACAGAGGATAACAACAGCTGAAAGAGAACAACAGCTGACCGGGGACAACAGCTGACAGAGGACAATAGCTGACAGAGGACAAAAGCTGACAGAGGATATCAGCTGACAAAGGAAAACCGCTGACAGAGGATAACAAAAGCTGACAGCAGACAACAGCTGACAGAGTACAACAGTTGACAGAGGACAACAGCTGACAGAGGACAACAGCTCACAGAGGACAACAACTCACAGAGGACAACAGCTGACGAGGACAACAGCTGACAGAGGGCAACAGCTGACAGAGGGCAACAGCTGACTGAGGACATCTCTAGGTCTGAAAATATGATCAAATACACTGATGGGTCAGTGGCAATGGGGCTGAAAGTGTTGGTGGGGCTTCATGGCTATGTGGATCGTTGTCATAGTTTCACCCACAAAGGGCTTAAAAGGCATTTACGGGTACCCTAATTATTACTTCCTTGGAAACAAAACAAAGTTTTGGGCTTGCCATGCTGAACTGCCAAAATAATTATTGTTAACAGCAAATGAGAAATCTGCGTTCATTATGTTAATTATGTCTATAGAAAGTTTTTTTTTTTTTTTTCATACAGAAATTAAACTTAAATTTATTTAGAATTGTAACTTATCATTAGCATAACGAAAATGGTGACAGTAATGAAGGCATTGTTGCTAGAGACATCAGAGTTCAATGTTGTTGTTTAGTCTGCTCGCTGAAACGAGAAAACACTGTTGAAAGATAACATGACGTTACGTTGAGCTGACAGCCAAGAACCGATATCACAAAGGACATCATTCCTATACTCCTGTTACTAGTTCACCATACAGGAGTTTCTTTGGAATGCGACCGTTCTCCGTGTGAGAGACATGTCCCAACCAGCGCAGTCGTCTTTGCTTCAGTAGAAAGTACATTGCTAGCATTCCTGCTCTTTCGTGTATGTAGACGGTGGGGAGAAAGTTTCGTTATGATCTACCAAGAATGCGCCTCATAGGCACATGTGGAAAGTATTCAGTCTGGATTTTTATGTTATCATCATCATCATCATCATTCTTGAGAATCATACAGAGTCCAAGTTTCACTATTATAAAGGGGCGTGCTCAGGATGCAAGCTTGATAAACATAAATTTTGGTCCTACCAGCTTTTTGTTCGACCACGCTTTCGTTGTGAGTTGTCTCAATGACTTATAAACTCTCGTTGTGAGTTGTCTCTAGGACTTATAACCTCTCGTTGTGAGTTGTCTCAAGGACTTATAACCTCTCGTTGTGAGTTGTCTCAAGGACTTATAACCTCTCGTTGCGAGTTGTCTCAAGGACTTATAAACTCTCGTTGTGAGTTGTCTGAAGGATTTATAAGCTCTTGTTGTGAGTTGTCTCAAGGACTTATAAGCTCTTGTTGTGAGTTGTCTCAAGCACTTATAAGCTCTCGTTGTTAGTTGTCTCAAGGACTTATAAGCTCTCGTTGTGAGTTGTCTCAAGGACTTATAAGCTCTCGTTGTTAGTTGTCTCAAGGACTTATAAGCTCTCGTTGTTAGTTTTCTCAAGGACTTATAAGCTCTCGTTGTGAGTTGTCTCAAGGACTTATAAGCTCTCGTTGTTAGTTGTCTCAAGGACTTATAAGCTCTCGTTGTTAGGTGTCTCAAGGACTTATAAGCTCTCGTTGTGAGTTGTCTCAAGGACTTTTAAGCTCTCGTTGTTAGTTGTCTCAAGGACTTATAAGCTCTCGTTGTGAGTTGTCTCAAGGATTTATAAGCTCTTGTTGTGAGTTGTCTCATTGACTTATAAGCTCTCGTTGTGAGTTGTCTCAAGGACTTATAAGCTCTCGTTGTAAGTTGTCTCAAGGACTTATAAGCTCTCGTTGTTAGGTGTCTCAAGGACTTAAAAGCTCTCTTTGTGAGTTGTCTCAAGGACTTTTAAGCTGTCGTTGTTAGTTGTCTCAAGGACTTATAAGCTCTTGTTATGAGTTGTCTCAAGGACTTATAATCTCTCGTTGCAAGTTTTCTCAAGAACTTATAAGCTCTCGTTGTTAGTTGTCTCAAGGACTTATAAGCTCTTGTTGTGAGTTGTCTCAATGACTTATAAGCTCTCGTTGTTAGTTGTCTCAAGGACTTATAAGCTCTTGTTGTGAGTTGTCTCAGGGACTTATAAGCTCTCGTTACCATAGCAAGCACGCCCCTGAACTCACTTTTCAAAATGAGCTCTTCTTTGCTAAGCAGTGAATTGCGATACTTATATAAGGGGAAATCCCGAATGTGCCAGCGGGGTGGGAGACTGTGTTACTAAATTATATTTCAGGATAGATAGCACATAGGTCGGCCCAACTGTCCTATACTTATTGACTCTTAGCATCCATCCGCCCGCTTTTCAGTAGAAAAGCATTCTTTTATGGGTTCAGGGGTACTATTGGAGGTAGGGGTGGGGGGTCGGGGGGACCGGGCGGGGATACCAGAATAGACCCACTGACTGCCCAAAAAATAAATAAACAGAGGGGGAACCTTTGAGGCCGTTAAATATTATGAATCAATCAAGTAACAGAAAGTGTATTGATGGGCACTCATTCTATGAGTGCCCATCAATACACTTTCTGTTACTGGAGTCGACTAATTGGGAGCTTCCTTCGAAGTCAAGTACATCTGCCTGAGAGGCAAGGAACCAACAGACTGTATGAAAATGAGTCAGACCTCTGAAACGGATGTACACGCAACACTGGGGTTTTGGAATAGGACTAAAGTCCAGAAGTGAACGAACAACCAAAATTTTTTCCGTTTGAGTTTACAACCATGGAACGCGAAGAAGGAGAAGAAGTAGGAAAAAAAAAAAGAAATCGTCACGTTCAATTAGCATCCTCGAAGAAGGAACCTTTGGTTACAACTGTGACAGGTTATTTGCACCCATTTAAAAGGACTTAATATTTCTTGCCACTAAGTAGCCATGAAAAAAGACTCTTGCAGTGTTAATGCGATCAAAGAAGAGAGACGTAAGTACGTCCCCGACTAGCGATGTCTACCGGCCAGTCACTGAGCGACCTATTAAACGACGTGTTCTGTTTAACTGCCATTGATAAAAGATTCATGTTTCGAGTTGAATCCTATGGTTATCCTGGCAATGTTCATTATTTATTTCCCTGGTACAATCTACCCGATTTCAGCCTCTTGATGTGCGAATAAATGGAAAGCAACATTGCGTACACACGTAGCATACTATTCTTGAACCGGGAAGTTTAAATTCCCTAAGCGGAAAACAACAATTTCGCTTAAATCGCGCTGCACACACCCCTCCCCCCAAACCTCCCACTTCCCGCCCTTCTTTTTTTTTAATTACAGTCAGCATGTCTGTTATTTTTGTTTTTGAAATAGTCTCCAAGTTGATATAGTTTAGAGAAAAATAAAACATAATCATCTCCAAGTTGATATAGTTTAGAGAAAAATAAAACATAATCGTCTCCAAGTTGATATAGTTTAGAGAAAAATAAAACATAATTGTCTCCAGGTTGATATTGTTTAGAGAAAAATAAAACATAATCATCTTCCAGTTGATATAGTTTACAGAAAAATAAAACATAATCATCTCCAAGTTGATATAGTTTAGAGAATAGTTTAGAGAAAAATAAAAAAAACATCTCCAAATTGATATAGTTTTGGGAAAAAAAAAAATAAACATTCCAAGTTTATATAGTTAGAGAAAAAAAAAAATGTCCTCCAAATTTATATAGTTTTGAGAAAAAAAAACATACTCCCAAGGAATAGTTTAGAGAAAATAAAACAGAAAACTCCGTTTATAAGTTTAGAGAAAAATAAAAAATATCTCCCAGTTGATAAGTTAAGAAAAAAAAAAAAAGGGCCCAAGGGAAAAGGGTAGAGAAAAAAAAAAACATATGTGCCCAGGGGTTTTTAAAAAAAACCTTTGGCCCGGGAGGGGGAAGACAATACCCAATTTTTTCAGTTTATTGATGGGGGAACAGCGCGAGGGAGGAAGGGCGAGGAGAGGAAACGATCAGCCCAAAGGAGGAGGAAAAACGAGGAGGGCCCCACAACGGGGGCGGCGAGGGGAGCGACGAGGACTACACCCCGCACAAAATTATCACTATTTTAT
>CAJHNH020000002.1:0-72500 GCA_905116865.2 Candidula unifasciata
AACTACTGTCTGGAGAACGGATGTGGGGTGTAGTTTGTCGTCTGCGGTCAACTGCTGTCGGGAGAGCGGATGTATGGTATAGGTTGTCGTCTGCGGCTAAGGGCTGTCGGGAGAGCGGATGTGGGGTGTAGGTTGTCGTCTGCGACTAACTGCTGTCTGGAGAACGGATGTGGGGTGAAGTTTGTCGTCTGCGGCTAACTGCTGTCTGGAGAACGGATGTGGGGTGAAGGTTGTCGTCTGCGGCTAACTGCTGTCGGGAGAACGGATGTGGGGTGAAGGTTGTCGTCTGCGGCTAACTGCTGTCTGGAGAACGGATGTGGGGTGAAGGTTGTCGTCTGCGGCTAACTGCTGTCTGGAGAACGGATGTGAAGTGTAGGTTGTCGTCTGCGACTAACTGCTGTCTGAAGAACGGATGTTGGGTGTAGGTAGTCGTTTGAGGCTAAGTGATGTCGGGAGAACGGATGTGGGGTGTAGGTAGTCGTCTGCGGCTAACTGCTGTCGGTAAAACGGATGTGGGGTGAAGGTTGTCGTCTGAGGCTAACTGCTGTCGGTAGAACGGATGTGGGGTGTAGGTAGTCGTCTGCAGCTAACTGCTGTCGGTAGAATGGATGTGGGGTGAAGGTTGTCGTCTGCGGCTAACTGCTGTCGGTAGAACGGATGTGGGGTGAAGGTTGTCGTCTGCAGCTAACTGCTGTCGGACTGATAATAAAAGTATTGGAAGACATCAGTGAAGATGGGAAAAATCTCATAAAAATTAAAAACATTTGCTGCAACCAAGTAGCAGCAATTAAAGTGGGAAACTTCTTCTTCAGCGATCTCTGGTCATGCGCATAATCCACTGTGGGTCATAAACTGGGATGTCTTTTCAAGGTCTCTTAGGTTTCCCCAAAGCTTAGTTGTCAGTTCTACTGGGTGTTGCCATATGTCGCTCCGCAGCTCCGCCAGGAGAGGACAGTCTTGCAGGACATGTTCTGGAGTCTGTTCAGCACGAAGGCACCGACAGAGAGCTGTTTGGCTCATACCTAATTTATGTGAGTGTTTATTGAGTCTGCAGTGTCCAGTGCGTAAGCGAAAAACAAAGTGGGAAACAAATTGGGTACTTTTGGACAGATAAATCTTGGAGTAAAACAGGAAAGTGTCTTATCCCCAGACCTTTTCTCTCTATATAGTGAAATAATGTTGAGAGAAATTAAAGAGAATGCAGGCTTGTTTGTGTTAGACAGGCTACTCCTGTTTGAACATTAAAAATATTTGTTCAACTGTAAAATTTAAAAATGAATCTTGTTTGTTTGACAACCCATATCGCACATTCTCGTCAGAACTGTGAAGAATCTGCAGTTCGAGACACAACCGAAACCAATATTACTAGGATTTTGTCTACCCTTTCAACCCCAACCTCTCACATAGCACCATCCATTTCTCCCTGGTCACATTGAGGCGCTGTATGTCGACATAACATAACTTCCGCTTGGTATAACTGAAATAATGTCACCAACAACTGAGTCCTAACTCAAAGCTACGTCTACGCAGTACACAATATCTGGGTAACAGTGGGCACTTTGTTTGTTGATGCTGGTGTGGTAAACTGTTACTCCCAAGTTAAGAAAGTAAACAACTCGTCTTACGCCTAACTTACACTGAGCTTGTAAAGCTCCATTTTTGTACAGAGCAAGCGTGACCCTCTAAAATCTGTCTCAGTTGTGAGTTTTCGTTGCTGGCCCCTTGGCCAACAAATCAATCAAGTACACTGGCTTCACGCCTCACGGCCAGGTAACGCTCCGACCACGGCCATCTCCAGATTACTGGAGCTGGCCGTGGCTCCGACGAATGTCTCTTAAGTCGAACAGATATTCAGACGAATTTATATGTTTCAACACTATTGACATTTAAACAGGTTATTCAAATTTAAATAACAATTCAATCTATGTATTATTTAATTAGTGTGTATAATGTGAAAAATACATAATACGTTCTAAAAACAAAAAAGATAATAAAGAAATTCTTTTTTTTTAATCGTAAGTTGTGGTCGCAAGTCGCGTAGGTCGTCAGGTGGGAAGAAGTTGTGTCGTAGACTTCCAGACAGTTGTCTCTGTGTGAGTGTGTGTCTGCGTGCATGCGTGCGTGCTTGTGTGTGTGTGTGTGTGCTGTATTATAGTAAACAGTGTCGTGAGGTTGTAAACAATGTCGTATCCTTGTAAACAGCGTCGTAACTTGTAAACATTGTCCTATTATGGTGCTGTAGAGTCGTAATTAAGTAAACGGTACCTATCGAGTAGATTGCAAATGGTGATTTACACAGCAAAGTAAATAGGATATTCTCCGGTGCTACAAAGTTTGTGCACTGCACTGAGATTAGACTCAGGTTTGAGTCTTCTTCTTTTTCTTCTTCTTTTTCTTCTACTTCTTTTTCTGCTTCTTCTTCTTTTTCTTCTTCACCTTCTTCTTATTATTATTATTAATATTTCAAATATTATTTTTATTATTATTATTATGCTGCCGCCATGTATCTCCAAATATAGCACCAACTTGCACCAACTGTCCCCAAGTCATCCTATCCTTCGCTACCGCACACAGATCAGCCCATGTTATCCCCGTCCGTTTGACTTCACTCTCTATCCCCCTATTATGTGTGTTGTGGGTGGAAGTGTGGCGGGTGTTTTTATTTGTTTAAAATTATTGGTTCCAGTGTACAGACATTCTAGTAATATTGTTCTTATTTTTTAGCGCGTTCTATCCAATGCCAACGTATTTTCTTCACCTCTTGGTTCACTGCAACTTGTTTAGTTCTTTTCCAAAGCTGTATTTTAGTGATTCTATCATGCCATTAAATTCCCCCTATTCCATGCAACACAATATTGCGTATCCTTCACTGGACGTTGTGGAACCAACCACAGCATTTGTTGGCTGTTGACGTCAGCTCTTGGTACCACTGTTGAAACCAAGGCAAGAAACGCTCCGCAACCCCTAAACCACACACTGACATTTCGCGCAAACGCCATGCTTGGAGTTGATTAGTAAGTACAATTCCTGTCTGCAAAATATTTGTTGGTAATAAAATCAAATTGTTAGGGATTTGTAAGCTGTTTCATGACATGCTGTTGCCAGACATCCATTTCCTGAACGAGATAAAAACACCCCGTTTCATTACGGGGTGCAATGTTTTTGCTATTTGAAAACCCGACTCCAGTTATTGTCGGTGGCCCTAATATAACCTAGCGGTTGAACGGGGTTTCTAGGACTTGTGAACGGGGATTCTTATCCGAATGGTGGCACTTTATGTTAAAGTCAATACATCACTAGTATTGTCTGTGGTACATATGGCATGGAAGTTAATGCCGAGAAAGGCCAGATTCTGGTAAATAGTGAAAATAATCAAGTACCTACTACCATAATGCAAATCTGGAACCGTTTGGAGAACAGCTTTCCGAAAGGTCCTTGCTACATGTGACAACACGCAGAGCTGTCTGTACGCAGTAGGTAATGTTTTTTTTTTTTTAGTTGACTAGTACTGAAATTCCCATAAATAACATTGTTTAATCCCAGGACATATTATGTCGCAAACTCCTCAATATGCTGAGCGGTTCAGTAAAAATGGTTAAAAACAGAAGTAGAAACGGCAAAAGGCAAAAGATATTACGGTTTTACCATTTAATAATCCCACTACAATTATAAACTATAGCCAAATATTGTTTTTACGACCCCAGAGCTTTCCCCTCTGTTTATTTATGTTTGTTTACATTGTGGTGTCCAGAAAGCAATGGCAAACTACTGAACGTAAACTTACCTAGGAAAACCACAGCCGGAAAAAAATGCTTGGGTTGGTTCTGCAACGTCCTTCAAACGATAGGCAACTAATTTGTACATTGCGGTGGCGGGACATTATTTAATTTGAATGACAAATTGACGATCCAATCCAACATATCACGTGACCCCCAGCCGGATGTGACCTCCAACTTCCTTTTCTGCTTCAGCCTCTATTCGGCGTCACACGTGTAAGTTTTCTTCCCAATATTTTATTATTCCAGCTCCAATACTTCATTACTTGCAATAATTTTGTCGTTAGTATTGCGGATAAACTGTTAGTAAACTTTGTGTGCAGTTGGGATATTTTAATTTAATGCTTGTATATTTACAGAAAACATTATTTAATTGATACAAACCAACGACCAATTATCGATAACTAGTGACCACATGTGTTTTGTGCAGCACGAGGATCGCTTGCCCTGGCATGAGATACAATTTATAGAATAATAACTGCTGTCTTAACGCATTAATAAGTTATATTCTATGTGTACTAAATCTTACAACCACTGGTCAATATTTCTGTTAAATAAAATTAGTTTAATTAACCCTTTAGAGAAGGAGCTATTATTTTAGCTACTTCAGTAAAATTTTTAAAATGCTCTCTGCACCAATAAAACCAGCACAGTTAGATAGCTGTAAACAATCTCTTTCCAATGGTACCTCATTTAGGCTTGTATGTCATTTCTGAGCTGAGATATGTAGGTTTTTGTGGAGATGAGATGTAAAGAGCAAAGATTATCATCGCAAAGAGATCTGGGTCACACCGGAACCCAAAAACCGCAAACAACGCAGCACAGCAAGGAAGCAAACAACCATAATATCAGGTGTGACTACACACCACAAATAAAAGGAAACCATATAAGACAGCAAAGGACCCTCCTTCGATATAGCAGGCCTCCGGGCGGCTGAAAGAGGATCAAGTTTGGAATTTTTCTTGGACAATTGGCATTGGCATGAGATGTAAGAAACAGCCGCTAAAACTTGTGACCCAGAAAAAACGAAGTTTTTTGACTGCGCAACCTACTGCGCAGTTCTGTATCGGCTTTGTTTACACTGGACTGTCATTGGACAAGATGGCAGGCAATGAGACACAGCCACTGGCTGAGCCAGCGATTGCCTGAAAAATGTCACTGTACATCTACCAAGCCACCGTTCAGTAAGAAATTTTTATACACAAATGTAAAATTGGACGGAGAATTCAATTATAACTAGCATTACCATGTAAAGTAATGTTAAAGGCCTAAAGCCAACCGTGAATAGTTACCGCTATTTTCAATCAAACTGATGTAACAGAAAAACAGGATGTCTGGCTGTTGTAGGCATGCACTGTTAATCGGGTTCCTCTCGCCTTTTTCAGCTTTTTATAGTGGGTGAAAATCACACCAATCGCAAAATTTCATGAGAGATTATGACCCCAGCCGACATTTGCTAAGCAAGTTTTGAACGGTTTCCAGGGTAACGGAAATTGCCAAAAGACCGCAAATTGCTGAAAACGGCGGGAAGGAACCTGGTTAACGGCGCATGTCTACGACAGCCGGACGTCCTCTGTTTTTCTGTTAACATCAGTTTGATTGAAAATAGCGATAAGTATTCAAGGTTGGCTTTAGGCTTTCTGTTATGGTAATGCTAGTTATAATTAAATTCTAATTGGTACCAATGCTTTATGTGACTCTGGGTGCTGCAGATGTGCTTAGCGTTTGTTTTCGACAGTAGTACTGAGAGCTGGCTATTGAAAAGCAGTGGCAAACTAGTAACTTCTAGGCATAAAATGTGTAGAACAACAGCTTGGGGTTAGTTCTGTTACATCCTCTAAAGGATACACATGGGAGAACTCACACGCATTATCATTTTTGAATATGCTTTTTCCAAGAAAACACATTTTTTTTTTTAATTTAATGTTTTGGCACATTTGTCAGGTGCCCTAGTCTATAAAGTTACCCAGCCTAACCTACCTCATACTGTAATTTGGTCATTCATATGCCGTTGCATAAACTAGGAGTAGGCAGTTTTGGGAGAATTCAAATGTTTTTGTTGAATATCTAAGGGAAATGATACATCAGAGCATGTTTTACAGCAGTTGTTAATACAACCTTCATATCATATTGTGACTAATAATTTTGTTGTATATTGTGTATAAGCTTTGAATTTTTTTCCCTTGACAGGTTTTTACCGTCACCCTCAACTAAAACACACACGATGTCCGGAGGACTAGAAGTACTCTCCGTCAAGGAGGAAGATATGTTGAAGCTTCTAGCTGCCGGAGCTCACCTTGGATCCACGAATGTTGACCATCAAATGCACCAATATGTCTTCAAGCGCAAGCCTGATGGTAATTCATGTTTCTTTGTCGCATTTTGTTAAAAAATCAATATTCTATGATTATTTTACTGTTACAGCTTTAAATTGTGTGTTTCCTTAGAGGCAAGGAACTAACAGTCTGCACGCAAATGAGTCCGATCTGTCAAACGGATGCACACTCAGGGTCTGAAACAGGACTGCAGAAGTGGACGCATGAACAACCAGAACTTTCACAGCTTGAAAACGCGAAGAAGTGCATTTGACAAAATGGTTCTGATTACTAGGATTAAATCCTAGGCTACATATTTTCCATTTGACTTAAAGAGCTCCTTAACCGCGCTGCCCCTAATCTCATCCCCCTTATGTATTTGTCAGCTCAAATGATGTACCATTAACAATCCAACTCTGAATTATCTGTGAGGATTGACAACATATCACAACTGATGGGCTATAATATGAAATTCATTGTCTGTCCTCTGCCTTTGTTGTGTTTGTACCCAGTAGAACATAAACATAATAATATAAATTTTGTATCCCTTGTAAGCAAACATAAAATCCTGTGGTGTGAAAGCTAGCAGTGCAGCGATAAATTCTGGGTCTCAGACTACACCTCAACAAAGTGGTCAATACATACAGTGATGGCAGTACCCATTGTGTGGAAAGATTGTTTTGCTTCAATTTCCTTCAGTTTCGGTTGTCTGGCAGCAACCAAGTTATTTCTGTGTTTTTTTCTGAAGACTAAAGTGTGCATCCTACACAAGGCAGTGGCAGTGTTTGTAGTGACTCACCGTCCATGTAGCCTCAAATTCTCACTTCTATCTCACAGAATTTGTAATTGTCCAGCTCATATGATGTATCATTAACAATCCAACTCTGAATTATCTGTGAGGATTGACAATATATCAAAACTGATGGGCTAAAGTATGTCGTGTATTATCTGTCCTGCAACAAGGCAGTTATCACTTTGTCATATGTGCCACTCCTAATATATAGGTGGTACACTGACACCCTGGGAAGGAGTGTATTTCGATATCTATGATGGTTGTTGAGCTAGCTGCCTTCACATATGATACCAAAATTAACTACCATGTTGTCATATAAAGTGGTCTATCCTTGAACCAGTTTAAATCACCGGAAAGTATACCCCCGTTTTAACTGATGAATTTAGAATTGATCAGGGTCCAGTTCTTCACACCATGATTTACACATTAAAAAAAACTTTAGCGACTTCAACCCTAGAGGGAAAATGGCTTGTCTCACAAGTGCAGAAAATTTATAAAATGTTGATTTTAGCAACTTTATTCTGTAACGCAGCCTAGACACACAATTGTCTCATACTGTCTGCAGTGAAATATTTGGTTTACCTGAAATATTTTACATTAGGCATTTTCATCATCAACCTGAAGAAGACCTGGGAGAAGCTGTTGCTTGCGGCTCGTGCAATCGTAGCCATTGAGAACCCAGCTGATATCTGCGTCATTTCTGCTCGTCCCTACGGACAGAGGGCTGTCCTGAAGTTTGCATCTTCAACTGGCTCCACCCCCATCGCTGGACGATTCACCCCTGGAACATTCACTAACCAGATCCAGGTATGTAAATTTGTGTGTTTTTGACGTTGACTCTTGTGACATTTGTGTAGCTTTTCATGCATAGCTATATCTTTAATACAATAACTGAGGACAATGTAAATGACTCCGGGTTTAGGTTTTAACAACGAATCATCGTGAC
This sequence comes from Candidula unifasciata, assembly GCA_905116865.2. Classification (NCBI taxonomy): domain Eukaryota; kingdom Metazoa; phylum Mollusca; class Gastropoda; order Stylommatophora; family Geomitridae; genus Candidula; species Candidula unifasciata. Next base: position 7,831 of record CAJHNH020000002.1, read on the forward strand.
ACAAGAGCTTACTTGTGAGTGCACTATTCTACATTTGAGTCAAACTGGAGTCCAAAGAATCTCAGCGCAGTGCACAAACTTTAAGAATATCCTGAAATACTTGAGTGTAAATTTTACCTGTAGCTGTGCCGTAAGGCTACTCACGCAGCCTCCCAAAATGACTAGATTAGACCAGAAGTACATTACAATGTAATCCACTAGCACTGTTACTTAAAAGATTTAGTAGTATTCATCTCATTGGTTTAACAGGATGTGATGCAAAAGCACATCATCTTACAGCAGCAGATTTATCAAGCATACATCACAAAACACTCAACAAAAAAAGATAAAATTCAGACTCAAAAAAATTTGTGTGTGTGTATAAATATATATAGTTATATGGGGGTTACCAATAGCCTTAGCAACTACTGAACAATTTAGTTGCAATTTTTAGGATATGTTTGTTTTGATTTTGGGATGCTACCTGTCATTGTTATAAATAGATGAAGAAATTTGTTATAATAATTTTTTTCTACAGTGACATTTCATTTAAGTCATGTCTGTACGGGCGAATGGGCAGTATTTGGGACACACAAACTTAAGATACGCTGGCGAGATGTGCAGCAACTGGACTATCTGTATCTCGCCGGCAACGATTGCAACATTAACCATGTTACAGACGTGCAATTTCTATTTTCTAGCTTTTCTATGCTAAATTAAACTACAACACTTGAGCGGGTACAGCTTGCTAAACCGTTTAGATCATCATACGTATAAAAACATAATGTATAATTCTGAAGCACACATAACATACAGGCACTGCCTCTTTAATTATACTTCTTCTGACGTTGCAAGGTACATGAGTATGCAGAATAATTTGGAGGTGAAGATGTTTCCATTGTTACATTTAAATGACAACTGCAACATGTTTATTGGGTTAATATGAATCTAGGATTTTATAACGCAATAGTAACACAAATATTATGGTGGTTTACTGGTGTTTTGTATCATTTTGTGAGCCTTTCATGTGGACAAGGTGTCTGATCTCACCACATTGTGCAAGATCTGTATGATAGTGGCAATAGTGCTTATATAAAATGTTCAGCTTTTTTTGCTGTGATATTTGTGGTAATTCTTGATGTTGTATCTTTAAAAATGCCTGACCATGCTAACATTATTGCATGACATGAATTGTGACCCAAAAAGTAGTGCACGTGTTGATCTACTTGATAATTCAAAACTGTTTCCTTATAAAGGCTGCCTTTCGGGAGCCGCGTCTGCTGGTTGTGACTGACCCACGCATTGACCACCAGCCAGTGACCGAGGCCTCCTACGTGAACATCCCTGTTGTTGCTTTCTGCAACACTGACTCACCCCTGCAGCATGTGGACATTGCCATCCCATGTAACAACAAGGTAAACATTGATGGTTTGTTGTTGTTGCCTGACTAACACATTTAAGGCTGTTAGTTTAATTACCTAGCAAATATGCTACAGCATAGGACATCATTTAGGATTTCTGCTTTAGTGTCTGGTTTAATGAATTTGAAAAACATTATTGGCTGTTTAATACCAGTCTGTCCAGAGCAAATTTTTTTAACCCGTTGTGGGTTTTGGCACCTACTTTAGAGGAAAGAACATGCCTACTGCACTGTAATCCACCTACCATAAAAGTCCACTAGTTTGTCAAACTCATATCTGTCATAAGTTTGACCGCTTAGTGCTGCCTCAAGATGGTTGGTGAAATGTGAAGGGCTGTCAGTGAAGTTGCTTTGTTCATTACAGTGCAAGAACTAGCTATTTGATCATTTTCGTCTGAGCTGAGAGGTGCAGTAGGATGTAAAGTGTGGGTACTCTGTATATTTTATCATGTTGAATGATGCCACTGATACATTGTCTGGTGTGCTATCCCAGGGTGTACAGTGTGGTTACTCTATTTTATCATTTTAAATGATGCCACTGATACATTGTCTGGTGTGCTATCCCAGGGTGTACAGTGTGGTTACCATGTATATTTTATCATTTTAAATGATGCCACTGATACATTGTCTGGTGTGCTATCCCAGGGTGTACAGTGTGGTTACTATGTATATTTTATCATTTTAAATGATGCCACTGATACATTGTCTGGTGTGCTATTTCAGGGGGCCCAGTGCGGTTACTATGTATATTTTATCATTTTGAATGATGCCACTAATACATTGTCTGGTGTGCTATCTCAGGGGGCCCAGTCGATTGGTCTGATGTGGTGGCTCCTGTCTCGTGAGGTTCTGCGCCTGAGGGGCACCATTTCTCGTGACCACCCATGGGAGATCATGCCTGATCTCTTCTTCTACCGTGACCCAGAGGAAGTTGAGAAGGAAGAAAAGGAGGCACTTGAGAGGGCTAAGGATGAGATCCCAGCACCTCAGCCAGACTGGCCAGGTGAACCCAGTAAGTGGCTTGTTTTTACTATACTGATTTAACTTGTTACACACAGTATGAATGTATTCCACCTCAGTTAAAACTTAACTGACAGGAACAGACATGTGATAGCTGGAATCCTTTTGATTAGGTCATATCTCATACTGTGCTAGATCCTTTGTGGAAGGAAACATTTACCTATAATTGTTTTCTGCCCTTAACCCATTTACCATGCTAATCCTTCTTTCTCCAGTTCTACACATGCTCTAAATCAGTTCTACACACTTTCTAGTCTGCCATTACTTGTGTGCTTCAGTGCAAAGACAATATATACTTTTGTTCCTTTAAAAAAAAAATTTATTTTTTGATCTTTCATGTTTCCTCATCTTTGTGTGAAAAAGCATGCCGCACCAGTATATACAAATGTGACTACATGTTGTGTATAGAACATAATAAAATCTCAAGCATGTCGGGGGGGGGGGGGGGTCGTTGTGTAGCAAGCTTGGGGTTTTTGGTAGACTACAGTACCTATTGTCCACGTGTTATAGCAGCTTTCATCAAGCTGACTATTCCTGTTTGGATTATAAACTTCAGTCGTATTCCATCATGTTGTTTGAGCATCCATTTACAGGTTTTTTTATATCACGTTTGGTAGCAGACCGTAAACCTGGAATTTGTTTTATTGACCTTGGAAAAGACATGCCGTCCTTCATAAAGCTGGATTATTGACCGTGGCTGTGGTAGAATTGAAGTAAAACAAACTTTTGAAATGAAATTGTTGGCAGATCTTTCTGGCCATGTTCACACTGGGAGCTGGAGAGGTGATGTCGCCTAGATTTTTCTAATTTCATTTTTTTTGCTCTGTGTTCTTAGTCGATTTGGAGAGCTTGGTTAGGGAAGAGGATACTTCTAGATGTGCCATGAGGAGAGCAATGTTCTGTAAACGACTTGCTAATTTGTGTTGTTACCGTGCCTGACTCTGCTCCCCCCTCCCCTCCCCATATCACATCTTTCTTTTCTCATCCCTTCTTTTTCCTTTGATCTTTCAGTCCTCTACTTGTTCTCTCTTGTTATCCTTCCTGCCCCCTCTCTTCTTCATTATCCTTTTTATCTTACGCTTATTTCTTCTTTCCCCCTCTCCATTCTCGGTTTTTCTAAATTTGCTATGCTGCCCTATGACTGTCATTTCCTAGTGGTTGTGTCCAAAACAAATGTGTGGGGTTTCAGCATTTGGCGGGTCGGTTTTTTTCTTTAATGTGTTAGCGAGAGCGAGTCCCGCTTTCACTTGATTGTTACCCAACGTGGTGGTACCACTATTGGATAAATATTTGCGCATGGCCATTGAGTTAACCGCATGTGTCGATTCCTCCCCACCAAATATATGGTTGACACATTCCGTTTCTGGGGACAGCTTTTATCGAGTTTGCTCTCTAGACAGTTGCAGTCCCCTGCTGACGAGATTCTGTCTTCCCGAGTGGACCGCCGCGATCAAAACATTGCGAAGGCCGAGGCTGCCAAAACTATCAGTCATTATCCCGCCCCGACACAGCACAACCACAACACACGCTTTTCCCACGAAAAACACATAATATCCAGCGTTGGAAATGCGCATAAAATAGCAGTCCATGATTATAGAACAGAATAATCAGAGAGAATTGACAGCCAGCGACAATAAACACAGCTGCTGTCCGCCATTTTGAAAACGGAAGTCCTAATGTTTTAGCAATTTTGGCAGACTTTCACTGTCTTGTCTCCCTACCCACCCCTCTCTTATCCCTTCAAAGTTGGAGTGCATCTGCCTGAGAGTCAAAGAACCACCAGTCTGTGTACAGATGAGTCAGATCTGTAAAATGGATGCACACGCAACACTTAGGTTCTGGAACAGGACTGCAGTCCAGATGTAGATGAACAACCAGAACTTTCTGTTTACAGCTGGTAAACGCAAAGAAGAAGAAAGAATTATTTTGCTTTGTCACTGACTTTCTCCCTATGTCGCTCTTTTGCTTTATCTTTTTGCCTCTCTACTTCTTTTTTTATTCGTCTATTCTCTTCCTTGGCATTTTTTTCTTTTTCCTCCAGCTCTTTTTGTCATAGAAAGATTATTAATCTCTGCTGTGTCCTGTGCAGGTATTGTTGGAGCACCCGATGTCAGCGATTGGGCAGCTGAAGATGTACCAGTGCCGGCTGTGGTTCTCCAGCCCCAGGTTTTCCCTCCAGTAGCTGACGAATGGAATGTCCCCAAGATAGGTGACTGGACTGCAACCCAGGAAGTCGCTCCTGATACTGTAGCAAACTGGTCAAACCCAGACGAGAACTGGAATTAAGCTGTCATTTCTGAGCTGCCTCCTGTAGGCTACAACTGGTCTCAAGAGTTTCAATTCAGTACAGCCTGACCTGTTGGCTGATTTAGTTGTTGCATCAAGCTGTATTGTTTTTGTTTGTGTCAGTGTACCAAGTAAGGAAAATAAACTTTATCTGCTACAAATGTCTTCACTTTTATATTGATGCTTGTCCAAACTGTCTTGTTATTGTATACATAGGAAGTCGAGAGTTGTCACCACATAAAAGTGTCAGGAGACTGCAATAGGGAACGTACACCTGTCAGCCAGCATTACTGGTTCTCTTGGAATATGAAGCGCACAAGATAAATCATTCGTCTTTAATTGTTATAACTACAGCCCCGGTCAAGAGAAAAACTGCATCATCACTAGGAGCTCTGCCAACTCATGCTTCTCTACATTTAGCTAAATGGAAAAGAAAGACAATAGAAGTAGCAATCATTGTCTGCAGAGATTGAGGTAGTCTGGTTTGCCGACTTAAGAACACGCAACATATAAGTCTAAATTAGTAGTGGTTTAAATTGTATTTGCACATTAAATTTTTTTTTTGGTAATCGCATGCTAACGCTGTTTCTATTTTTATGACAGGGGCTTACTACTGTACTCGTAAATGTCATTAAAAAAAATTTTAAATAGCAGGAGTAGCGTTAGTAAAGTGTAAACAAATTAGGAAATAAAAATTTACAATCGTGTGTTGAGCCTTTTCAAGTTAACAATTTCTGTCGTCCCCCGTCAGCCGACTACTGCTCGCTCCTCCTTTGAAGGATTTGAAAGTCCCCGCCTGACATTTTTCATAACTGACCTTGATATCCATCCGGACTAAAATGGTGATCAGAAATTGTAATGAGTAGTAAATGATGCCAGTGTAATTTTTACCACACTATCTTTAAAGCACTAGTACAACTTCCATTACCACAATAACTAAAATGTCGCCGCTATCTGTTTTACCATAGGAGTAGACGTTGATAGTCTGGTTTGCAGTACCCCGCAGGTGAATGGTGGAAGTCGTGCGTTTCGACTACTGCACATGTGCATTTCTCTCCTCTCATATGGTAAACGATGGTAACTGTCTTTCTTTCGCCTAGTCACTCATATTTCATAATGCATTTTTTTTCCAACTATGCTCAAAGTGGTTTTGTTTTGCTAACTGCAGATTTAAAAAATGGTGTGTGGTCACGTCTATGACCATGGGAAGCCAAGGTAGCTGGTGTGACCCGCGCAGCTGGTTAAACCAACTTAGCTTTTGTGGCGTTAGTTTTTTTTTTTAAAGATAGTGAATTATTTTTCAGACGCATTTATTTATTGGGTGTTTTTCTTTGTATAACATTCCGTTTTGTGTTTGTCTGTCCTCTTATAGAAAGCTAGGGTGGGTTGGTGGTTGCACCCCACCAGAACACAAAAGCGATAAACACCCGGTGACACAAAGTGCCACCATGTGTATAATAAGAGGGACAGATCATAAACGCTCAAGGCTGGAACATGCACAAAGCTGGGGATAAGTCATACTCTATGGTCTGGAACAGGCACGAAGAGGACAGGTCATAAACACTAGTCTTGAAAATGAGGGCAGGTCATAAACACTAGAATCTGGAACTTGCACGAAAATCGGGACAGGTCATAAACACTAGAGTCTGGAACTTGCACGAAAATCGGGACAGGTCATAAACACTAGAGTCTGGAACTTGCACGAAAATGAGGACAGGTCATAAACACTAGAGTCTGGAACTTGCACAAAAATGAGGACAGGTCATAAACACTAGAGTCTGGAACTTGCACGAAAATGAGGACAGGTCATAAACACTAGAGTCTGGAACTTGCACGGAAATGAGGACAGGTCATAAACACTAGAGTCTGGAACTTGCACGGAAATGAGGACAGGTCATAAACACTAGTCTGGAACTTGCACGAAAATTAGGACAGGTCATAAACACTAGTCTGGAACTTGCACGAAAATGAGGACAGGTCATAAACACTAGTCTGGAACTTGCACGAAAATGAGGACAGGTCATAAACACTAGAGTCTGGAACTTGCACGAAATTGAGGACAGGTCATAAACACTAGAGTCTGGAACTTGCACGAAATTGAGGACAGGTCATAAACGAGTCTGGAACTTGCACGAAAATTAGGACAGGTCATAAACACTAGAGTTTGGAACTTGCACGGAAATGAGGACAGGTCATGAACACTAGACGCACGAAATTGAGGACAGGTCATAAACACTAGAGTCTGGAACTTGCACGAAATTGAGGACAGGTCATAAACACACTATTGTCTGGAAAATACACGAAGGTGGGGACAGGTCTAGCTGTTGTTTAGGCATGTCTCTTATTTTTTCACTTTTCTGGAATTCGTCCCATTTAATATTCATTAGTTTCAATCGACATTTTTAAATCTGAGAACAAAATAGGACAGCTAAGAAAGGCATTTCGAGAGATGAAGATCGGTTGCAATAAGTCTCTGCCATGTATGGTTACACACTAGGATATTAGTGCTCGAACATCGGGCTGGTAGTATGGACTTGTAGCAAACAATTCACACAAAACACAACAGAATGTCAGCATGGCCACACACATTTTGTTTCATCAAAGATTGCCGAACATTCATTGGACAGATAAAGTGATTGGTTTCTGTGGTTTTACAGACACATAGACACGCAGACGATTTATTACAAATATCATAAGAGGGTAGTTTTTTTATTTTACATTTCTGGCCTAATTAGGAAAAAATACATACTGAACATGTGAGAAGCTCTTTCCTGAGAGGGAACTAGGCAGGTCTGTTGGTAGCTTGGGTGGGGTCTTGTGGAGGCCTCTAGACGGAGAGGGAACTAGACAGGACTCCCTGTAGCTGGGGTGGGGTCTTGTGGAGGCCTCTAGACGGAGAGGAAACTAGACAGGTCTCTCTGTAGCTGGGGTGGGGTCTAGCGGAGGCATCTAGACGGAGAGGGAAGTGGACAGGTCTCTCTGTAGCTGGGGTGGGGAGTTGTGGAGACATCTAGACGGAGAGGGAAGTGGACAGGTCTCTTGGTAGCTGGGGTGGGGAGTTGTGGAGACATCTAGACGGAGAGGGAAGTGGACAGGTCTCTTGGTAGCTGGGGTGGGGATTTGTGGAGGCATCTAGACGGAGAGGAAAGTGGACAGGTCTCTTGGTAGCTGGGGTGTGGGGTCTTGTGGAGGCCTCTACCGGAGAGAGGTCACGATGAGGATAGGAGACACTGTAGAGGCCTCAAGATTGTCCTGTTGGTCAGGGCATGGAAGGTACCAGATGACGATGAGATTCATACTGGTAAGGTGTAGATAACATGCTCGCCCTGTCAGACACTTGTTGATAATTTGCTTTATCACATACAGTACGATCTAACTACATCCAGCCACAGAAAGTATTGTATACGCCGCCTGGCCCTTGTTGTCTGATAAACCGACTTGTTCATTCAGCTATGCTGATAGCGAAAACAGGAATCAAGACAAGTTGAAAAACACCATACCACACACACACACAGTACACAACACACACACACAGTACACAACACACGCACACTATAAGGGCAGACATCGACCTTTGACACGGGCGATAGCTGCTGTTTAGATTTTAGTGTTCAGTCAAGTCCCGTTCCTCTTGTTGTGTAAGTTGAGTTGCTGTCTATATACAGTCTTATTTCACTATATCGCTTTTTGTTTGTGCATTATTTAAAGCTGTTAATTTAGGTTAGTGTTTCTTCGCAGAAATTTTAGGTAGTGGCATGCTAGAGGTTTGGTTTTGTTGCACCTTGTTTTACGTGTCTCCAGGGGAGGGGGGGGGGGGGCAGCTGGCCGTCTGTTGATAGCGTTGTAGGGTGTACGAAATCTATAACTCCAGCGACCACCCCGTTGCCCCAAAGACACATGTAAAGTAAAGTGTAGCACAGTTGTCTTTTTGTTTACATTGATGTCATACCCAGGTTCGTCTTTAATTTGCTACACAAGAAGTCAATTGAAGAATATAGACGAGGAGAAAGATGGTCGCGATGATAGTGGTGATGATGATGGTCTCTCTGCTTGCTACAGGCTTCTCACGACAATGTGATGCTTGTTTAATAAACTGTCTTGAAACAGCGCTTCTTTGCTATACTGTATTTGTTGTGATACCCGAGCAGTGTCACAAATAACATCAATGATATCCCGAATGGCCGCAGATTTCGCTATTTCGTTACATAAGGTCGCGTTGTATTTTTAATCTTTGTTTATTTATGAACTGGTTCTACTCATTATGACTGCCACATGACTTCTAGTGCTGTCTGGCACTAACGGCTTGATCGTCGACTCTAATATCTTAGTAGTGTTTCTATCTAATGTGACTCTGTTGAACATGGATCCATGTACCTTGTTTGCTTTCTCTGTAGTTTGATGTTAAGTTTCATATGTTCTCTCTAGTGATTGTCTTTGAGGCTTCGTGTGTCTGGTTCCTTTCCTTCTAGTCTTGAGCTGACATCTCCAACAACTGAAGGTACTCGTCTGCGAGAGTCCATATCACTAGTCCCCCTTCTTCAGAGTATCGACGATTTAAGAATGTTCAAGTGATATCTTACCCACTATTTATACTGAATCGCTGGCATGTGTTGAATGTGTTTTCTACTCACTAAACTGCTTCTAAAAGATTCTAGTAGGGCTCAACTTGTTAACTGTCTAGGCTCCTACAATATTTTTTTCTAATTGCGTCTGGATTGCATCAGTCTACAGTCTACACCAAGATACGCTAATAAAATTGAAAGCTTTCCTTCTAGAAGTCTTCGAGAAAGCCAGTATACTGCGTTCTCCTTGATTGCACTAGGTTATTCATTTGCAAATCTCTTTCTGTTAATAAACAAACGATGGTTCTAGAAAGGAAATGTTAAATTAAAAAAAAAAAAAAAAAAAGGTGGGGTCAGCAAACTCCTTTCCTCCCCTCGCTTGCTCACTCCGGGAAATCTGAAGATGCTTGAGTCTCAGATGCCCTAACCCGTGGCTCAAGGGGCACCCACAGCCCAGATGATGGTTTGGGTTACGATAGTAGATCGACAACTACAGAAGTTGATGGTCAGTGAGGCCACGATCACATTCTCGGCCAATACATGATGATTATACTCAAACTGCCCACACATCCTTCTGTGCACAGACAAGTTAAAGGAGGCATCTTTCAAGAAGGGGATTCAAGCCCTTAACAGATTTAGAGGATATTCAGGATTTGCCACCAGTAGATGACTCAGACTAGTGCCCTCTCGTGGAGGTGAAGATTGTTGTAGCTTTGGTGTTGTGAGGTGCCGTGTTCAGCTTTGGTGGTGCGAGGTGCCGTGTTCAGCTTTGGTGTTGCGAGGTACTGTGTTCAGCTTTGGTGTTGCGAGGTACTGTGTTCAGCTTTGGTGTTGCGAGGTGCTGTGTTCAGCTTTGGTGTTGCGAGGTGCTGTGTTCAGCTTTGGTGTTGCGAGGTACTGTGTTCAGCTTTGGTGTTGCGAGGTGCCGTGTTCAGCTTTGGTGTTGCGAGGTGCCGTGTTCAGCTTTGGTGTTGTGAGGTGCCGTGTTCAGCTTTGGTGGTGCGAGGTGCCGTGTTCAGCTTTGGTGTTGCGAGGTACTGTGTTCAGCTTTGGTGTTGCGAGGTGCTGTGTTCAGCTTTGGTGTTGCGAGGTACTGTGTTCAGCTTTGGTGTTGCGAGGTGCTGTGTTCAGCTTTGGTGTTGCGAGGTACTGTGTTCAGCTTTGGTGTTGCGAGGTGCTGTGTTCAGCTTTGGTGGTGCGAGGTACTGTGTTCAGCTTTGGTGTTGCGAGGTACTGTGTTCAGCTTTGGTGTTGCGAGGTACTGTGTTCAGCTTTGGTGTTGCGAGGTACTGTGTTCAGCTTTGGTGGTGCGAGGTGCCGTGTTCAGCTTTGGTGTTGCGAGGTACTGTGTTCAGCTTTGGTGTTGCGAGGTGCTGTGTTCAGCTTTGGTGTTGCGAGGTGCCGTGTTCAATTCCAGTCGCGGGCGATTTGGTAGCAGAACGCCCTACTTTGGTTTCCACAGTGACCACGAGACCATACCCCTCGGTATAGGTTAGTTGCGTATCCTTTACAGGACGTTGCAGAACCAACAACCTCATCAGCCCCTGGCTGTTGTGTGGTTTTTCTAGGCAAATTTACGTCCAGTAGTTCGACCGCTCGGTAAGCAATGGCATGCTGTGGTTGGTTCTACAACGTACTGCGATGATCTTTTTAACCTTGACACACCAAGATCTCTGTTGATTGAGTATGGAGTTTATTAAACACGCTAGTATTGATTGGCTGCCACAAAACAAGAATATACGGCATGTCGCGCCATGTGCGTGTTGAATACACAGTTTGTCGATCAGCATTTCATGAAGTGACCTCCTGTCATACATCTGTGTACAAGTCATTAAAACACCTAGGTCTGCCAACTCAGATATTTGTTCCAGACATTAGCTGAGCACTTGTAAATTTGTTTTATTTATCTGATTATCACATTGGTATTTGTCATGGTAACATTCAACATTATACACACAACTGTTAACATTCAACATTATACACACAGCTGTTAATATTCAACATCATACACACAACTATTACCTTTAATCTCAGGCTCGCGAATGTTAACCTTCTAAGATCATACACATAAAAGTTAACCTTCAACATTACGCACACAACTATTTATCTTCAACTTCATACACACAACTATTAATATTTAACCTCACATAAGCAACTGTTAATATTCAACGGCGTACACACAACTGTTAATCTTCAACCTCATGCACATAACTGTTAATCTTCAACCTCATACACATAACTGTTAATCTTCAACCTCATACACATAACTGTTACCTTCAACACCAGACACATAACTGTTAACGTTTAACGTCATACACAAATTTTAACCTTCAACATCATATAAACAGCTGGTAACCTTCAACATCATACACAACCAAGTTTTAACCTTCAACATCATACACAACCAAGTTTTAACCTTCAACATCATACACAACCAAGTTTTAACCTTCAACATCATACACACATCTATTATTGAAATCTTGTCTACCTATCGAAGACTAACAATGCAGATACAGAAAACAGTTTGGCAGACAGACAGACAGACAACAGACAGATAGACAGCAAACAGACAGAAAGCAGACATACAGCAAACAGACGGACAAAACAAACAAACTTTATTTTGAAAGGGTCACAAACTCAGCACTCAGACCCGTGTTACATGATAGGTAGATAGATAGATAGATAGATAGATAGATAGATAGATAGATAGATAGATAGATAGATAGATAGATAGATAGATAGATAGATAGATAGATAGATAGATAGATAGATAGATAGATAGATAGATAGATAGATAGATAGATAGATAGATAGATAGATAGATAGATAGATAGATAGATAGATAGATAGATAGATAGATAGATAGATAGATAGATAGATAGATAGATAGATAGATAGATAGATAGATAGATAGATAGATAGAGACTCGTTTAGTACACATTATATTGACCCCCTAAAGTCTGTCTGCAGGAGTAAAGCAAACGGTATGACTGCACAGACAGACAGTGATCTTCTGCGGAAGCTGCAACAGCTGGTCTCAGACAACCCGATTGCAGTAACAGCCGCAGCTGTAGCCGGGATTGCAGCCGCGTCATTCATGATTTCAGCTGGCGGCTCCACGAAGCCTCTTCAGCTTCCCTTCGACTTGAATGACCAGTCGGTGGTCATCGATGGACAGGTACAGAACACAGTTGCTTGATTCTATGTTGCAAATCTAATTGGTCATATTATATTTGGCTGTAGCACTCGCAGAATTGGGGCCACGTAGATTTACCGATGGGATCAAACGAGTAAACGGAGCGAGAGCAAGAGAGTCACGTGAAACAGACGGCGGGAGACACGGCATGAGCTGCGATGGGGAGGGTCACTTGAAATGCACAGTCTGTGGCTACAGCACCAGCATGGTGTAATTTATACATGGTGTAATACATACAGGGTGTGGGGATAATAGTATAAGCTAAACCTTGTGCAGGAGGAGGAGGAGAGGACATACATGAGTTGGAGCGGAGAAGAAGAAGGAAGGATAGGAGGAGGAAGAAAAGATGTAAGAGGAGGAGTTGATTACTTGTATAACATATCTGGAGTATCTCAGAGTAGTGCAGATGATTGTACAGCTGTGTAATGTATAATTCAATACTCACATTCTCTCGACAGCCGGAGCATCGGGCCTCGAGGTTCAGCAAGGGGCCGGACTACTACGACAGGGACCTGCCTGCCGCAGAGGTCAACACAGTCTATGGGGCACTGCTGAGGGGCTTGCGGCAATCTAGTGAGTAATGTCATTCTATACTGGTCGACTCATCACGCGTTGAACATGGGCGTTTGTTAGAGTGTAGCAAGAGCATTCACAGTTTCAAATCAAGATATACATCATACATTTATAGATAGATAGATAGATAGATAGATAGATAGATAGATAGATAGATAGATAGATAGATAGATAGATAGATAGATAGATAGATAGATAGATAGATAGATAGATAGATAGAGAGAGAGAGAGAGAGAGAGAGAGAGAGAGAGAGAGAGAAGATAGATAGATAGATAGATAGATAGATAGATAGATAGATAGATAGATAGATAGATAGATAGATAGATAGATAGATAGATAGATAGATAGATAGATAGATAGATAGATAGATAGATAGATAGATAGATAGATAGATAGATAGATAAATAGAGAAATAGATAGTTAGATAGACAGATACAAAAAAACAAAAGCAGGAATACAGAAGGCACAAATGACCAAGTAACATCCTGTTTGACAATGAATAAACTGCGAACCATTTGTTGGGAATGAGAAAACTGTTCACTGTTCACATAGTCAAAGCCATTTTTAACTTTAGACTAGGTGGGGATTGGAAGTTACCAAGTTAGACAGATGTCAGAGGGACAACAGCTGACAGAAGACAAGAGAATGAAGCAGAGATACAAGAGACACACCTGAGCATTAGAAAACACACAGAATCCAAGCAGCTGGCTCGATGCCCTTCCTTAAAATAACCGTTCATTATTGTATATCTCGCCGTGTGAGTTCCGGGACCCATTGTCTGGGGGGAAATGATAGACCCACTGCCTCGCCAACAAGCATGTCGTAGAAGTCGACTAACTGGGGCATGTACAACTCAGGCCCTAGCACAAAGCAAAAGTCGAAATGGACAAACAGCCAGGACTTTTCGCCGTAGCTCACAGCTGGTGAACCAAGAAAAAGAAGATTATATATATTATCATGGCCTATCCCTGCCTACGAATTGTAACAATTAATAAATAAGTGTCTACTCAGTTGAAACTAACTTTCAACAACTTTCACGTTACTTTTAATGCTGTTTCAGAGAATAACCCCTGCCTGGGAGCACGAACCGGCCCCAAGAAAGAATTCGAGTGGATGTCTTACCAGCAGGTGAGATGAGATCATTGGATGGTTTCACTCTCACACTCATCCGTACTGCTACTGTCGTTAGTTTAACTCATACACATTGTTAGAATGTCAGTGTTTGGCCCGGGCAACATAAAATACCCACATCCTGTCTGTCAGAGACCTGATTCTGCTTCATAGACTAACCTGATTTAGAAAAAAAAAAAAAATTCTACACTTCTTCAGAAAGGACATGCCATTGGCGTTAGTAGTCGAATATATCCCCACCCTTCTGTCTCGTGTCTGAAAGCGCATACCATGTGGCGTTGGTAGTCATGTCTATCCTCACCCTTCTGTCTCGTGTCTGAAAGGGCATGCCGTGTGGCGTTGATAGTCATGTCTATTCACACCCTTCTGTCTCGTGTCTGAAAGGGCATGCCATGTGGCGTTGATAGTCATGTCTATCCACAACCTTCTGTCTTGTGTCTGAAAGGGCATGCCATGTGGCGTTGGTAGTCATGTCTATTCACAACCTTCTGTCTCGTGTCTGAAAGGGCATGCCATGTGGCGTTGGTAGTCATGTCTATCCACAACCTTCTGTCTTGTGTCTGAAAGGGCATGCCATGTGGCGTTGGTAGTCATGTCTATCCACAACCTTCTGTCTCGTGTCTGAAAGGGCATGCCATGTGTCTTTGGTAGTCATGTCTATCCACACCCTTCTGTCTTGTGTCTGAAAGGGCATGCCGTGTGGTCTTGGTAGTCATGTCTATCCACAACCTTCTGTCTCCTGAACTTCTAGTCAGTTCTGACGCATGTGATCTCCCACGCCGTCTTGTCAAACTGTCTAGCTTCTTTCTCGATCTCAATCTGCCTCTCCTCTCCTCCACCGTTCCCACTGTCACGAATTACGCCAGTGTTTTTTCCCTTCTCCGGACATGACAAAAGAACGCAGATTGCCTACTTCCGATCTGGTGATTCAGTTCTCTTCTTAAGTCGTTTCCTTCAAGACAGCTTCATTACTCTTGTCTGCCCATGTTAGTCTCATCATTCGTCTGTAAATCCACTATAAAATGTGCACTGCAGGAAAAGAATACCTTTGTTTCTAAAGTCCTTTGTTGCCAGCTAGACATGACTGTGCTAAATGCCTGTTGGTGATCTTCGCAAACTGGAAGTAGCTTCAAGAATTGACTATTTATAACGCTCGCAATTAATAATTCAAACTGAATTTAAATGATAAGAAGACAGGAGCTACGGTAGCTCGAAACACAATCAGACGATCAACTTAACATGGACATTAAACACGATTAGCTTGACAAGATCACATTCACAAATGACAGACTTGGCGGAAAGCCATCGAAATCGCGCTAAGACAATATAATGGGTCTAGAAACACACGGGCGCTGCAGACTGAGACAGGTGGGCAGGTGCGATACATGGACAACCTTGAAGATGACTGTAAGACATGTGTGATCGTTTTGCAGGTCGTTGACAAGGTGTTACAGTTTGGCTCAGGACTAGTTCACCAAGGGGTTGCCCCTAGCAACGAAGTCAAGGTTGGCATCTACGCGGCCAACCGGCCAGAGGTTAGTCAATGAATTTCATGTGCTCTAACACTTGCAGTCGTGCGTGTGCATGTTCTCTAACGCTTGCAGCCGTGTGTGTGCATGTGCTCTAACGCTTGCAGCCGTGTGTGTGCATATGCTCTAGCACTTGCAGCCGTGCGTGTGCATGTTCTCTAACGCTTGCAGCCGTGCGTGTGCATGTTCTCTAACGCTTGCAGACGTGCTTGTGCATGTTCTCTAACACTTGCAGCCGTGCGTGTGCATGTTCTCTAAAGATTGCAGCCATGTGTGTGCATGTGCTCTAACGCTTGCATCCGTGTGTGTGCATATGCTCTAGCACATGCAGCCGTGCGTGTGCATGTTCTCTAAAGCTTGCAGACGTGCTTGTGCGTGTTCTCTAAAGCTTGCAGACGTGCGTGTGCATGTGTCTTTAACGCTTGCAGACGTGCTTGTGCATGTTCTCTAACGCTTGCAGACGTGCTTGTGCATGTTCTCTATAGCTTGCAGACGTGCTTGTGCATGTTCTCTAACGCTTGCAGTCGTGCTTGTGCATGTTCTCTAACGCTTGCAGACGTGCTTGTGCATGTTCTCTAACGCTTGCAGACGTGCGTGTGCATGTTCTCTAACGCTTGCAGACGTGCTTGTACTCTAGCGCATGCAGACGTGCCTGTGCATGTTCTCTAACACTTGCAGCCGTGCGTGTGCATGTGCTCTGGCGCTTGCAGCCGTGCGTGTGCATATGCTGTAGCACTTTCAGCCGTGCGTGTGCATATGCTCTAGCACTTGCAGCCATGAGTGTGCATAGACATACACAAACACTCATCACATACAAATGAGGACCCCCCCCCCCCCCCCTTTCCCAACCCATCACTCATACCCCAGGCACGCCTTACAAATTTTCTAGTTATAAACTGGGGGAATCAGGTAAAACATTATTTGGAAAAACAAAAAAAAAAACATCGCCTGTCTGTGTGAACTCCATCTGGTCTTGTTATATCATCTAGCAAATATATGTTGGCTTCCATGGTGACACTTATCATATCGTACCATCGATCACTGACATCATGAGAGCTATAGACTGACATAGCTGGGGTAAACTGAGATAATCTCACATGGCAGAAATGTTGAAGAGCATGGAGAGATAACATCCAGACAGACTTACAAACACTTAGTGTCACCAGATGGAAAGAGAAGGCCAACCACAGAGATGAATGGAGGCGGGTGATGTCTGCAGCGATGCCCTTTGAGGGGTCGAAATGCTAAAGAAGAGCGACTAGATACATGAATGGAGGCGGGTGATGTCTGCATGAAGCTCGAGGGCTCGGAATGCTAAAGTATTTGTTATATTGTGAAGCTTGCTAGTAAACTTTTGGTTTGGTTTTATATCCTTTCTTGAAGAAGAAGAAGGATGTTGATTATGAAGCCTGGTATCGCACTAGCCAGACACCCGAATCTCTTGGAATCGAATCCTCCTGCAGGCGAAATTGTGTCTACGACGCAGGTTGAACTCTAGGTCGCCCAGTCTCTATCGGGTACCAGATAGTGTCATGGGAAGGAAAGGCGGCCTGCGTGTTGTTAAATAATAACATATCGAGTGCACCTTGTATGTCTTGATCGTAACACTGTGCCCTGCACGGTCTATATATGCTGCATAAATTGTGTGCCAGTGGATGTTGGAATATTTGTGTGTTTGTGTGTGTGTATGTGTGTGTGTGTATACAGTACTGTGTTGGATTATTTGTGTGTGTGTGTGTGTGTGTGTGTGTGTGTGTGTGTACAGTATTGTGTTGGATTATTTGTGTGTGTGTGTATGTGTATACAGTATTGTGTTGCATTATTGTGTGTGTGTGTGTGTATGTGTATACAGTATTGTGTTGGATTATTTGTGTGTGTATGTGTATACAGTATTGTGTTGCATTATTGTGTGTGTGTGTGTATACAGTATTGTGTTGCATTATTGAGTGTGTGTGTATACAGTATTGTGTTGCATTTTTTGTGTGTGTGTATGTGTATACAGTATTGCGTTGCATTATTTGTGTGTATGTGTATACAGTATTGTTTTTGATTATTTGTTTGTGTGTGTGTGTATGTGTATATGTATACAGTATTGTTTTTGATTATTTGTTTGTGTGTGTGTGTGTGTGTATATATGTATACAGTATTGTTTTTGATTATTTGTTTGTGTGTGTGTGTGTGTATGTGTATACAGTATTGTTTTTGATTATTTGTTTGTGTGTGTATATGTATACAGTATTGTTTTTGATTATTTGTTTGTGTGTGTGCGTGTATACAGTATTGTGTTGCATTATTTGTGTGTGTGTGTATACAGTATTGTGTTGCATTATTTGTGTGTGTGTGTATGTGTATACAGTATTGTTTTTGATTATTTGTTTGTGTGTGTGTATGTGTATACAGTATTGTTTTTGATTATTTGTGTGTGTGTGTGTGTATGTGTATACAGTATTGTTTTTGATTATGTGTTTGTGTGTGTGTGTATGTGTATACAGTATTGTTTTTGATTATTTGTTTGTGTGTGTGTGTGTGTGTGTATGTGTATACAGTATTGTTTTTGATTATTTGTGTGTGTGTATGTGTATACAGTATTGTTTTTGATTATTTGTGTGTGTATGTGTATACAGTATTGTTTTTGATTATTTGTGTGTGTGTGTATGTTCGAGTGTGTCTGTGTTCATACTAAATATGCTAATTAATCAGAAAGAAACTTCTGATCACTGAATGTTTCTGCCCCATGCACACACAGTGGACCATTGCAGACTACGGCTGTCAGGCTTATTCCATGTGTCCAGTGCCACTCTACGACACGCTTGGACTGCAGGCCATTAAGTACATAATTGACCAGTGTGAGTATAGAATACATGTATGTGCGTTTTCTTGTGTGTGTGAGATCAATATGAGAATGTTTTGGTTCGTGTGTTCGTGTCTTCGTGTGTGTTTGTGAGGGCAGTATGAGTATGTGGTGGTTTGTGTGTGTATGTACGTTTTGAGTGTGTGTGTGTGTTCTAACTGTGTGTGTGAGAAAGCGCGATAATTAAAATACCAGATATTACATAATAGCTGCATCCCTTGGAAGAAAAAAATTCTGGTTCATGTCTGACGGTACTAAAACGGGGTATTGTAAGGCAGCAGGTGGGAATTCAGGTCTGTTGATTTATAGCCTAATATTTATTTATGTTATTCTACGTGTCTTGTCATTTCTAATTGTTCTTCCACTTACATAAGGATTGATCAATACTAAACCCTGTATGTATGCGTGTTCCCCACGCCTGCATGACACAGTTAAAGTATAGCATACAACTGTACTAAAAGGCTGCACGTCACGGTTAAAATACAACATACGATTGCACTAAGTGGCTGCACGTCACGGGGAAAGTACAACACACGACTGTACTAAGTGGTTGCACGTCACAGTGAGAGTACAACACACGACTGTACTAAGTGGCTGCACGTCACCGTGAGAGTACAACACACGACTGTACTAAGTGGCTGCACGTTACAGTGAGAGTACAACACACGACTGTACTAAGTGGCTGCACGTTACAGTGAGAGTACAACACACGACTGTACTAAGTGGCTGCACGTCACAGTGAGAGTACAACACACGACTGTACTAAGTGGCTGCACGTCACCGTGAAAGTACAACACACGACTGTACTAAATGGCTGCACGTCACAGTGAAAGAACAACACCTGACTGTACTAAGTGGCTGCACGTCACAGTGAGAGTACAAAACACCACTGTGCTAAGTGGCTGCACGTCACTGTTAAAGTACAACATACTACTAAATACGACCGTACTGCTGTACACCTTTATAGCTCACATGTGCTGTGGAGACAAACTTAGGCAGTCATGTTTCGCCATTTCACACCATCACCAGAACCTTGGATCATGTCAGTGTTCTTGTCTCACCCCACCCATTTGGCTGAGCCATCTAGGTATTTTTCTTGTTGGCTTCTGTTTTTCTCTTGTTCCCACAACCTTGCCAGTGGTTACCAAGTTCTCAAGCACAGTCCTTCTCAGAACTTGATCCTCCTCAAACCACATTTCTGCTGGGATTCAGTGTCGGGTAGGCAGTTGTTCTCTTGCAGGCTGTAGGATTCAGTGTCAGGTAGGCAGTTGTTCTCTTTCAGACTGTAAGATTCAGTGTCGGGTAGGCAGTTGTTCTCTTGCAGGCTGTAGGATTCAGTGTCGGGTAGGCAGTTGTTCTCTTGCAGGCTGTAGGATTCAGTGTCAGGTAGGCAGTTGTTCTCTTACAGGCTGTAGGATTCAGTGTCGTTTAGGCGGTTGTTCTCTTGCAGGCTGTAAGATTCAGTGTCGGGTAGGCAGTTGTTCTCTTGCAGGCTGAAGGATTCAGTGTCCGGTAGGCGGTTGTTCTCTTGCAGGCTGTAGGATTCAGTGTCGGGTAGGCGGTTGTTCTCTTCCAGGCTGTAGGATTCAGTGTCGGGTAGGCAGTTGTTCTCTTGCAGGCTGTAGGATTCAGTGTCAGGTAGGCAGATGTTCTCTTGCAGGCTGTAGGATTCAGTGTCGGGTAGGCGGTTGTTCTCTTGCAGGCTGTAGGATTCAGTGTCAGGTAGGCAGTTGTTCTCTTGCAGGCTGTAGGATTCAGTGTCGGGTAGGCGGTTGTTCTCTTGCAGGCTGTAGGATTCAGTGTCAAGTAGGCGGTTGTTCTCTTCCAGGCTGTAGGATTCAGTGTCGGGTAGGCAGTTGTTCTCTTGCAGGCTGTAGGATTGAATGTCGGGTAGGCGGTTGTTCTCTTCCAGACTGTAGGATTCAGAGTCGGGTAGGCAGTTCTCTTGCAGGCTGTAGGATTGAATGTCGGGTAGGCAGTTGTTCTGTTCCAGACTGTATGATTCAGTGTCGGGTAGGCAGTTGTTCTCTTGCAGACTGTAGGATTCAATGTCGGGTAGGCGGTTGTTCTCTTTCAGACTGTAGGATTCAATGTCGGGTAGGCGGTTGTTCTCTTTCAAACTGTAGGATTAAACCATCAGTGACTTCATAGTTTTGTGAAATGACTTGCTCAGCTATGTCAATAATAAAAACCAAACGGAGACATGAAATTAATGTTATTGTATCGCTTCAGATATCAGAAACAACACCCCAAAATTAGCGTAACACGCCTTATCTGAAAAGTGTAATTTTCTGACATGGAGTGTTAACCAACTACTTTCTACAAGTGTTATTGCTTTGTGTGTGGTTAGCTGTGAGATGGGCTGCAGTGCAGTTAACTCTGAGGTGGGACGCGTGTGTGTGGTTAACTGTGAGGTGGGACGCGTGTGTGGTTAACTGTGAGGTGGGACGCGTGTGTGTGGTTAACTGTGAGGTGAGACGCGTGTGTGGTTAACTGTGAGGTGGGACGCGTTTACTGCCGTGGTGGGCCACGGGTTTAATCAGGTCAAAGATCACTGGCGTGTATGATTATACTAGACAGATCAGACAGTAGACTGGAAGATGTGATCCACAGGTACAATCACTGGCGTGTATGATTATACTAGACAGATCAGACAGTAGACTGGAAGATGTGATCCACAGGTACAATCACTGGCGTGTATGATTATACTAGACAGATCAGACAGTAGACTGGAAGATGTGATCCACAGGTACAATCACTGGCGTGTATGATTATACTAGACAGATCAGACAGTAGACTGGAAGATGTGATCCACAGGTACAGTCACTGCCTTGTATGATTATACTAGACAGATCAGACAGTAGACTGGAAGATGTGATCCACAGGTACAATCACTGGCGTGGATGATTACACTAGACAGATCAGACAGTAGACTGGAAGATGTTATCCACAGGTACAATCACTGGCTTGTATGATTATACTAGACAGATCAGACAGTAGACTGGAAGATGTGATCCACAGGTAAAATCAGCACAGTCATCTGTGACGCGGAAGCAAAAGTCAAGACTTTGATCAGTTTATGCCCGGAGCTGCCCAGCCTGAAGTTACTGGTGGTCGTCGACAAGGTGGCTCAAGCGCTCGAAGACGAGGCGAAGGGAGCAGGGTTAGATCTGATTCAGTTTGAGGAACTTCTGGTAAGTTGCTGGTTTCTGCGTGCGCGCGTGTGTGTGTTGTATGTATGTGTATATGTACTAAAACGATATAAAGATGAATGATGTGCACAAGAGGAACATGAATGGTACAGAAATTAGGATAGATTCGTGGGAACAAAATGCCATGGACAATGTGTGCAGGTGTTTCTGCGTTTTCCTTTGCAGGAGCCCAACTTAGCTGTTGTCTTCTTCTTCTTTCGTTCGCATGAAATAAATTATCTATATCTGCAATGCTGTCTCTAGTATGAATTTCACTGTCTTTTGTAATTCACTAAGCGGTCCGTAAAGTTTGACTTCCACAAGTGTCGCTTTTAGCCAGAGGCTTTGCCTGGAAGCGTTGCATCTGGGACAGTCTTGAAGGATGTGATCTGTTGTCTCAGGTGCCAGTCCACAGGTACACATGGCTGATTGGCCAATCTTAAATTTGTTGCACATGTGGCAGCGAAGTCGATTGTGCCCTGTTCTAAGACGAAGGATAATGACTTGCTCTGGTCTGTCCATAATTTGGTAATCGTCTTTTACCAGTTTCGGTGGCATTCTGATTGATTTGATCATTCTCTTCTTCTGCTGATAAGAGACTGGTATGTTGGGTTGTTCTTCAGTTGCACCTTCCTTAGCTAGTTTATCAGCTCTTTCGTTTCCGGGAACTCCACAGTGGGAAGGTATCCACTGCATTACTAATTTACAACGGTTGCCTATTTCGGATAATAATATCCGTTTGCTTGGTAATTTTCCAGACTGGAGTGCCTGAAGTACCGCTTTAGCATCTGTCAGGAATACCACTGGTTGTGAAAAATACCCAGCATTTAGTAGTTCCTCTGCTGGTATCTTAACGGCTTGAACTTCTGCATCATAGTTGTGACAGTGCTTTCCTGTTTGAATTTTGGTTGTCTCCCTGATATTATTAGGATACTCAATGCACACTCCTGCACCTCCGTTTTTGACTGCACTTTCTGCTGACCCATCTGTGTAAACACGGACCCAAAGATTCTGTTGGTATTCATCATCAAGTATACTGAGGGTGACTGTTTTGCGCTGCACACTGTTTTGTTCTTCCTTGTCAAATACCCCTTTCACTTCAGTCTTGATGTGTATTGGAAACTTATACTCCTCTCTCCAGGGGGTCCGTTCTGGGACAGCATTTAAGGATCTATCAGTTGCAGGTAAATCAGTGGTTTGTCTGCAGAGCCGTTTGGCCTGGTGGATGAAACTACTTCTCTTTAGTCGCCCCAAAGCTAGATTTTGGAATCTTTCATTCATAGGGTGACTGAGCATACTAAGAAACTTTTCTGCTTGGAAAAGCATCTCTGCGTTCACTCAGTGCTTGGGTCATCCCCATTTTCTCCATCGCAGCTATAGGTGTTGATTTCATACTGCCTGTGGTAACTCTGAGTGCTTGATTTTGCACTTTGTCTAATTCTTGCAATGTGGTTTTTGATGCTAAACTCCATGCTGTTGATCCGTATTCAAGATGTGGTCGAACACTTTGTTGGTAAACTTTTCTAAGTATTTTCCCGCTAGCACCCCATGTGGTTCCACTTAGTTTTCTCAGAATGGCTACTCTCCTTCTGGCTTTGGTTGCTGCCTAGTTGATGTGTTTTCTCCATGTTAACCTACCATCAAACGTTAAAACGAGGTATGTGGTCTCCTTATCCTCTCAGGATAAGAGGTGAGCGGCGTGTGGGATACTCTCGGCGGTGGCGGTAGTCGCCGGAAAACCGCAAATTAAAGCCGGAAGTGCGCAATTGACACGCGACTGAGGCCCTGTTAGGGTGTATTTTGCGGCCGCCATAATATGTGCCCGTTATTTGGAGGATAGCTTCTTCGTCTTGTTCTTATTCAATTACCTCTTGTCATGCAGTTCATCCACTATCGACCATAAGAATGAATGTCAGTTCGAAGGCTCTTGAGTTTCCCGAGAGCTTAGTTGCCAGGACCTACTGGATGTGTCCACATGTTTCCTGGCAGCTGCTCCAAGACAAGACAATCTTCTGAGACGGGTTATGGGATCTGATCAGCTGGAAGACACTGAAAGATCGCTGTGTGGTTTATGACTTTTTTGTTTGAGTGATTGTTGAGTCTACAATGTCTAGTGCTTTAGGAACAATGGTGACTTGGTCTGTTCTGTTTATTTGTTCGGTAAATTAAACAAAATTCCAGTAGAACGCATGCAAAACAACACATTTTCTCTCCGCGTTGATATAATTCTGTTTATCTTTTTACTTCTCAGAAAAATGGACAGAACAATCTGCGAGAGCCCCTGGTAAGTAGAGAGACACGAAGATCAACATCTAGTTGACTTTCAACATAATAGATGAATTGTGGCCATTTTCCCCTAGCACGTCAGTGTTGTGTCTGTGCGTTAGAGTTCCTGGTCAGTGAGAGTGCACAAAATGGAAAGAAGGGTGGTGGTGGAAAAGAAGAAGAGGAGGAGAAGAAGAGGAGGAAGAAGAAGAAGAAGAAGAAGAAGAAGGAGAAAATAATAATAATAATAATAAGAAGAAGAAGAAGAAGAAGAGGAAGCAGAAGGAGGGAGGAGGACGATAGGTAAGAGGAGCTATGTTATATTCTGTAGAGAGGATCACATATAGGTATGTTATATTCTGTAGAGACGATCACATACAGATATGTTATATTCTGTAGAGACAATCACATATAATTATGTTATATTCTGTAGAGGCGATCATATACATTCATGTTATATTCTGTGGAAACGATCATATACCGTTATATTATATTATGTAGAGATGATCACAAACAGTTATGTTATATTCTGTACAGATAATCACAAACAGTTATGTTATATTCTGTACAGATAATCACATACAGATATGTTATATTCTGTAGAGTTGCTTGCCTACAGATGTGTTATATTCTGTAGAGTTGCTTGCCTACAGTTATGTTATATTCTGTAGAGTTGCTTGCCTACAGATATGTTATATTCTGTAGAGATGCTTGCCTACAGTTATGTTATATTCTGTACAGATAATCACATACATCTTTGTTATATTCTGTAGACTTGCTTTCCTACAGTTAAGTTATATTCTGTACAGATAATCACATACAGATATGTTATATTCTGTAGAGTTGCTTCTTCTTCTTCTTCTTCTTCTTCTTCTTCTTCTTCTTCTTCTTCTTCTTCTTCTTCTTCTTCTTCTTCTTCTTCTTCTTCTTCTTCTTCTTCTTCTTCTTCTTCTTCTTCACTTCCTCTTTTACCGCTGTGGGTGTCGAGGGAGATATAAGGTTCTGTTTCTAGCTCTTCTGGCCGCCTCGACCATAGGCACATCGTGCTGTTGTAGAGTTTCTCTGATGTTATCCTTCCATCTTGTTCTTAGTCTACCCCGTGCACTACGTCCTTCTTCTCTTTCCATGTATGCTTTGTATGGTATGGTGTCACAAGGCATTCTCTCTACGTGGGCAAACCATTTCACTTGCTGTCTTTGTATGTAATCCAGAATTGGTTCTGTGCCGACTTGTTCTCTTATGATCTCATTCCTGATCTTATCTCTTATGGTCACTCCTACAGCCCTTCTCGGACATCTCATTTCCGTGGTTACTAATTTTCTTTTATGGTTTGTTGTGAGTAACCATGGCTGGCACTGGTAGCACAGAGTTGATATAAATATGCTTTGAATAAGATGTCTTTTTGTGTTGATTGGGATTGTCTTTTTCTGTAAGAGGGGGGCTAGGTGTCCCAATACTTGGTTTGCTTTACTGCATCTAATGTTAATTTCTTCATCCAGTTTCCCATCTTCGGTAAATGTAGTTCCCAGATATTTAAACTCAGATGCCTGTTTAATGTCTTTGTATTCTATTGCTATGTTTAGATCTGTCTTCTTTTTTCCTATTGACATTACTTCTGTCTTTTCAGTGTTGATTCTCATATTATTTGTTTTACATTCTTCATTCATAGATGTTAGATGTTGTTGCAATTTCATGGCTGTATCTGCTATCAAGGCCTGGTCATCTGCAAAGAGTAATTCGTTGATCTTACTAAGATCTTCATTCATGGGCTTGGCATTATTGCAATTACTGTCGATGTAGGTGATAAACAGCAGTGGTGATAAGACACACCCCTGTCTTACTTCAGATGTCACTGTGAAAGGATGAGATGTTCCCTGATTTATTCTAACTACACTTCTACAATCCCTGTATAAACTTTTGCACACTTCGATGAGGTGTTCGCTTACTCCATATCTTGCCATTATTTTCCATAGTAATTGTCTGTCTACTCTGTCAAATGCCTTCTCTTGGTCTACGAATGCCACAAATAAGTTCTTATTGTATTCAATGTTCTTTTCTATTAACTGTTTAAGTGTGAAGATTGCATCTGTGCAGCTTCTATTTTTCCCAAATCCCATCTGTTCTTCTGCCAGCTGTGGTTCTATCACTGGTCTCAGTCTTGTTTCTATTATCTTGGCATACATTTTGCCAACATGGCTTAAAAGAGAGATGCCTCGGTATTGACCGCATTCTCGTTTGCTTCCTTTGTTCTTCCACAATGATATAACTATTGCAAGTTGCCAATCAATAGGGGCCTTTTGTTGTACCCATGCTGCATTGAATATTCTGTGAAGCCATCTGATGCTGCTTTCACCTGCTGCTTGAAATATTTCTGTTGGTAATCTGTCAGCTCCTGGTGCTTTATATTTGGGAGACTGCTTAATGACTTTTTCTATTTCATCCATTAGTATGTATGGTTCTAACACTGTTGATCTGTGCTCTTCATTTGTTCTTTCCTGATGATCTCCTAGAGGATTAAACAGTGTCACATAGACCATTAGGGATTTCTCTTGAATCAAGAATTCTCCTTCTTCCTTGAACTCTGGTAAGTATAAAGTCAATCTGGCTCTTGATGGAGACATCATTCCATTTGTACCAAGTGTAAAGTTGTGAATCTCTATGGTCAAAGAATGTGTTCGTAATAAAAAGATTGTGCTGGCTGCATAGATCCAATATTCTTTGACCTTTTCCATTTCTAGCACTTTTCTTAGCTGCATATGGACCTAAAAACTGTTCGTATTCTTTTCTGTTATTTCCTACCCTCCCGTTGAAGTCACCCATTACATATAGTATGCTGCTTCCCTCACTTTTCTTTATCTCATCAGACAGATCGTCAAAGAATTAATCTTTCTGCTCTTCTGTATAATTATCATTGCATGGTGCATACATCTGTGTAGAGTTGCTTGCCTACAGTTATGTTATATTCTGTACAGATAATCACATATAGCTATGTTATATTCTGTAGAGTTGCTTGCCTACAGTTATGTTATACTCTGTACAGATAATCACATACAGCTATGTTATATTCTGTAGAGTTGCTTGCCTACAGTTATGTTATATTCTGTACATATAATCACATACAGCTATGTTATATTCTGTAGAGTTGCTTGCCTACAGTTATGTTATACTCTGTACAGATAATCACATACAGCTATGTTATATTCTGTAGAGTTGCTTGCCTACAGTTATGTAATATTCTGTACATATAATCACATACAGCTATGTTATATTCTGTAGAGATGCTTGCCTACAGTTATGTTATATTCTGTACAGATAATCACATACAGCTATGTTATATTCTGTAGAGTTGCTTGCCTACAGTTATGTTATATTTTGTACAGATAATCACATACAGCTATGTTATATTCTGTAGAGTTGCTTGCCTACAGCTATGTTATATTCTATAGAGTTGCTTGCCTACAGCTATGTTATATTCTGTAGAGTTGCTTGCCTACAGTTATGTTATATTTTGTACAGATAATCACATATAGCTATGTTAAATTCTGTAGAGTTGCTTGCCTACAGTTAGGTTATATTCTGTACAGATAATCACATACAGCTATGTTATATTCTGTAGAGTTGCTTGCCTACAGTTAGGTTATATTCTGTACAGATAATCACATACAGCTATGTTAAATTCTGTAGAGTTGCTTGCCTACAGTTATGTTATATTCTGTACATATAATCACATACAGTTATGTTATATTCTGAAGAGTTGCTTGCCTACAGTTATGTTATATTCTGTACAGATAATCACATACAGCTATGTTATATTCTGTAGAGTTGCTTGCCTACAGCTATGTTATATTCTGTAGAGTTGCTTGCCTACAGTTATGTTATATTCTGTACAGATAATCACATACAGTTATGTTATATTCTGTAGAGTTGCCTGCCTACAGTTATGTTATATTCTGTAGAGTTGCCTGCCTACAGTTATGTTATATTCTGTAGAGTTGCTTGCCTACAGTTATGTTATATTCTCCCAGCTTCCCAAACCGGACGATATATTTTCCATTTGCTATACAAGTGGAACAACAGGTAAGAAGAGAGATAGCTGCTAACATCTTGTTGATTTTCGTTGTTGCTTCCCTTTGTGTCTTTCTTTCCTCTCTTGCCTCTTAAGTCATTTCTGTTTGCTTAGTGGTCTCGGGGTATGGTGTCTGCCCCCAGCGCTGGAGGTCCCGGGTTCAAGCCTCGGTGAAGGCTGAGACTTTTTTTTCACGTGGGCTTTCTATAGAATACACACTTTTTGGCAAAGGCACAGAGTTCGCACACAGCGCTGAAATTCTTCAGACTCAGGCTTGGATTAGAAGTAGAACTGAGCACCCATGGGTTACACCCGTGTGTCATGATGCTGATCCGTTGAATGAACATGAACATAAGCAATTCCTTTTCTTTTGTAATGAACTCCTTTTTTTTTTTACATTCACTACTTCCTTCTATTCTCATCTACAAGTTTGCCTCAGGATTTTTTTTTTTTTTTTTTTTTTTTTTTTTGGTTTACTTTTTTCATTCAGTCCTTACTTTCTAACATCTTCCATACGTGCTTTCTTTCTTCTTTCCTTTATTCTTTGCTTCCACTTTCTTAATCTCAACTTGACTTTCTGCCTTGTCATTGCTTTTGAATCGGGCCTCATCGCTTTGTTTACACCGCCTTGGATAACTTGCCTGCAGGTTTTGCGAGGACATGATGGGGGATTGTTGTTGAAAGGTAGACAACCTGTGACTCAATCTTTCCTATAAATAATAAATCTTTGTACGGAAATGGTTTCATTTGATGCTGTCTCTTCTTGAACTATTTATAGTTTTATTTATATACCTTTCAGTGTTTTGGTTGGGATCACCAAACAAAGTAAGCAGAGAAGTGTGCATAATCAATTATCTTTAATAAGGAGACTAAAGACATAAACCACATTGTGTTTTTTCTCCAACATTTTGTTGTATCTTACCAGATGCAGTAGCACAAATTATGGATAAGCATATTCGAGATTATAAGTTTGCATTATTGCATTCAATGCAGTTTCGTCCTTTTAAGAATGAGATTTTTTGTTTTTTGAAGCACCACTCTGGCTTTTGCCAGGGGCCGCAATATAGGCAGGCCATAAATATGGCCAATTGTCTGAACGCGGTTTCTGGGACTTCTCCACAGCGTTCCTCATCCACATGGTGGCACTTTGTGTCATCGGGTGTTTATCGCTTGTGTGATGTCCTAGTGGGGTAGAAAGTCAGTCAGTCAGTCAAGCATATTCGAAATACCGCAAAGAAACATATTCACTGTCTACTGAGATACACATATATTACATAGACTCTCGTTAAACTGTACATCTACAGCCTGTTTGAATACCAGCCAATAATGGCTCACATTTATAAAGGTCCGCCCCAACTGATACCCGGGGCTATAATTTAACCTAACAGTTGAATGAAGTTTCTGCGGCTTGTGCCACGAGATTCTCATCCGAATGATGGCACTTTATGTTACTGAGTGTTAATATAGCTCCTTATGCGATCCTGCTGGGTTGAACGTCACTCACTCACTCACTTACGCAGAAGCTTTAGATTAACTTACTTACTTACTTAGTCGCTCCTCTTCTACCTTTAGGTGTAGAGGTTTTCCAGAGAGATTGCCAGACGTCTCTATCAGCAGTTTTCTTTCTGGCTTTGTTCCATTCCAGTCCCCTGTCAGTTAGGGACTGTCGGATGTTGTCTTCCCAGCGCACCCTGGGTCGTCCTGGAGGTCTGGTTCCCTGGTTCTTAGCCTCCCATGCCTGCCATGGTAGCCGATTAGATTAACTATGTGATCTTTTTGTTTGCACAGTCCTGTGATGACCATCTTAATTGTCCACTAATTATGTCAGGTCAGAAAGCAGAACCCAAGGGGCAGATGTTATGACCAGATCAGATGACAAGTACGGAGACCTGACAGACTGACAAAGTCAGTAGCAATAAATATAGACAGACGATGACTAAATATAGACTACCGAGTCTGTCTTCCAGACCGAAGGCAGATGTATATGGACAGACGAATTATGCAGCGTGCTTAGTTGCACAAGCCAGATACATGCTGTATTATATTCTGAATCGGTTTCCTTTCTCCAATCTCTTCAAGGAAACCCAAAAGGCGTCGTACTGACCCACTATGCTTTTGTGTCTATGGTACAAAGTATTATGCTCGGAGTTCAGGTAAGACATTGTCTACAGGGAAAAGTCTGTGCTAGGCCTTGTGTGTGTTCATCAAACATACAGTAGACAATGTGCGGACATAACTTATGTAAATACATGGAGCAGTCTATATCTATTGCGTTTCAATCGGTCTCATCACGTGACGCTACCTTTGTAGTCTGCCTACATCTTTCGGATGTTTCTGTTGGCTCAGTGTCATACATTTTGCATTTATTCGGTCTCCTTGTCAACGCCAATGCTAAGTGATCAAATGATGTCTTATCTGTCATTTGACTTTGATGTTGGTCACATTGATGTTGGTTCCCTCACCCCTCCCCAAACCCCCCCCCCCCCCTCTCCCCCGGCCTGTCGGTAGATTAAAAAAATATATTCAGATGTGCGATGAAGAAAAGTGGAGACAGAATAATAATAATAATAATAATAATAATAATAATAATAATAATAATAATATTAATAATAATAATAAGAAGAAGAAGGAGAAAGAAAAAGAAGAAGAAGAACGGGGTGGGGAGAGGGGGGGGGGAGGAAATAAGCGACAGAAAACATCGAGTACATGTTCTTAATAATGATCAAACAAATGATATTGAACAATGATTATGTATAACTCATTCTTTGATGGAAAAAATATACCTTCAAGACACACGACAACTGTGATAATTGTAATGGGGATACTCCACCAACTAATTAGATGCCGTCTCTGTTATGTGCTAAAGTCATTTTGAGATGCAAGCTGGCGTTGGTGGGGCATGTGTGGGCATTATTAGTGGCGATTTGGTTGACAGAGTGAGAGTGGACAGTAAGCCACCGGAAGTTGTGGAAACATGTGCCGCTCGCTTGAAGTTCAGACGAGCTTGCGCATATGTCACCATGGTCCATCATGGATATTGTGGGGTGTCCTGTGGTAGTCTGAGTCAGTCGCTTTCAGTCAGTATAAGTGTTTGGACGTTTGTTCATGTCCCTTAGACGCATGGACTTATTGAGTGACAGTTTTAGCATTATGTTTTATTCTGTTGGATCGCAGGTGAACTTGCTAATGAGTGTGATGAATCATAGATTTTACTTCGAAATGCTATGTGTTATTTTCGAGAATGGGCTATTTTGTCAACCATGTGTGTTGAGGTCGGCAGAGTTGCGACTATGGGACACACTGGTTGACAAGGTGTCTTAAAGTACTACAGAAGGTACTGCTGTGGTAACTTTTTGTGTTGACCAGTGTGGAATTGGGATAGGTAGGTTTCGGGAATGCTTGTCGGCGGAGGGCTTAGTCTCTTCTACTAGTTGATGTGGTTAACTGAAGGTTGATCAGTGATACTTTGAGTGACTGGGTAGCAGACTGGAGGTCTGGATTCTTTTCATCGAGTAGTGCATCTACCTTGGACCCTCAGGCCGCTGTGTCCCTTGGACGGAGAACTGTTAGAGGTCTGTCACTGCATATCAGATAGGTGTATCTGAGCGATCCGGTCTGAGTCGCTCGTAGTCACCTGTTCATAGTTCGTAAGAGTGTTTTGTCCATGTTCTCGAGACTGCAAATGTGAGCGTGTTTGACAGAAAGTAAGTGGACTGACAGCGAGTCATTGATGACCAGTTAGTTCATCATCGTCACTATGTGTTCGTCCATAATAAAGAGGCCGATCGCACTATAAGATCACACTTGGTTTGGTTAATTGTATTACAGCGTTCTTAGAAATTGTTCTTGATTACAATAGGTAGTAACCTGTGCTAGATATATTGTGGTTGTTAACGTGCTACTTGTGCTCGCTATATAGTGGTGCTTCTGTTGTCGTTGGCTTTCCTGTAGGAACTCAATAGTCGTTTTTGTCTGGTCCGAGGGAGCTCATGTGTGCGACTGGAGCAAATCATGCACCCTGGATACTTTGTAGGATGTGCTACCCTCTAAGAACGCATTCGACAGTCTCCATCTTCATAGTGAAGGCTTGCTGCAATGGATCTCCAACACGTTTGTCGTACTGGTTATACACCCTCTCAGAAGGATTTCCCTCTGTCCTTTGACATTGTTCTGCTACTGGTATCGATTATGCCACTTGTGTCGATTCTGCTACGTATCGATTTTGCGACTTGTGTCGATTCTGCCACTTGTCTCGATTCTACCTCTTTATTTTTTTTTTTTTTTTAGTTTTCACCTTGCATTCAACGTCTCCTTCAAGGATGATGTTTGTCTTTTTCCTAATATGAGTCAAAATGTGTGAGCTATATCTTTTCTTAAAATTTCTGTTCCCACCTTTGTTTTCATTGTCAGCCAGAACCTCTCCAGTTAATCGTGGAGTGAATTTGATGACGTAAGTTTAAAAGTGCCACTAAGACTATGTAATTAGGAGAGATAAGGCTATTGTATTTCCTGGCACTACAACAGTATGTCTTGCCTGATTAACTGCCACTGTCTCTTCCCCAGACCAACTTTGTGCCAACCTGTGACGACGTGTACCTCTCTTACTTACCGCTGGCACACAACTTCGACAGAGCCGTCCATGTAAGATGTTCTGTCCACGTCCATGTATGTTCTGTCCACGTCCATGTAAGTATGTTCTGTCCACGTCCATGTAAGTATGTTCTGTACACGTCCATGTGAGTATGTTCTGTCAACGTCCATGTAAGTATGTTCTGTACACGTCCATGTCAGTATGTTCTGTACACGTCCATGTCAGTATGTTCTGTCCACGTCCATGTCAGTATGTTCTGTCCACGTTCATGTAAGTATGTTCTGTCCACGTCCATATAAGTATGTTCTGTCCACGTCCATGTAAGTCTGTTCTGTACACGTCCATGTAAGTATGTTCTGTCCACGTCCATGTAAGTATGTTCTGTACACGTCCATGTAAGTATGTTCTGTCCACGTCCATGTAAGTATGTTCTGTACACGTCCATGTAAGTATGTTCTGTCCACGTCCATGTGAGTATGTTCTGTCCACGTCCATGTAAGTATGTTCTGTCTACGTCCACGTAAGTATGTTCTGTCCACGTCCACGTAAATATGTTCTGTCCACGTCCACGTAAGTATGTTCTGCCCACGTAAGTATGTTCTGTCCACGTCCATGTAAGTATGTTCTGTCCACGTCCATGTAAGTATGTTCTATCCACGTCCACGTAAGTATGTTCTGTCCATTTCTACGTAAGTATGTTCTGTACACATCCACGAAACTATGTTCTGTCACCGATCTTTGACTGCAGTTGACTGTAAAGATATAAGCAAATCTTAATGTACACGTACACAGGAAGGGTGACAAACTACTCACAACACGAGCTGTAACGAGATGAAGGAGGAGGAGGAGGAGGAGGAGGAGGAGGAGGAGGAGAAGAAGAAGAAGAAGAAGAAGAAGAAGAAGAAGAAGAAGAAGAAGAAGAAGAAGAAGAAGAAGAAGAAGAAGAAGAAGAAGAAGAAGAAGAAGAAGAAAACTAAAACTCATGATTTTTTTCTTCAAAATTGCAATAATAATTATGAAAAGGTAGTTGACCTGCAGGCTCGTTGGTTCACGTGTAGATAGATAGGTGGGCAGGCAGCCGATAGTTAATGATAAATGTAGGCAGGTAGGCAGGTAAGTATATGTCTACGTGTGTAGGTGTCTAGGTGTGTAGGTGTAGGTATGTAGGTGTCTAGGTGTGTAGGTGTCTGGGTGTGTAGGCATAGGTGTCTAGGTGTGTAGGTGTGTAGGTGTATATGTCTAGGTGTGTAGGTGTCTGTGTGTGTGTAGGTGTCTAGGTGTGTAGGTGTCTACGTGTGTAGGTGTCTGGGTGTGTAGGGGTCTAGGTGTGTAGGTGTCTAGGTGTGTAGGTGTCTAGGTGTGTAGGTGTCTAGGTGTGTAGGTGTTGGTGTGTAGGTGTCTAGGTGTGTAGGTGTCTAGGTGTGTAGGGTTTGGTGTGTAGGTGTCTAGGTGTGTAGGTGTGTAGGTGTTGGTGTCTTGGTGTGTAGCTGTCTAGGTGTGTAGTTGCGTAGGTGTCTACGTGTGTAGGTGTCTAGGTGTGTAGGTGTTGGTGTCTAGGTGTGTAGGTGTCTAGGTGTGTAGTTGTCTAGGTGTGTAGGTGTTGGTGTGTAGGTGTTGGTGTGTAGGTGTGTAGGTGTGTAGGTGTGTAGGTGTCTAGGTGTGTAGGTGTCTGGGTGTGTAGGTGTCTATGTGTGTAGGTGTTAAAGCAGCCATAGAGGTAACTAATGATGTAAGCATGAATATAAGGAGTTGGAAGGTAAAGTTGCCCGGCTAGCTTGCTCAGATGGTTAAACCCGATTGCGCGGCCACCGGGTGACGAACTGATTGTGGTCTTGGTTCACGCCAAGGTGTAGTAAGAAAAGCCACATTTCTCCCAGATTTACGGTATCTATCAAGGAATCAAGGCCGAAGGGTTGCGATATCCATAGTACCGAGCCAAGAGGGTTTACAAGACATTGTTTTCTGCTTTAAAAAAAAAAAAAATAAGGTAACGTTAGTAGGCAAGAGTGCAAGCAGGTATATAGGCAGGTAGATATACAGGCAGATAGGTAGACAAGCAGGTAGGTAGATAGACAGGCAGGCGGGGTGACAGGCAGGCAGGTAGACAGGCAAGTATGTAGACAGGTAGGTAAGTAGGCAGACAAGTAATTAGACAGAAAGCTAGACAGGCGGGTAGACAGCCGTGTAGCAAGGCAGGTAAACAGACAGGTAGACATACAGGCAGATGGGCAGGCAGGTAGACAGGCTTGTAGGTAGAGAGCTAGGCAGACAGGAAATTAGACTGAAAGTTAAACAGGTGGGTAGACAAAAGGTAGACAGCCGGATGGCCACGCAGGTAAACAGGAGTTTACGGGTAGACAGGCGGGCAGGCAGTTAGACAGGCATGTGTGTAGCCATTATAGAGGCATTTAGAGACATGCAGATAGTCCAGACAGTTTGAAGCAGTGTTTAACATTGACACACATAACTCTCCAGGTGATGATGCTCTTAGCGGGAGGTCGAATCGGATACTTCAGTCGCGACATCAAGCTGCTGACAGATGACCTGGCCACACTCCGACCCACTCTCTTCGTCACAGTGCCTCGGCTACTCAACAGGATATATGACGCTGTAAGTCAATGAAGTCAACTGATGAAGTGTGACTTCATCTACTCCTCACTGACGGAACAGTTGTAAGTTTTATCTGATAACTGATGCTGCTGGCCAATACCAACATGAACTTCAAGGCACAAAACTTGCAACAGTGAATTTGCATGTTCTCAAAGTGACCTTTACCGTCTAGAAAAAGAGGGGAGGGGGGGGGGGGAAGAAAAGGGGGGAGGGGGTGGCAGACACAGACACGCTGAGACGATCCAGGAGAAACAATATAACAGTATATGAATACAGTGTAACCGTATTTATGTACAGTGTGACAGAATATACATGTCATATAACAGTATATATATATATATATGTATATATATATATATATATATATATATATATATATATATATATATATATATATATATATATATATATATATATATATATATATATATATATATATATATATATATATATATATATATATGTATATATGTATGTATGTATGTATGTATGTATGTATGTATGTATGTATGTATGTATGTATGTATGTATGTATGTATGTATGTATGTATGTATGTATGTATGTATGTATGTATGTATGTATGTATGTATGTATATGTATGTATGTATGTATGTATGTATGTATGTATGTATGTATGTATGTATGTATGTATGTATGTATGTATGTATGTATGTATGTATGTGTGTATATATATATATATATATATATATATATATATATATATATATATATATATATATATATATATATAATGTAGCCGTAAATACATGCAATGTAACAGTATATACATACAAAGTAACAGTATACACATATAATGTAACAGTATTTACATACAATGTAACAGTATACGCATGCAATGTAACAGTAATACATGCAAATACTCAGCCAGGTACTTTTTTAAATGGTTTAATTTTTTTTAGGTACACACGGAAGTGAAACATTCCATAATTAAATCTGCCATTCTAAGATGGGCACTAGCCAGCAAGCAGAAAGATGTAAACAGGTACTTGTCTTGTGTTTGTATGGTCTAGTGGTTTTGTAAAAGCGCCAACCACTGGTGCTCGGGAGTACAGTGTTTGTCTAGGGTAGAATGACTGAGACAGTCTGTGCACGAGAACGTCTTGCTGTGTGAAGACTGGCCTGATGAACATACGAGACTCTGCTGTACCCAGAACAATCATGTGTACACAAGAAACATTATACACAGAACAGCCTGATGTACACAGAACAGCCTGATGTACACAGAACAGCGTGACGTACACACTTCTATCATTTGCTGAAGGTTATTTCTTGTATCCTTCTTGTTAGGCAAAATATTGACCGTTGTTTACCGTCTGGGGTTCTGGGGTTCGGGCCCTGTTATAGGGGAAAAAGAATAGACTCACTGGCTACTAAAAGCATGTCGTAAGAGTCGAATAATTGAAAGCTTCTTACAAAGTCGCAGTGCATCTGTCTGAGAGTCAAGGAACCAGCAGTCTGGATATAAATGAGTCAGATAGGTAAAACGGATATGCACGCAAATACTCAGGTTCTGGAACGGGACGGCAGTCCAGAAGTGGAGGAACAATCTGAAATTTCTGCCAGAGTTTAGAGCTGGTGAGCGCGAAGAAGAAGAAGACTGACCTTTGTCCTAGGGAACGTACAAAAACATACAAGTGTGGGATGAGAACAGTGGGGACTTGTCCTTTAGTAGGTAGTCAAGGCTCTTTTTTTTTAATTCACTTTATAACGTTTGCCGGGTACATGGTTAGAATGTTACTTGCATATATGCTTTACAAGACATTGCAAAACCAACCCCAGCAAGTTTTGTGTGGCTAATATGGTTTGTCTAGGCAAATTTACGTCCAGTAGTTTGCCATTGCTTTCCGAACAGTAGAGCTCTGGATACCACTATCGAAATCAACTCAAGGCGCAAGACCCGCAGCTGGGATCGAACGTGTAGATGGTGCTAACCACATAATTGTATAAAGTTGGGCAATGGAGAAGTGCAGTACACATAAACACTAGCCGCCTTTAAGTGTCCACAATCCTCACTGGGATCCAGTTTAGAGATTTCGCCCAATTGTTGCACAGGTTATTTAAAATTCCGTCCGTTGCTTAGGCGTTATATCCTACTCGTAATTCCAACGTAAGTAAGTAAAGTAAAGTTCCCTTTTCACGCCTTTCGGCGCATCGGGCATATGGGCAGAGCGTCCCATATTTTTACAGACCATCAGACCCACTGCTGGCTGCGTGGATTTTTATCATGGTATGGGGCGTCGCAGGCCGACCTAGCCTAAAATGGGTATCGGGATGTATGGCCTGGGGAAGTAAAGACGGCCGGCGTATTGCTGACCCCAATTCCCACCTAGTACCGATTGGTCTGTAAAAATATGGGTGCTCTTCCCGTATGCCCGATGCGCATGAAGGCGTGAAAACGGATCTTTACTTACTCCTACTTTAGGTTACTAAAAATACCAGAAGAAAGACTCCAGTACATAATTATTAGATCGACTAATGTCCCTGTTTAATGTGTAATATTTAATTGTGGCGCGATTGTACTCGAGCGTAATTAGAGACTGACTTGTCACCTGACAGATTGACACAAGCCGTGAAATCAAAACATCAGAGATCAGCGATATCAGCTGGGAGCTAGGAGGAAATGATTACATAACTTCCACAGAATAATGTTCTAATCGTGTAACAATAGATCAGGGCACATTCATTGACTACATGTCTGGAATCATTGGTCTTCTACCTTCATCATCATTGTCGTCGTCTTCATCATCATCGTCATCATCATCACAGTTATTATCGACAACAACTCCCCGTGTGGGTCCCGGGGCCCCACTGCCAACCCACAAAGCATAAAGTAAATGTTGACTAACGGGGAACTCCCTTCACAGTTGGGGTGTATCTCCCTTCACAGTTGAAGTGTATCTCCCTTCACAGTTGGAGTGTATCTCCCTTCACAGTTGGGGTGGATCTGCCTTCACAGTTGGAGTGCATTTTCCTTCACAGTTGGAGGGCATTTTCCGACACAACTAGAGTGCATCTGCCTGCATACAAATAAGTCGGATTTTAAAACGGATGAGCACGCAACAGTCAGATTGTGGAACAATAACAAATTTCCACCGGAGTTTACAGCCGGTAAACGTAAATGAAAAGAAGATCGACAACGCCAAATCTGTGGATGTATAAAGCCTTTAGTTTCATTATTCTGTTTTCTCCTTGGCTCCTTCTTGCTTTCACACAAGATCTTCCCAGGTGTAGCACCTGTGCTGGTAGGTGTCGGGCGCATTCTGACGAGATCACCAAACACACATAAGTAACAGTAACATTTTCTCTTCTCGTAACCATACATCGAACTAGCGAAACAACTTTATACTTTAAGCTCACCATCGGGCGCGATCCACTCTAAAGATAATGTCAGGTGAAGAGTATGACTAGGACAGTACATCGAACGAACGAACGAATGAACGAACGAACTAATGAGCGAACGAACGAAAGGATTACAAATTTGACCTGCTGGTCCGCTTACATTAATTCTTTCCAAACACTCGTCGTTCAAACTGCAATCGTTTTTTCATCTTCAAAGCAAATTGTGTTCATGTAACCATATTCACCCTGAGAATAAAGTAGATACACACAAACACATACACACAAACATGGATGGTAAATGCATGCA
Source organism: Candidula unifasciata (assembly GCA_905116865.2). Classification (NCBI taxonomy): domain Eukaryota; kingdom Metazoa; phylum Mollusca; class Gastropoda; order Stylommatophora; family Geomitridae; genus Candidula; species Candidula unifasciata. The sequence goes on from CAJHNH020000002.1 coordinate 46,769, forward strand.
TTTAAACCTAGTCAAGCCGAACACGTAAACATGCATACATACATCATCAGAACAAGCAGCCAATAGTCGACATTTATGAGACCGAAGCTATAATATAAGCCCCGCCTACCTCACTGTTGCAGACGTATCTACAGAAGAGACAGCATCTGGGACAAGATCCTCTTCAACAAAATCCAAAATAAACTCGGTGGGCGTGTCCGTATTGTGATAACTGGTTCCGCCCCTCTTCTGCCGGATGTCATGAACTTCCTGAGATGTTCCCTGGGCTGTGTGGTAAGTGTTCTCCTGTGCTGAACTATTGACATCCTGAACTATTGACATCCTGAACTAGTGACAGCCTGAACTATTTACAACCTGAACTAGTGACAACCTGAACTAGTGACAGCTTAAACTAGTGACAGCTTAAACTAGTGACAACCTGAATTTGTGGTAACCTAAACTAGTGACAACCTGAATTTGGGACTGAAAACCTGAACTAGTGATTGACAACCTAAACTAGTGAGAACCTGAATTAGTGACAATCTTAACTAGTGACAACCTGAGCTAGTCACAACCTGAACTAGTGACAACCTAAACTAGTGACAACCTGAGCTAGTGACAACCTGAACTAGTGACAACCAGAACTAGTGACAACCTGAACTAGTGACAACCAGAAATAGTGACAACCTGAACTAGTGACAACCAAAACTAGTGACAACCTGAACTAGTGACAACTAAACTAGTGACAACCTGAACTAGTGACAACTTAACTAGTGACAACCAGAACTAGTGACAACCTTAACTAGTTACAAACTTAACTAGTGACAACATGAACTAGTGACAACCAGAACTAGTGACAACCTGAATTAGTGACAACTAAACTAGTGACAACCTGAACTAGTGGCAAATTAACTAGTGACAACCAGAACTACTGACAAAATGAACTAGTGACAACCTGAACTAGTGACAACCTGAACTAGTAACAACCTGAACTCTTGACAACCCGAACTAGTGACAACATGAACTAGTGACTTTTGTGTGTGTGTGTGTGTGTGTGTGTGTGTCTCTCTTTTTCTTGTCCCCCTTGAAGTCTGGTTTGTGCAATGGAATCATGTCTCACCGTATGTCGGAACCAAAATAGCTTGTGACTTTCCACCACTGTCAACACAGGCTCGTGAGTATCCCTAAAGCCACCTCCTACATACGTGAACATTCTACTATACGTGCCGCTATGTCATTTACGCCATCATCTGCAAGAGATGTGGTGAGAAAGACATCAGCGAAACTGGCTGACAGGCTCACACAACATCTTTTGGAAGTGCAGAATCGTGCCCTGAATCCAGTACCGCTGCACTTCAGTTCTCACGATCACCAAGTGTCCACAACACAGATGTGACAGCCATTAAATCTAGCCACCCTAGCCACAGTTCGCAAGTCTTTTGAGAGTCGCTTTATTTTCACCTTGGGGACCCAAACCCTTATGAGTCTAAACTGTCAACAAAGTGTATCTATTTCACAAGTTACTGCCTTTGGCACTCCCTGGCTATTTATTCTGGAGCTATACGCGTCTCTTCATTCCACTGACCAGACATCAACGTGGCTGCTTCGGAAAACGTCAGTTAAGTGAATTTTGTTTTGAAATATTCGTGTAGTTTTGTTTGATTTATGTATTTGCCGATGAACGCTCTGTAGCCGCAACGTTCTCGTTTCATATGTGTTTGTTATATTGTGAAGCTCGTTGATCTACCTTTCGTTCGGGTTTATATCTTTGCATGATATCCCGATGTCCTGCAAATTTGTTTATTCTGTCTCTGAACTATTTGTAAGATTTTGGACACACATATTACTGAAAGTTCTTACATAGACACATCGTGGTGCTGTAGAGTTTCTCTGATGTTATCTTCCCCTCTTGTTTTTGGTCTACATTTTGCTCTACGCACCTCTCCTCTTTTGGTGTATGCCTTGTATGGTATAGCATCATAAGGCATTCTCTCTAAGTGGGCAAATAATTAGATTTGCTGTCTTTATATGTAATTTAGAATTGGTTCTGTGCCGACTTTATCTCATATGACCGCATTCCTGATTTCATCTCTTCTGGTTACTCTTACAGTCTTTGTCAAACACCTCATTTCCATGGTTACAAATTTTATTTTAAGCTTTTTTGTGTGTGTATGAGTGACCATGTCTGGCACTGGTAGCATAGGGTGGGAATGAATATGCTTTGTATGAGATGTTTCTGTGTGCTGATTGGGATTGCCTTATGCTGTAAGAAGGCAACTAGCTATCACAATACTTGACCAGCTTTACTGCATCGGATGTCGATTTCTTCATCCAGTTTACCATTTTCAGTGAATGTTGTTCCAAGATATTTAAATTCAAAAGTCTGTCTAATGTATGTTTGCTCTAATTCTATGATTGAATCCTGCCTCTTTCTTCCTATTGACATTATTTGTGTCTTTTTAATGTTGATTCTCATATTATTTGATTTACATTCTTCATTCACAGTGAGATGCTGTTGTAAATTCACTGCTGTATCTGCAGTCAAGGCCTGGTCATCAGCAAAGAATAATTCTTTAATGTTTCTATTATTCATCCGTGCTTATACTGTCAATGTAGGTGATAAACAGGAGTGGTGATAGGACACATTCCTGTTTTACTCCAGACGTTAATTTGAATGGCTTAGATGTTCCCTGATTTATTCTAACTACGCTTCTACAATCGCTATATACGCTTTTTCGCACTTCAATGAGGTGCTCACCTACTCTATATCGAGCCATATAGTAATTTTTTTTCCATAATTTGTGTCTGTCATACTGTCGAAAGCTTTCTCCTGGTCTACAAATAAGTTCTGATCATATTCGATGTTCTTTTCTATGAAGTGTTTAAGTGCTACCTCAGGACACAAGACTCAAGGCTGTACTAGTTAGGTAATTACTACCTTGGGACACAAGACTCAAGGCTGTACTAGTTAGGTAATTACTACCTCAGGACACAAGACTCAAGGCTGTACTAGTTAGGTAATTACTACCTCAGGACACAAGTTTCAAGGCTGTACTAGTGAGGTAATTACTACCTCAGGACACAAGTTTCAAGGCTGTACTAGTTAGGTAATTACTACCTCAGGACACAAGTTTCAAGGCTGTAATAGTTAGGTAATTACTACGTCAGGACACAAGACTCAAGGCTGTACTAGTTGTGTAATTACTACCTTAGGACACAAGACTCAAGGCTGTACTAGTTAGGTAATTACTACCTAAGGACACAAGACTCAAGGCTGTACTAGTTAGGTAATAACTACCTCAGGACACAAGACTCAAGGCTGTACTAGTTAGGTAATTACTACCTCAGGACACAAGACTCAAGGCTATACTAGTTAGGTAATTACTACCTCAGGACACAAGACTCAAGGCTGTACTAGTTAGGTAATTACTACCTCAGGACACAAGACTCAAGGCTGTACTAGTTATGTAATTACTACCTCAGGACACAAGACTCAAGGCTGTACTAGTTAGGTAATTACTACGTTGGGACACAAGACTCAAGGCTGTACTAGTTATGTAATTACTACCTCAGGACACAAGACTCAAGGCTGTACTAGTGAGGTAATTACTACCTCAGGACACAAGACTCAAGGCTGTACTAGTTAGGTAATTACTACGTTGGGACACAAGACTCAATATTGCAGCCGCCCACTGTTCGAGCAAAATGTCTTACCATGCTATTTAGACACCCCAAATTCCACAGTACAAGAAGAAAGAACTGAATGTGGTAATTGAATGTCGCGAACCACAGGTGGGGGGTGGGGGGGGGGGGGGTGGGGTGTAGAAAGGGGGTACAGATTTATCTCGACTATTCAATACACAACAACTAAGGTTGCTTGGTGTGACCAGGGGATCTGGCTGACGTTCAACATTCAAGGGAAAGGCGAGACTGGTATACAGTCAGAAAGTTACTAGTGCCATCGGAATTGGATCTTTTCGCTTGCTGCTGAAGATGAGGATGGAGCGCTCTTGGGAGTGTCCTTAGTGCTATGATGTCGATTCTTTCTTTTCTTTTTTTTTTCAACATTCAAATAAGAGCAGATATGGAAAAAATGAATTCACCTGTTATTTATGCAGTGAAAGTAGGGGTTCCATGGGATGTTTTTTCACAGACTGTCCGTGTGTTTCAGGTTCTAGAAGGCTATGGCCAGACCGAGTCTGGTGCTGGAGCTTCCCTGACAATACCTGGAGACCCCAGCCTAGGTGAGTAGTGATACACTGGTACTGACCACAGCCTAGGTGAGTAGTGATACACTAATACTGACCCCCATGACGTCAGCCTAGATGAGTAGTGATACACAGGTACTGACCCCCATGACGCCAGCCTAGGTGAGTAGTGATACACTAATACTGACCACAGCCTAGGCGAGTATTGATACACTAAAACTGACCACATCCTAGTAAGTATTGATACATTAATACTGACCACAGCCTAGTAAGTAATGATACATTAATACTGACCACAGCCTAGTAAGAATTGATACACTAATACTGACCACAGCCTAGTAAGTAATGATACATTAATACTGACCACAGCCTAGTAAGTAATGATACACTAATACTGACCACAGCCTAGTAAGTATTATTACATTAGTACTGACCACAGCCTAGTAAGTATTGATACACTAATACTGACCACAGCCTAGTAAGTATTGATACTCTAATACGAACCACAGCCTAGTAAGTAATGATACACTAATACTGACCACAGCCTAGTAAGTAATGATACACTAATACTGACCACAGCCTAGTAAGTAATGATACACTAATACTGACCACAGCCTAGTAAGTATTGATACACTAATACTGACCACAGCCTAGTAAGTATTGATACACTAATACTGACCACAGCCTAGTAAGTATTGATACACTAATACTGACCACAGCCTAGTAAGTAATGATACACTAATACTGACCACAGCCTAGTAAGTAATGATACACTAATACTGACCACAGCCTAGTAAGTATTGATACACTAATACTGACCACAGCCTAGTAAGTAGTGATACACTAATACTGACCACAGCCTAGTAAGTATTGATACACTAATACTGACCACAGCCTAGTAAGTAATGATACACTAATACTGACCACAGCCTAGTAAGTAATGATACACTAATACTGACTACAGCCTAGTAAGTAATGATACACTAATACTGACCACAGCCTAGTAAGTATTGATACACTAATACTGACCACAGCCTAGTAAGTATTGATACACTAATACTGACCACAGCCTAGTAAGTAATGATACACTAATACTGACCACAGCCTAGTAAGTAATGATACACTAATACTGACCACAGCCTAGTAAGTATTGATACACTAATACTGACCACAGCCTAGTAAGTATTGATATACACTAATACTGACCACAGCCTAGTAAGTAATGATACACTAATACTGACCACAGCCTAGTAAGTAATGATACACTAATACTGACCACAGCCTAGTAAGTAATGATACACTAATACTGACCACAGCCTAGTAAGTAATGATACACTAATACTGACCACAGCCTAGTAAGTAATGATAAACTAATACTGACCACAGCACTAGTAAGTAATGATACACTAATACTGACCACAGCCTAGTAAGTATTGATACACTAATACTGACCACAGCCTAGTAAGTAGTGATACACTAATACTGACCACAGCCTAGTAAGTATTGATACACTAATACTGACCACAGCCTAGTAAGTAATGATACACTAATACTGACCACAGCCTAGTAAGTAATGATACGCTAATACTGACCACAGCCTAGTAAGTAATGATACACTAGTACTGACCACAGCCTAGGTGATTATTGATACACTAGTACTGACCACAGCCTAGGTGATTATTGATACACTAATACTGACCACAGCCTACGTGATTATTGATACAATAATACTGACCACAGCCTAGTAAGTAATGATACACTAGTACTGACCACAGCCTAGGTGATTATTGATACACTAATACTGACCACAGCCTACGTGATTATTGATACAATAATACTGACCACAGCCTAGTAAGTAATGATACACTAGTACTGACCACAGCCTAGGTAATTATTGATACACTAATACTGACCACAGCCCAGTAAGTAATGATACACTAGTACTGACCACAGCCTAGGTAATTATTGATACACTAGTACTGACCACAGCCTAGGTGATTATTGAAACACTAGTACTGACCGCAGCCTAGGTGATTATTGATACACTAGTACTGAACACCTTCTAGTAATTATTGATACACTAGTACTGATCTTAATGACCCTAGCCTAGGTAACTATGATACTCATGACATTCAAAGAGTGACCTATGACCCCTGTTGCTCCTACAGGTCACGTGGGACCTCCGCTGCCCGGCTGCCACATCAAGCTTGTTGACGTCCCGGACATGAATTACTACGCCAAGGACAACTTCGGCGAGGTCAGAGTTCAACTGTCCTTGCTATTGGCATTTATCTTCCACTTCAGTTTGGTGACCATATGTCCCGTTAGCCGGCTGTCCCGTCGGTGTTGTTCATTGCTCCATTCGACAACAATCTAGGGATTAGCTGGAGAATAGAACATGCACTTATATCTGAAGACCTGATTAGATTTAATAGTTTTAGATACTTCTAATACCAGAAATGTGTTGAATGAGAATTTCTAGTGTAACGTTTTCCCCCCCCCCCTCCCCCCAGTGAAGTGAAAGAGCAAATTTGTATTTCTAGGCGACAATGGTTCGGATTTTAAAAGCAGCAAGACGAGCAAGTATTGAAACCTTTCATCCCGGTGACCTAGAGAAAATGGGACGTTGTTAAACTGACTTGCTTGGGATGTCATAATTTTCAGCTTAACGTATGAGTGGCATATCACGTTTTCATCTCATGATAGTGTGGTCAACCTAGCTTAACGATTTACTTTCGATGGGCGGTGAAGCGATACAATTTGACTTGTAATATTGATACAGATATGAGATGAGGTGATCATATCACTTCACGCTATCTGCAAGTCCTACAGACATCATAATACTGACACGCATGAATTGATCCCAACCATTTATATTGAGTAGTAGTCATGACTGACTGACTATCTACCCCACCAGGACATAACACTAGCGATAAACACCCGGTGACACAAAGTGCCACCATGTGGATGAGGATCACCGTGGAAATGTCCCAGAAACCGCGTTCAGACAATTGGCCATATTTATGACTGCCTATATTGAGGCCCCTGGCAAAAGCCAGGGTGGGGCTTCAAATAACAAAAAATTTCATCCTAAAAAGGACGGAAGGGTTATTAGCAGTAGTAGTCATTTTCATACCCTAAATATCTGCTTCCACTCTCAGTGTTAGAATTTAGGTATAAATTTTTGGATATTTTTCATAGCATTTTCTTTTGTTTATTGTATGTCATATAATCACATTTATGCAATTTTTTTCTGGAAATATTGTCCTTTTGACACTTTATGGATTGTGATTATGTCCTAAATATTAGATTTATTACATCTTTCCTATAGGGTTGATTATCCTAGTTAATTTTAGTTTATGAAGTAAATATCTCTAAGAAAACATGCATTTTTAATTCTCACTCTTCTAGACATGAAGTTTACTTATGCTGTTTATATACTTTTAGTTATACGAAAAACAGCTGCCACAACTTAGTGTTTTTGTTGTTGTTGTTGTTGTTGTTGTTGTTCTTCTTCTTCTTCTTCTTCTTCTTCTTCTTCTTCTTCTTCTTCTTCTTCTTCTTCTTCTTCTTCTTCTTCTTCTTCTTCTTCTTCTTCTTTTCCCTCTCTTCTTCTTTGTTTATCTGAGTGATAACTGCGTTGTGCCTGTTTGCAATATAGCTGCAATATTTGCGCCTTTCGGTCGACACATCGACACATGCGACTTGTTCTGGCATTTGTTATTTGGGTTAGCCTTTCCGGCAACTTGGTGTTCGGGATTCATACCCGAACAGCTCCGTTTGCAGGCGAAACCGCTAGCTACTATGTTACCACGACTTCTAATAACAGTTATGTACAACATTAGCTTATTAAAATTGTTTTTCTCTCTGGTATATTTCCAAGAATTTGCTGCTGCGTTTGGAGGGCTTTTACGCTAGACTGATTTGTGCAGACAAAAAAACATGGTGGTGAACATGCCTTGTGCACTGGTAAAAATGGCAATACTTTTATCTGTGGATGATTTTGTATTTCAGTTAAAAGTGGTACTTTGCTTGTTTGATTTTTTTAAAAACAATTTGTTACTGTTTTAATTCACCTGGCGGAATACGGCAAAATAGGCCAGGCAATAAATGTTTGTATCTTTATTGTTTTTTATTTTTAAGAATTGGTTGCTTACATTTCTTTGATGATATACTTTCCAGATTTGTATCAAATCAGATTATATTATGAAGGAATATTATCTGGAACCCGAGAAGACAGCTGAGGCTCTAGATAGTGATGGCTGGTTACATACCGGAGACATCGGCACCTGGTTACAGGTATATGAACGTTCCATGTTTCACCTGTGTGTCTGACCAGATCCATGTTTCACCTGTCTGTCTGACCAGGTCCATGTTCCACCTGTCTGTCTGACCAGGTCCATGTTCCACCTGTCTGTCTGACCAGGTCCATGTTCCACCTGTCTGTCTGACCAGGTCCATGTTCCACCTGTCTGTCTGACCAGGTCCTGGTTGATATGTATGAAAGACCCACCTCCACGCACTCAATGGCTTGGCATTTGTTTTATTATCTACATATTTGTACAACAGCGGTGGTGCAGGGATTAGCATCTTAACCTGCTAGAGCTCTTTTCCTGGTTCAGCCCTTGCCGGCGGTAAGATTGTTTTGTTAAGTCTGCAGGGTTCTGTCGTTGACCTAGCCACATAGACTGAGTCCAAGACAATTGTCAGACCTGACTGCCAAGGAGCAAGAGTTAGGGCACCACTTCTGCAATAGAGTTCTGTAAGGATGACAAGCAGGATTCACCTTTAGACTGCAGAGGAAACCCCAACAGGCATACAAAATGAACAGCAGTAGGTGCGGCTGGAGTGACCACTGGCTGAGACAGGGTATCTTGACATGATTTGGACGTCATTCATTAGACATAGTGGTAGATTACCCCAGTTAACACGGACGTCAGTCATCCGACATAGTGGTAGATTACCCCAGTTAACACGGACGTCAGTCATCCGACATAGTGGTAGATTACCCCAGTTAACACGGACGTCAGTCATCCAACATAATGGTAGATTACCCCAGTTAACACGGACGTCAGTCATCCGACATAGTGGTAGATTACCCCAGTTAACACGGACGTCAGTCATCCGACATAGTGGTAGATTACCCCAGTTAACACGGACGTCAGTCATCCGACATAGTGGTAGATTACCTCAGTTAACACGGACGTCAGTCATCCGACATAGTGGTAGATTACCCAAGTTAACACAGACGTCAGTCATTAGACATAGTGGTAGATTACTCCAGTTAACACGGACGTCAGTCATCCGACATAGTGGTAGATTACCTGTTAACACGGACGTCAGTCATCCGACATAGTGGTAGATTACCTCAGTTAACACGGACGTCAGTCATCCGACATAGTGGTAGATTACCCAAGTTAACACAAACGTCAGTCATTAGACATAGTGGTAGATAACTGCTATGACTCTGTTCTTATTGTCTTTGGCTCCAGTCACTTGCAGACTCCCGTCCATGTGCCGACCGTCAACACACTAGTAAACATGGACGGCAGTGAACGATACAGTGCGGTTTCACACTTTATTTTTTCACTCGCTGTTTCTTCAGCCAGTACATGTTAGGGTACAACACAGTCACTCATATCTATCATAACACACCAACAGTATCAACTATACCTTGATACAAAACACATTTTCCATCACCACAGCAATTGAAAGATAACGACTAATTTCCATCCTAGCAAACACACACAATCAGCTGGCTGCGGGGGTTCCGTCAGTTGTTGCTGTCTGGCCAAGTAGACTCAAACACATTCTGGATCCAACAGGCACTCCTCCGTTCTTCATGCACCCAGTTTCTTGGCCCAAACGAGACTGCCCACATCCTCTTTCTAAGGCATTATATAATATTCTAAAGCCCACATTATAATTACGACTTTTCAGTGTTTTCTGATTCCCACAGGTTTTCCTTTGGCCCACATTTTGTCCGTGATTCACGGCTCTGCCCTTGTTATATTTAACTATCTCATTCATATTTATTAGCTGACGTCATTCCGTCTGGAACATAACTTATCAAGGAGAAAATGGTTCACTACAATTACCCCAGTTAACAGTGAGGGTCTAAAGGGAAACATTTGTGAGAGAACGATATTTAATTTCAATAGATTACATTGGCTTTTTAGATAAAACGCTTTAGAAAGATTCTCAGAATACCATACACCAAGAAGACAACAAATACTGACACCAGAAAACATTTGAACATCAAAGAAGATTTGGTAGTAAACAGCCTCTTGTCCCAGAAACTGAAACACTATTGCCATATCAAGCTTTCCGACGGATTGGAAGGATTATTAGCTGAAGCCAGGGTGCCAGGAAAGAGGGTCAGGGGCCGACCAGCACAAAGATGGGCACATAATACAAGAGACACTTTTGGTAAAAGGTTGAACGAGGCAGGAGATCTGGAGAGAGGAAGAATTACTTTCATGTAGACAGTGATGAGAGCGACGTTCTGCAAAGGACCTGCTACATGACATTGTGTGCATGCACATGGTAAGAAGAAATATAATCGAAGACAAAGACCTGCAAATATTTTGCTATCAAGAAGGAGCTTGCGCTGGTTTGTCTTTACAAGAACAGAAGCTTGTTTGGAGTGGCATGACAGATGTGTGTCTGTGGCAATGTACGTGTAGAAGACCTGTTTGATTGCAAGTTTTAGATAAACTAGTGTATCTCTCAGGGCTTGCTTATGACAGTGAGCAACGGAGTATAATGGCTAGCTAGAGCGGATGGTTTAGCTTGTTTGTGAACACTTCTATACATGTAAGACTTTACTTATCATGTAAGACTTGGATTATGTTTACAGCACTGCGGACACATCTATAGGTGCTCAGATTTTCTCTTCAACGTATTCATCAGCGTCGCGTGGTTAATAGTGCCAGTTCTATGCTGGTTGACAAGACTTCTTGTGCGTCCGGTGTGTCTCTCATGTTTGGCTTTACTCCCAGTTCTGGTACTCCGTGATGAAGACACATTGCTTCTATTATCCTTGGAATGTCCTTTCTCTTTAAGGGCATTGACAATGTTGGCGTGATCCATAGGCCGGCAATCCGCAACTAATGCAAAACCTGCCAGTATATCAACTCTTTCATTGCCAACAACGCCTTCATACCTAGGACCCCCCCCCCCAAAAAAAAAATGGAGAAGGCACTGCTGGCTTCTTGGACTATTTTGCCTGCAGAGAAAGCTGTAAACGCCCATGTACTCTTACGTCCTTGTATAACGAACCCATCTGTGTAAATCAGCACATCTGTTTCATTATACTTGACACCGATAAGCTCGCAGACCTCAGCGTTGACAGCAATGGGATTCTGCTCCCGACAACTCCTATCAAGCGTGACGACACGTGAGAAAGTTGGCTTGAGCACTTTAGACACTGGTTTCCATGCCTCACCAGGTTGGATGCCTGTAAGGCTACAGACCTGCTTGATGTCCTCCTCTGCCCTACCCAGCCAAGATTTGCTTTTGTTTAGTCTGTTGTCCTCTTTCTTGACATTATCAGACTGATAATGGCTGACAGTAAAAATGTCTAGAGCATATTCGATAGGAGAAAGAACAAGTCCCTAATACAGAAGCAGAAGCTTTCTTTGCTCAATATGAGCGCGCCAAGACCCTCATTGCTGACAGGCCTTTGAGTGCTTTTATTATGAGATGTTCAACATGTTCTTTGAAGGACAGTCTGCGATCAAACCTCACTCCCAGATACGTCATCAGATTTGTTCTCGTCAAAATTTCCTCGCTGCTTTTCACTGCTGGTAAGTTAGCCTTCACTATATGCGTGTTCAAGGAGAACCACGTTACTGAGGCCTTTGAAGGGTTAAAATGAGCATTAGAATCTAAACACCAGGGGAAGATCCGATCAAGTTCACTTTGCATTGAAATGGGAATCTCTTGACGATCTCTTCCATGTTGAAATACCAAGATGTCATCAGAAAATGACAAAGTCTTACCAAATCCGCGCAACTGCTGCTCAGTTATCAGCACTGCATACACATTGAATATAAATGGAGACAGTGGAAAATCTTGAGGCAAGTCCTGGACTGATGGCTATCGGTTCTGAGGACCGTCTCTGAAACAGTGCTGCGGCTACCCAGCAAGTGATGAAGGGAGATACTTGCAGCTGGAGAAGAATGTGCAACAAGTATTCAAATAGTACTCTATTGTACGCATCCTCTAAATCTAGTGCAGCGGCTTATGTCTCATCTCTCACATGAAGACCTTCACAGACTTCACATGATTAGAGGGTGGAGATAGGCAGACTTTATGCCTTGTTACATCGATAAAAAGACTTTTCTTGTGAATGACGGACTTCTGTTGTAGACGAATGCGACTGTTCGTCTTCTGCTGTTGGTCTCTAAGGACATTGTAAATCCTGTGGCTGTGTGAAGATTCATTGCCCTCATGGTCAACGAGCCTAGAGGTAGTAAAAATGAAGGGCACTAGAGGCAGGGCAGTCTCGAGGTGCACTGGACAAGAATTAGTGCAAGCTGAACATTTCACTGTGTGCGACTTTGTAGCTTAGTTAGAGCTTAATTATATTTGCCATGATCGTTGAGTAATATAATTTAATTTCCCCAGTGGGTGGTTTATCTAGAAAAAAAAAAAAAAATACAGGAAGGCCAAATAAAAGCACAACAGACAGAATATGGATGGTAATATTTAAAATATATTCCAAAAATATGCAGCTCACCTGTCAGTGGCTTGACCCGGCTCTGTGTTTCTGTTGCAGATGGGAACTCTGAAGATAGTCGACAGGAAAAAGAACATATTTAAACTGGCACAGGTAAGCATATGTTCTTGTTGACTGCAGGGATTCTGTGTTAATACAGGTAAGTAAAAAAGTAAAGGACCCTTTCCACGCCATAAGGCGTATATGGTATATAGGGCTAGACCTGTATTTTTAAAGACCAATCGACACAAGATGGGTGATGTGGTCAGCATCACGCCAGCCACCTTTACTTCCCGGGACTGCACCCGGTACCCACTCAAAGCTGGGTCGACCTGGGAGCCAAGGTCATTTTTGGAAAAAAGTCCAGCTCCCCCAGGGAGCGAAACCACGACCTTCCGATCCGTGGTGAGCGTCTAACCGCTCGGCCACAGCGACTCCCATTAAAACAAGTACCAACTTTTCAAGGTTTTCCAGGAGAAAATATGACGTTGTGGGTAATCACATAACTATGTTATGAAATAAATCAAAAGATGCACACAAGGCAATAATGAGGGTCCCCGTTTGGGTTCCTGGACCCTTTTGGGAAAAAGGAGGAGTGTGGGGTTTGGGGTGGGGGGGGGGGGGCATAGACTCATTCCTCTTTAAGCTTGGAGTAAAAGGTGACTAATTATGGATTTGCTGGGGAAAAAATTGACTTTTTAGGGCAAAAGACATATAATACAGCCTAGCTGTAAACCACAACACAACAAACCATGTACTTTTAATGGTAAACGAAGAAGAAGAAGAAGAAGAAGAAGAAGAAGAAGAAGAAGAAGAAGAAGAAGAAGAAGAAGAAGAAGAAGAAGAAGAAGAAGAAGAAGAAGAAGAAGAGGAAAAAGAAAGAAGAAGAAGAAGTATTGGTTGATTTTTTTGTTTTGTTGGTTGTGATTTAGTAAACGGTTGTGTTTTAGATTGTTAGGTTTTTAGGTACTGGCTGGTTTGTTAATATATTATTAAGGTTTAAGATGCTGGTTGGTTCAGTGAGCAACCGCAATCCTTTTTATTAGGACCGCATTATCCGCTTAACTAAGCAATGTTGGCTTGCTTGCGGCGACTTTGCTTTTTGGTGACTAATGTGTGGTGAATAATTCATTACAAATATATGCTTTGTTTAATTCTATTACACCTACTGTTTTTTCTTTTATGCTTTTGTAATTAAGCAATTGAAAAGGGTTGTGCGTTAACACTCCTTACAGTCTTCCTCTTCTGCCTTCTCTGCGCCAGTCGAGCACAGGCGCTCAGCCAGCCCATGCAGCTCATCCCATATCCTTCCCATCTTTTCAACTTCTCTCTCTAGCTTCCTTCTCCCCCCCCCCCCTCCTCCCTCACACCCCTTTTTTTGGCTTGCTGTTATTTCTATGCACCTGGCTCTCTATACATTCGTAGTTAAAGGGGGCTGGATAGTCTTCTTACACAGTTATATGGGAGTGAGTCACTAGGCCCCCCCCCCCCACTCCCCACCCCACCCCAATCCTCATTTTTAGGTGGACTACTCTAATGGCCTGAGCGCCCTTCTTTTGGTACCCAGAACTACAACTACCACCAACACCACCGCCGCCGCTGCTGTGCTATACTAATAACACAATCGTAACGATCACTATCACAACTACTACTTCTGTTGCTACCACAGTAACATCACAACTACTATGACTACTGCCCTTTCTATTACTGTTGTGGGTGTTATTATTATTATTGCTGACTAACTGTGGTTGTTTAACACATTTTTTTACCCACTCTTCTACAAACAGTTGGAATCGACAACCACTCATGGGTGTGTTCCTTTCTACTGTACAGATTAAACTTCTAGGCTATCCATCCACTCAGGTGTGCAATACGTAGGTGACAAACTTCTACCATAGTAATGATGAATTACTACAATTCTCGTACAGTCTCGCCCCGTGCAGACTTTCCCACAAAAGATGATGGCAGATTCTACTCCCAGCTGGACCTACCAGGTTATGAGATGATCAGTAGCCGTTCCAGAGTCGCATCAGAAGAGTCACCCAATAACTGCTAAACTCCGTTACAAGTCAAAGAACACAAACTGTCTACCACTGCTTGAATAGAAAAGTCAACAAGAGATTATTTTTACCACAATCCATGTAACGTATAGGGCAGCCACCGGAAGTGCCACGACTAACGAGAGCCACGAGAATTGTAGTTTATCGCTGATTATAGCAGCAGTCACTGCAAAACCAGCAGATGTACAGGCATTATTGCATAAGGCATACCACTAGTCTGTGGCAATCAGTCACCCGCCAGTTTTTCAATAAGCTTTAATAGTCAGTGTCGTCCGGTAGTCTAACGTAACATGGTGTTCCTGTCCCTAGGGCGAGTACGTGGCCACCGAGAAGATCGAGAATGTCTACCAGAATAGTCCGTTTGTTGGGCAGATCTTTGTGGATGGAGACAGTCTCAAGGTAGGCTGTTTATCTCTGTCGGCCAGATCTTTGGGGGTGGAGAAGGTCTCAAGGTAGGCTGTTTATCTCTGTCGGCCAGATCTTTGGGGGTGGAGAAGGTCTCAAGGTAGGCTGTTTATCTCTGTCGGTCAGATCTTTGGGGTTGGAGACAGTCTCAAGGTAGGCTGTTTATCTCTGTCAGGCAGACCTATATGGATGGAGATAGTCTCAATGTAGGCTGTTTGTCTCTCTCGGGCAGACCTATAGGGATAAAGATAGTTTCAAGGTAGGCTGTTTATCTCTGTCAGTCAAGCCTTCTTAGATGGAGACAGTCTGAAGGTAGGCTGTTTATTTCTGTAGGCCAGATCTTTGTGGATAGAGACGTTCTTAAGGCAGGCTTCTAGGCCTGAGTCTCCCAAACGTTTCTTAGTCGCGCTACCTTTTATCAATTATAAATTTTTCACGGCTCCCTAATCTATTTAATCTAAGTACAAGTATGACTATTCTTTTGTAAGAGATAAAAAAAAAAAAAAAAACCAAACTCATGTATCTTCGAATATTTCGTGGCGCATCTGTAAAGAGGTTATGAATGGAGACAGTCTGAAGGTAGACTTTTATATCTGTCAGGCAGGTAGTTAAGATCGGATACAGTCTCAAGATAGGCTTCTAGGCATATCTTTGTAGATGGAGACCGTCTCAAGTTAGGCTGTTCATCGTTGTTGGCATGAGATAATATTTTAAAAATAGATAGCTCTAGTTTTGTCTCACAAGTAACATGTTTAGGAGAATTCGCTTTTGTCTCACTGTGTAGGGGTTGTCTTTTGTCTCACTGTGCAAGGGTTGTCTTTTGTCTTACTGGGTAGGGGTTGTCTTTTGTCTCACTGTGTAGGGGTTGTCTTTTGTCTCACTGGGTAGGGGCTACTGTTGTCTTACTGGGTAGGGGTTGTCTTTTGTCTCACTGTGTAGGGGTTGTCTTTTGTCTCACTGGGTAGGGGTTGTCTTTTGTCTCACTGTGTAGGGGTTGTCTTTTGTCTCACTGGGTAGAGGCTGTCTTTTGTCTTACTGGGTAGGGGTTGTCTTTTGTCTCACTGTGTAGGGGTTGTCTTTTGTCTCACTGGGTAGGAGCTGTCTGTTGTCTTACTGGGTAGGGGCTGTCTTTTGTCTCACTGTGTAGGGGGCTGTCTCTGTCTCACTGTGTAGGGGCTGTCTCTGTCTCCATGGGTAGGGGCTGTATTTTGTCTCATTGTTTAGGGGTTATTTGCGCATTGATTAGAACAGTTTGTTTAGATCCTGTGTGTACAGGTTTTTGCTTTAACATGTTTCCTCCTTCACAGACTTGTCTGATGGCAGTGGTTGTCCCTGACGTCCTGTATCTGGAGAAGTGGGCTCCCAAGAACGGCTTCCCATCAGACCTGGCTGACTTCTGTGGCCGCCAGGTACGTGTCGCACCTTTGCCTCCACATATCTAGCTCTGAAGCAGCACTTGCTGCAGCAGCATGGCTTTTTGTGTGTTGTCTGATTGTCTAAGTCTGCTAGGATCGATCTTGTAACGAATATGATCAGATAAGGCAGATATACCTTTGACCAAAAAACACAAATATTGTCAAATGTTATATGTGTGCAAGTACATATATATGTATATATACATACACATATAAATAGATACATACAGTCACAATGGTGACACTGTATGTGATGCAATCGCCTGTGCTTACAGTGCTCTCCCTGTTCGGATACCAACCGGTACAGTTCACACCGCAACCGCTACAGTGCTCTCTGTTCACACAACCGCTACAGTGCTCTCTGTTTACACAGTCGTTACATTACAACAACAACAACAACAAAAGACGAATGAACCCCTTGGCCACAATAAAAAACAGGATGTCTTATAAAACCAGACTTCCCGTGTGTGTGTTCGGCACCTCGTGAGATTGGGGGGGGGGGGGGGAGGGTGTGGGTGGATTGACCCACTGTCTTCCTAACAAGGATATCATAAGAGTCGACTAATAAGTTTCAATTTTTTGGTTTTTAAATAAATAAGCCAGATCTATAAAACAGATATGGACGAACAACAAAAACTTTGAACTAGAGTTTACAGCCAGTCAAAGGTAAGAAGAAGACGATGAAAACCACACACAGTTGAAGCGTTAGAGACAGGCGAGGAAAAAGTACAAGCAGTCGAGATGGGGAGATAGCATTAAGACACACACAGCCACAGTATTTGGGTGTTCCAACAGGGACGTTAACGGGTTTTTTGATAACTTTTACAGTCATCCTCCTTTGTGAAAGGGCAGTTTACTGACGATGAAATAGTAAACAATTTCATTTGCAATATAATACCACAAAAATGCTTCCCTCCCAAACACAGTGTCCAGATAAAGTTAGCACGTAACGTTTCCATGAAGCCACATGTAAGTGTGCTTCCCTCCCAAACACAGTGTCTAAATAAAGTTTGCACGTAACGTTTCCATGAAGCCACATTTAAGTGTTTCTGCCTTCTCTACTGACAGGATGCCAAGGGTATTGTCCTCAAGGACATGTTTGCGCAGGGAAAGAAGGCAGGACTGCAATCCTTTGAACAGGTATACGACTTAACAATATGAACGAACAAATTAAATAATGAATAAACCAATGAAATAATAAATGAATGAATGAATGAACAATCGAAATCATTGCACGCTGGACTTTTCCATACGTGCCCGTCCCGTTCTTTAGTAGTCAAGGAAAATCCCAAATTGGACTGGTGGTGCCGGTTACAACCTCATTTGACATTCGCCGGTTGTTTCCCCGGAATGTAGAAAATCGTTTACCTACCCCCCCCCCCCCCACCCTCGCCACCACGCCGTTGACTCCCTGCTGAATCACTGCACTATCTATTCTGTTGTCCTCTTTACCTAATCACTGAGAGCTCTACCATATCTGCTCTGTCTTAGAGTAAGTCACCGTCCAGTGGCGCCATTGGAGTTAAGTTACCAGCCTGCTCATCATTCACACTCAATTGTAATACCCCCCTCACCTCGTGTTTTTATTCTCCCCCCCCCCCAACTAATTTGTCCACACACAGACACACACACACACACACACACACACACACACGCACACACACACACAAATTTACCATGTTTTTTTTTCTGAGTGATGGAAGTTACTATGAGAGCAAAATACCAGTTTGTCCCTCCCCCTCCCCCCAAATGTGCCCCGTCAGTCAGCTTTATGAGCATGTCTGGCTGTACAACTGTCCAGCTCTCAGACAGCTGCCGTTGCTGCTTAGGCTTCCACTCTCCCTCTAGACGTTGTGGTGCTGTTGTAAAAGTTGTTTGTTTGTTTTAGTAACCAGAAGCCATGAGTTTTTAACCCTTAGGCTCAGTATTATGGATATCGCAACCTTTCGGCCTTGATTCCATTGTAAATACCGTAAATCTGGGAGAAAATGTGGCTTTTCTGCCCACCCCCGGGAGTGAACCCGGACCACAAGGAGTTCGTCACCCGCTCACCGCGCAATCCGGTTTAGCCAACTACGCCAGAGAGCCGGGCCTGTTGTAAAAGTAATAGTAGTCGCTGATGTAATGGTAGTCGCTGTTGTAAATTTAATAGTAGTCGCTGTTGTAAAAGTAAAAGCAATCACGGCTGTAATAGTAAAAATAATCGTTGCTGTAAAAGTAATAGTAATAATGATCGCTGCTATAAAACTGATGGTAACAGTAATCGCTGCTGTAAAGGTAATAGTAAGAGTAATCGCCGCTGTAATAGTAATAGTAATCGCTGATCTAATGGTAATAGTAATAGTAGTAGTTGTGACTTTTTTCTGGCGGGACGTATCTACACAGTAGGAGCTCTTTTAAGGCACGTTTTCCCCTCCCTTTTCTTCGCTTCTCTGTGAAACACTTTATGGTCAAGGGCAGTTGTTTTAAATGCTTTGAGTAACTGCCCATTTTCATAGAGAAAAGACAAAACAACCTTGTAGTAGCAGTAGCAGCAACAGTAGCAGCAACAGTAGCAACAAGAGTAGTAGTAGCAGCAGTAGTAGTAGCAGCAGCATTAGTCTTAGTAGTAATTTCACAAGCAGTAGTAATTGTAGCAGTATCAGTAATGTGATCATCTGTACCATCACTATCAGCAACATTATCGTTATCTTAGGCCTCCCGAACACCCCTTCCCCCAGCCTCCTCCTCCTCCGCCTCATAATCATAATAAATATAATCAGCATCATCCCTGTGTTGCTTTCAGGTTAAAGACATATATTTGGAGTCGAACCCATTCACCGTAGACAATGACCTTCTGACTCCGACCCTGAAGAACAAACGACCAGCCCTGAGGAACCTTTACAAGCAGAAGATAGCACAACTCTACACTAGCAATGGACTTTAGCCCATGTGTACGCCTTTTGTACACACATTTATACTCATAAAGATATATGTACACAAGTGTACACACCAGCATACGACTGCACACATCGGAATACACATGCAGACATCCGAGTACACATGCAGACAAACATTCGTGTGAGATAATCTGTTGTACCGCTTCAACGTTTTAATGTGCAATTTTGTGGTTTGTCTGTTATAACTATAATGTCCTTTCACGGAAACTCACAGAGCAAACAGATAGAGGGAATATCTAACAAAATCCGGTTAGAGATATAGGGGAGACGCAGAAAGAGCTGCAGATTTTAACGAAAAAATGAGACTGGCTGGTTTAAAGTACCAAATTTCTAGCCTGCAAAC
Organism: Candidula unifasciata; assembly: GCA_905116865.2. Taxonomy (NCBI): domain Eukaryota; kingdom Metazoa; phylum Mollusca; class Gastropoda; order Stylommatophora; family Geomitridae; genus Candidula; species Candidula unifasciata. The sequence continues at coordinate 66,840 of CAJHNH020000002.1, forward strand.
ATCATAAATAATTGCTTTTGCACATCGTTTCACCCAGTTTACACCTATTTTTCGATGATGAAGTAGGTGGTGTCTATGGCGAAGGCTCTTCTAAAGTAAACATTGCTTCCAAAGTGTTGCCATCACCCAAAAAAATAAAAAAATTGGGGGGGGGGGGGGAAATAACTATGGGAAATTCCAAAACGATTATATTCTTGCTGAGTTCAATCAATAATTTAAATTTACAAAGGATTATGTGACTACATGGGACATACTGTAGCTAAAAATTTAAGTAGTTTCTGTTGTACTTTATGTTTTTATGTTATCATATTGTGTGCAACTATATATATATGTTTCATTCTCAAGCGTATTCCTAGTGTTTTTGTGGGGCACGTCATGGAACACACCCACAACCGGGACTGTCAGAGTTAACACTAAACATATCATTAGCGCGGTTTGGTGACGTCACCAGCCTGGCTCGTTTTATGGAGACGGGCTTGGCATGGCTGTTTGAGTCTTGCACTGTCATCTTCATCTGGCACTTGCAGCACTTACAACGAGCCTTAGTCGCGTCCCCAGCAGCTGCCATCACCCAGCCATTATGCAGTACCCGTTACGAACTGTTTGGGTAAAATTGCTTTAGTTTTCGCATGTTGAATGGTTTTTAAAACAAGTGGAAGACACAAATAAAGGCGAGCAAATATTTTCAAAAACCAAAATCACTTGCAAAAAGGACCACACAGTCGACATCATAGCAATAATTCCCAACACACTGGGTTCACACGGCTCAAACAATGGTACTATAATATACGCACGTTCTTAATCAGTACGGGGGCTGCCAGATTGTAGAGCGTTGGCCCCACTGAGTTTCAATAATAGCAGTTATCATAATTTCAGCATGCCGAGACCAAAACAATACAAATGTAATGAATATTTTATACCATAATTATTAAACTCACACTTTAAAAATAAAATTGTAAAATATCTACCTTCAGATTAAACAAAAACATCTAAAATTTAATCTAACATCTAAACGTCAAAAAAAAAAAAAAATCTGGACGCAAGCAAAAACATCCAGATGTAAAACATCTAGAATGACAATCCTGGGAGCAACCTTCTGTAAAAGAATTCATACATGATGTTCATGTGTACAAACACAATGTGAAGCCGGCACGTCAAACATGCGGCCCTTTACAAGTCATCATTTATATCATATAACTTCCGTAAATTGTCGTGTGTGACCCTTATGACAATACAAACGTGACCCAAATGGCCGTCGATGGGAGCTCTTAGATTGTCATGTCAAGTATCAAGAATCCCTGATGCCAGCGAGCACACTAGACCCAATGTGCTGCTCCAACGGTTTGAGATCAACCTATATTCCATGTCTGATGGTGTCGTCGCTTGTTCGTCCTCTTGTTTCCTCCCAGTAGAGTTCCCTGGTGCTAATTTGACGCTGGGTTCAGAGAAATGAAATTCAGCAACTGACCAGTAGACTGACCAGTAGACTGACCAGCAACAGTTGTGGTCACTGCTGTGGCAGCAGGCAGCAGGAGCTGCAGATCAATCAGCCACCTGTGATCAGCCGTGTTCTGTTGGCGGATGCCATTCTGATTGAGAATCAGGTCAAGCTAAACTAGGCGTGTGTGACCGCGGGGAACAGACTTACTTGCGACATTGCATTAATTGAGAATAAATGGCTAACAATCACTGAGCCACGTGACCTGTGATCCTTTATGTGTGATTTTTATACTGGTTAAAGAATTATGAAAACAGATTGTGGTGAGTGGATGCATGTATGAATGCTTAGTAGAGTGAGTAAGAATGAGTGGATAGGTGGAAAAGTGGATGGATGTGTGAAAAAATGTATTGGTCCATTGAATATGTTTCAGCTGTATCTATGTCGTACTTTCTGTCCTCCGCCCTCTGTCTCTCTCTCTCTCTTTCTATCTATCTCTCTCTCTCTTTCTCTCTGTCTCTCTCTTCGTCTCTCTCTCTCTCTCTCTCTCTCTCTCTCTCTCTCTCTCTCTCTCTCTCTATCACTCTGATAGCCAATTAACAGACAAGGGTGTATTGAAGCAATGCATATTTATGGCAAATGTGTCATTTGAGTCTGCTAACCTCGCAAGGGCTATTTTTCATTGTTGAGCATTAGAGTAAGCAGCACGTGAGGTCATTTTGACATTTATCCTTAACATACTACACACGCACTCACCAACACATGCAAACACACACACACACACAAATACAGAAGATTATCATTATTAATAATATTGTAATTATTACTATTATATACAACACATTTTTTATTAGTCAATACATTGGCCTGGGCTACGTCCCTGGCTAGTTCTGACACGTGGTTGATCTGACACACAAGCGTTTTAACCCTGACACAAAAACATATTAAGCCTCACACCCAAACATGTTCACACTGACACACAAACATGGCAAATCTGATAGACATGTCGACACTGACAGGCAATAATGTTAACACTGACACACAAACATGGTAAAACTGACACACAAACATGTCGACACTGACACACAATAGTCAGTTAACACTGACACACAAGCATATCGACCCTGACACAGGTCTGAGTATCGCACAGATTTCTGTGAATCTTCAGGACAAGAAAGCGAACGATGAAGAGAACTCATCACCCCCACCTTTGTATTTCGCTGCCTTGAATGTATGAAGATCTAATATTTACCCCTACTTGCCAAAATACAACATTTACCATTACACAATTCTACCTTTAACAGTAAAAAACATACTGACATTTCGGACACAAACCCACCGGACCAGCAAGCAAAAGTGCTAGCTTCTGAGCCGCTTCGGCTACACTCGGAAATTTGACCTAATTGCCAAGACATTATCCGCTCAATATGTCATGTCAGGTCATGTCATTGATTCTCTGGGATTTTAAACCCCCCCCCCCCCTTTCCCCAATCAATAAATGTGCATTGATCACTCTTGTACCTGGTGACATGCCACCCACAGGTGTGGTTAAACCCCGCCTTTAGGTGCTTCTCATCCTGAGGCCTACAGCCACCGATCTCCAATCACACCTGTCTACCTGAACTCAGTCAGCCGTCACCTGGTACCAAAGCCCCACTACATTTGCTCACCACATGAGACCGATGTTCCCGCCTGGCTGGGATCGCTGTCATGGTTGCCCTAATGATAACTTCTTTGGAGACGGAACGGGATGTCTGTGATCTGTCTTGTCGGTCTGCCGTCCAGACTGAGATAATTTAAATCTCAGGATGGGTGTGTAGAAGCCAGAGTGGACAACCATGATTCAATCCTCAATCTCCCGAAGCAAGCTGACATCTTTAGTCAACAGACACTTCGCAACTTGCGCAATTCCCCTCTCTTTTTATCCATGGATGAGTAAATCCATCATAAATAATTGATTCTATGTCCCCAGTTACTTCTCGACACTCCACAAACATACCCACAAACTGTGTTCTATGTCCCTAGTTACTTCTCGACACTCCACATACATACCCACAAACTGTGTTCTATGTCCCTAGTTACTTCTCGACACTCCACATACATACCCACAAACTGTGTTCTATGTCCCTGGTTACTTCTCGACACTCCACATACATACCCACAAACTGTGTTCTATGTCCCTAGTTACTTCTCGACACTCCACATACATACCCACAAACTGTGTTCTATGTCCCTAGTTACTTCTCGACACTCCACATACATACCCACAAACTGTGTTCTATGTCCCTGGTTACTTCTCGACACTCCACATACATACCCACACACTGTGTTCTACATCCCTGGTTACTTATCAACACTCCACATACATACCCACACACATTGTTCTATATCCCTGGTTACTTATCAACACTCCACATACATACCCACACACTGTGTTCTATGTCCATGGTTACTTCTCGACACTCCACATACATACCCACACAATGTGTTCTATGTCCATGGTTACTTCTCGACACTCCACATACATACCCACACACTGTGTTCTATGTCCCTGGTTACTTCTCGACACTCCACATACATAAGAGATACGTGGATATGACCTATGACCTGTTATTTTTGACAATTTGGATGTGACCGATGACGTGAGGTTCTTGATACTAGGTTGTGACCCTGACATGTGGCTCTCGGCACTAGGATGTGACCCTTGGCATGTGGATATGACCCCTGACATGTGGTTCTCAATACTTAGATGTGACACCTGAAATGTTGTTCTCGACACTTGGATATGACACCTGACATGTGGTTCTCAATACTTGGACGTGACACCTGACATGTGGTTCTCGACACTTGGATATGACACCTGACATGTGGTTCTCGGCACTTGGATGTGACACCTGACATGTGGTTCTCGACACTTGGATGTGACCCTTGACATGTGGATATGACCCCTGACGTGGATATGACCACTGACATGTGGTTCTCAATACTTGGACGTGACACCTGACATGTGGTTCTCGACACTTGGATGTGACACCTGACATGTGGTTCTCAATACTTGGACGTGACACCTGACATGTGGTTCTCGACACTTGAGTGTGACACCTGACATGTGGTTCTCGGCACTTGGATGTGACCCTTGACATGTGGATATGACCCCTGACGTGGATATGACCACTGACATGTGGTTCTCAATACTTGGACGTGACACCTGACATGTGGTTCTCGACACTTGAGTGTGACACCTGACATGTGGTTCTCAATACTTGGATGTGACACCTGACATGTTGTTCTCGACACTTGGATGTGACACCTGACATGTGGTTCTCGACACTTGGATGTGACACCTGACATGTGGTTCTCGGCACTAGGACGTGACCCCTGACATGTGGTTCTCAATACTTGAATGTGACACCTTGCATGTGGTTCTCAAAATGTGGATGTGACACCTGACATGTGGTTCTCGACACTTGGATGTGACCCTTGACATGTGGATATGACCCCTGACGTGGATATGACCACTGACATGTGGTTCTCAATACTTGGACGTGACCCCTGACACGTGGTTCTCAATACTTGGACGTGACCCCTGACACGTGGTTCCTGACACTTGGATATGAAACCTGACATGTGGTTCTCGACACTTGGATATGACACCTGACATGTGGTTCTCGATACTTGGATATGACACCTGACATTAGGTTCTCGGCACTAGGATGTGACCCTTGACATGTGGATATGACCCCTGACGTGGATATGACCCCTGACATGTGGTTCTCAATACTTGGACGTGACACCTGACATGTGGTTCTCGACACTAGGACGTGACACCTGACATGTGGTTCTCGACACTTGAATGTGACCCCTGACACGTGGTTCTCGACACTAGGACGTGACACCTGACATGTGGTTCTCGACACTAGGACGTGACCCCTGACATGTGGTTCTCAATACTTGAATGTGACACCTTGCATGTGGTTCTCAAAATGTGGATGTGACACCTGACATGTGGTTCTCAATACTTGAATGTGACACCTGACATGTGGTTCTCAATACTTGAATGTGACACCTTGCATATGGTTCTCGATATGTGGATGTGACACCTGACATGTGGTTCTCGACACTTGGATGTGACACCTGACATGTGGTTCTCGACACTTGGATGTGACACCTGACATGTGGTTCTCGACACTTGGATATGACATCTGACATGTGGTTCTCGACAC
>CAJHNH020000002.1:77500-250000 GCA_905116865.2 Candidula unifasciata
ACGACTTTTATAACGTTCATCGCGCCATGTTTTCTGTTTGTCTGTCTAAGCCACGGATAGAATACAGAGAATTCATTTACTGAAAACATAAGTACAGAAATCGTTAGAACCGTTTGAGATATGCTGAGAGTGCACGGACAAAACGTGCGAAAGGGGTGAGACTCAAGATCACATTAAGTAGTTATATAAGATTTTATGATAAACACACAAATATTTAACTAAAACGGTCGAACAGTTTGGCTTGTGGGTAATAGGATGGTTTGTAGCGGACAGGGAGAAATACTAGATCACAGAAAAGATAAATGCAGAAATGACTATAGCAGTAATAACTGCATGACACATATATATGTACTGAATCAGCGGTTTCGCATTTGGGCTGATTCAAAGGAAGAGAACTCTGACATGGACAATAGAGTAGCAGGGTTGGGGCACTTGAACACGGGGCTGCCAGTGCGTGCCTGCTCCTCCATCTCCCCGTCATCCTCTCTTCTTCTTCTTCTACTACTACTACTACTACTACTACTACTACTACTACTACTACTACTACTACTACTACTACTACTACTACTACTACTACTACTACTACTACTACTCCTTCTACTACTACTATTACTACTACTACTACTACTACTACTACTACTACTACTGCTACTTCTACTACTACTATCACTACTACTACTACTACTACTACTACTACTACTACTACTACTACTACTACTACTACTACTACTACTATTACTACTACTACTACTACTACTACTACTACTACTACTACTACTACTACTACTACTACTACTACTACTACTACTACTACTACAACTACTACTACTTCTTTAAACTTTAGATTAAAAGGGTCCCAAATTGACCCTGCTTGCTTATTCAGTAACCCTTCTAACAAATAATTCGTTATTTTGCTCTTTTCTTTGTTTATTCTTTGTTCTTCCTTTTGATTGTCATCTTCCCCCCACATACCTTTTCTCCTGTTCCTTTTTTCCCCACAAGGATGTGTGTTTCTGTGCAGTTGATTAGAGATTGGCATTTAGTAATGTTTTATTGGCCAGTATAAAACAAGAACAACATCAATGAGAAACGTTTACAAGAATCTTCATTGCAACACGACTAGACCTGATCAGAAAAACGACATAGACAATCTCAGTCTATACGAGCTATTCGTTTGTCTGTACTGACCAACTTTCACATGGAGCTTTCTCCCTGTATGGGTCCTGAGACCCAGTTTTGGGGGGAACAGAATCGATCCACTACTGTCCCAGCAAGCGTGTTGTAAAAGGTGACTGATTAGGCTGTTGTTGAAATCATATGTGTTGGACAGACAAATATCGCAGTCTAGCTGTAAACCAACAAGCCCTGTGCGGTTGTGGTGAAAATGATCCCCGCTGCTCGCCTCAGTGGCTGTGAAATTGTTGTTTACTGACTTTTAACTTTTAACGATTCTGGCTGAAAGACTGAACACCTAATGAAAGACTACCGCTGGGTATAACTTTATTCTGTACAAAGATAGACGACTGCACGGAGACCAACACAGCACCTACCTTTGACATATTGTGAGCACAGATGGCGATGTTTGTTCAGCTAAAATCCCGCGACTCGGAGAACTTGTGGCCCGGCAACTCTCAATAACTCACAAATAATCAACGGCTCTTGACCCAAGTACGGACAAGGCTACCGTCCGTGGGAGTCAGGTTCCAGGCGTGATCACTGCTTCATGTGCGGTAGCTTTATGTCACCGGCGGCACTTTGGCAATCTAGCCAAGTGCTACACTGTCACAGTAAGAGATGGCGGCATGACTTCGACGATGGACGTTGTCGATGTGAATCGTAAACGACAAGGCTGCTCGGAATTTGCACATGTTAGTGACCAAGTTTCAGACAGACCAAATGTCTGTCGACTTGTGTTTTACTGCCGCCTACAGAGCATGCAACGAGTAGACAGACCTACTGATGTCATCTATGCGTGTCTCAAAAGGGTTAAAGTAAAGATGACAAGCACGTATTGTGGAAGACTAGCTGCAAACTCCAGCCATTGATGACAAGTCTGTAAATGACCTACCATGACATGGCTGTGGTGTTATGCTCCGTTGAATATGGTGTGCTGGTGCGATTAGACAGATCCACATTGACAAGGCAACGTGTCGCTTATCCAGAAAACAGAGACAGAGAGGGGGGGGGAGAGAAAGAGAGAGAAAGAGAGAAAGAGAGAGAGAGAGAGAGAGAGAGAGAGAGAGAGAGAGAGAGAGAGAGAGAGAGAGAGACTATATATTACTAGGGCTGTACGAATAGTGGTTTTCACTATTCGGCCGAATACGAATAGTGGGACCAACTATTTGGCCGAATACGAATACGAATAGTGCATCTTCATCATCAGGTGCCTTGCCGACCGACGCGGGCGATTACCTCGCCACAATCTGCGATCTCCTGCAGCATGTATTAGTTCGTGTGCTGACACACCTCCATGTCATGCAACAAAACTGTCAAGAATGTTGTCTTCCCCCCTTCCACAGATCTTTCTACTGGTCACCACATGTTCCCTTTTCCCTCTTCTCGTAACAATTGCCGAAATATGATGACTGTCTCCGTCTGATGTCTGTGATTAGTTGTTTTCGGGCTCCCGCCTCTTTCAAAACCTATTGGTGGTGAGGAAAGTATCTCAAGTATCTTTATGTCTTCTTTAATAATGTTACAATTTATAGCCGACTTTTCTTGATTTTCGTTCCGGCATCCCTGGCATACGCACCCAGTTTGAGAACCTTTGCTGTAATGCCTCGGTCGAGTCAGCAGGCAAGACCTTGCCAGATGCTGTACCACGCTACCGGGTCGCAGTTTTCCCGCTACTACAAACTTAGGCAACAGCAACTATTGTGTTAATGAGAGAGTTATTTCAGTCCATCGCAGTGTATGCAGAAATGAATGTAAGGTAACCACTATTCGTATCCGGCCTGACCGCAACTATTCGGCCGAATACCGAATAGTCATTCGGTCTACTATTCGGCCCCGAAGCGAATACGAAGCGAATATTCGGTACAGCCCTATATATTACCACAAAAAAGACTGCAGAGGAATATTTCCCTCTGGTTGGCAAGTCTTTCCTTGGCCGTTATCAGTCTTTCCAGACGGTATTCTATTGTGCTTTGGGGGAGACAGGAGAATCACAGCCCATGGCGATGGCGAGTGTGACGAACAGAAGCTGCTGGTGTTAACACAAGCTGAACACAGCAAGTGCACTATTTCAGGACAATCTGTGACAAAACATGATCTTGACTTGTTCTCTCGTGTGTTCCTTTTATCTCTCTAATTTCAACCATCATCAAATTCCTTAACATGATTGTCTAGCTAATCATCCCCAATATCTGTATTATTCATGTCCCATTTGCATACACTTTAAAGTCACACTACAGGTGACACCAAAATCTTTAAACCTTTGAAGTTCGCCCTAAATGATCTTATCAAGGACTCTACCCCTCTCCATTCTCCAAGTGTGTCCTAGCATCTGAGCCTTCTAAGACAGAGCACTGAGAAAACTGTTGCCATACTTGCTGTCTCCCATAGCTGCCTGTTTATGCTCTTGTCCTATAAAATGTAGCAACCACCAGGATCCCTCACAAAAACCTTCTATGTGCGAATTGTAAATGATGTTGTCCGGTGAGATGCCATGTATCCTGTTATCATGTGAGGTATGACGTTTCCTGCTATCATGTGAGGTATGACGTTTCCTGCTATCATGTGAGGTATGACGTTTCCTGCTTTCATGTGAGGTATGCCGTTTCCTGCTATCATGTGAGGAATGACGTTTCCTGCTATCATGTGAGGTATGAAGTTTCCTGCTATCATGTGAGGTATGACGATTTCTGCTATCATGTGAGGTATGACGTTTCTTGTTATCGTGTGAGCTATGACGTTTCCTGCTGTCATGAGATTTGATATACAATGATGTCTGATGAGTTTTGATGTATCTTGCTGTCTCGTGAGTTTTGATACATGATGTGGTCACATGAGATTTGATACATCCTGCTTTCTTGTGAGATCTGATGGATTCTTTTGTCGTATCTTCTTCTTCTTTTTTGTGTTCGGTTTCGCATGCTCAGGTCAGACCGTCAGGTGGGCTGCTTCAATGAACTCGCATGTCAGCAGCAGGGCCTTCATGGTTCTCCATAGCTTACTCTGCGCACTTTGCTCTTGAGGCAAGGTTTCTCTACATAGTTTTTATGTAGAGTAGCCAGGTCTGCAGAATGTGCTCATGTGTTTGTGGTCCTGTTTGACAAGCATTCTGTGGGGACTGTACAATCTTTATTTTATGCATATGGTAGCTGAGCCTGCAGAGTCCTGTTGGTAGACGAAAATTTGTTGTATGTTGCTTTCTGTCGGATGAGATTTCGTGGATCTGCTATTTACAAGAATTTCTGTTTCTTGTTGGGTCATTAGATTTTTTGTATTTCGACGACGGATGAAATTGTTGCAGCGACCTGCAACCTCACGGGATTAGATGTATTCTGTTACCTTAAGAGATCTGATGGGTCCTGATGTCTGGTGGATCCTGATGTCTGGTGGATCCTGATGTCTGATGGATCCTGATGTCTGGTGAATCCTGATGTCTGGTGGATCCTGATGTCTGGTGGGTCCGAGAATACGGAGGTGATCCAAGCCGTGCCATGGCACATAGATCTATCGATTGATCAGTGTCTGACATCCGCGCTGCTACTGACAGTTTTACGTTTCATCCAGAGATTATATAAATCCAATTAGGTCTTGACCACAGATCAACAAGACAGACACCCTGTTCAACCTCCACATAAGTAAATAATTAGGGCAACCTTCACAGCGGCATCAGCCAGGTGTCACCTGCGGTCTTGTGTGGCGCTACTACATCAGCCAGGTGTCACTTGTAAGGTTTAGCATTTTTTTTTCTGTCGGTGGCACACAAGCGAAAAATCCTAACATGCACAGTCCGTGGCGACAACAGCAGCCATGCGGCCCTGAATCCTCATACTCAAAGACCCCTCTGTCTAAATCGCAAAAATAATAAATAAAGGCAGTAATGGCAGTATAGCTGGCTAAACAACTGCTACCCAGAGTCGTCACGACGTAATCACAATTGCTGGCTCCAGTCAATGTATTTGTCTTGTATAGCCAACTAGCTGTGCCCGGCTTCGCGCTGCTGTGGCTTAGTCTGGCTAAACAGAACAGAAAGAAAAGAAAAATCGCATGTGTCTAACATTGTTAATGTCGCAATCATTGTCTGCGCAGATATAGAGATAGTCTTCGATGCCGCACCCCCCCCCCCCCCCCCCCCAATCAAGTCCACCGACCACTCTCTAACTCATCAAAGGTTCTTTAAAAAGAAAGAAAATAGAAATTGCACGTGTCTAACATGGTTGATGTTGCAATCATACCCTGTGCAGATATAGAGATAGTCTGGTTTGCCGACTCTAGAACACGCAGCATATAACTGTCTCATTATATTAGTGGTCGTTTAAATTGTCTTGTTATGACTTAAACAAAAAAAATTAAAAAGTTTATCACATGCTAAAGCTGTTTTTATTTTTTAAAGAGGAAGTAATATAGCTGAGGTAGCGTTGGAAAAAAACAAACCTTTAAAATCATGTGTTAAGCTCTCAAAGTTAACTATTTCTGTCATCACCTTCTCCCCTCCCCCATCAACCGGCTATTGCTCTCTTCTTCTCCAAAGGATTTAAAAATCATCACCTGACGATATTTTTTGTAATTGATCTTAAAATCCCTGTCTATCCGACTAAAATAGGGAGTAGCAATTGTTATGAAAAGTAAATGCGGCCAGTGTAATATTTACCACACCATCCTTCAAGTACCACCACCACCACCACTACTACTACTACTACTACTACTACTACTACTACTACTACTACTACTACTACTACTACTACTACTACTACTACTACTACTACTACTACTACTACTTCTACTACCACTTCTACTGCTGCTACTACTACTACTACTACTACTACTACTACTACTACTACTACTACTACTACTACTACTACTACTACTACTACTACTACTACTACTACTGCTGCTCCTACTGCTCCTACTACTACTACTACTACTACTACTACTACTACTACTACTACTACTACTACTACTACTACTACTACTACTACTACTACTACTACTACTACTACTTCTACTACCACTTCTACTGCTGCTGCTGCTACTACTACTACTACTACTACTACTACTACTACTACTACTACTACTACTACTACTACTGCTCCTACTACTACTACTTCTACTACTACTACTACTACTACTACTACTACTACTACTACTACTACTACTACTACTACTACAACTACTACTATTACTACTACTATTACTTCTACTACCACTTCTACTACCACTTCTACTGCTACTACTACTACTACTACTACTACTACTACTACTACTACTACTACTACTACTACTACTTCTACTACCACTTCTACTGCTACTACTACTACTACTACTACTACTACTACTACTACTACTACTACTACTACTACTACAACTACTACTACTACTACTACTTTTTCTACTACCACTTCTACTGCTACTGCTACTACTACCACCACCACCACCACTACCACCATCACCACCACCACAATAACTAAACTAATGTCCCTACTGTTTTACTGTCAGAGTAGACAGGGGATCGTAAGCCAGAGGTTTTGCCTCCGCATGGCTAGAGCTGTCACCACGGACTGGTCAGGTTAGGATGCGTAATTTTGCCTCCCGACAGAACAACTACACATTGAACGCTGAGTCTGAGCTGTGACCTTACTCAGACCATACATTAAGTGCCGAGTCTATGTTGAATAGCAACGTTGACTCTCATGTCTCAGCTTGGAAACTTCTGCCTTGTAAAACTACATTGATGTGTCGCAGTGTCTCCTGACTTAACCTTTACTGCACAGTTCATTGCCATTAGAAGTCTACATGGGCACTCACACCTTGTGTTATGATAGCCAGATTTTTTAGAAATGCCAAGCGGTCAGTGGTAGCCCATGTCACAGCTGATTGTGCTGTGACTGTGTCCAGCAAGTCCTGTGAATGTGCTTGAATCTCCGCATGGTTGCTGCCAGACTGCCTTCAGTGATGCAGCCGGAAGTGCACGATAGAGTGCGGCCTTTTGTCGAAGTTCCCCTAAATCGTCTGACTGACGCTTCATTGTGTCATAGATGACTGAGTATGGGAGGTTAATCTACAGATAATGGGTGGGGGCGAATAAGTGTCAGAGGTTCAAGGAGGACGTGTTGCAGTCTGAAACGGGAGCTAATGTTGTGGCTTTACCATATTTAGTAAATAAACAGAACGTGCAGATTGGCCAATCATTCAAGGAAGGTAACTCATAAAAGACTGTGATTTAAATTTTGGAGTCGCCGTGGTGAAGCAGCTAGACTGTCGCCTGGTGATCTGAAGATCGTGAGTTGAAATCCCAACGGAACCGGATTTTGTTCCAAAAATAACCTTACTACCAGGTTAGTCCGGTCTTAAATGGTCAATAGCTAAAGTCCTGGGAATTAAGAAGTAGCAGTACATTTTACCCCACCAGGACAAGCGATAAACACCCGATGACACAAAGTGCCACCATGTGGATGAGGATCACCCGTGGAGAGGTCCCGGAAACCGCGTTCAGCCATTAGACCATATTTATGGCCGGGCTATATTGCGGCCCCTGGTAATAACCAGGGTGGGGCTTAAAAATAACAAAAAAACTGTATCCCACATAATATGTTTATAAGCTAGGGAAGTAAGTGTGATGTTGATTATTATATTGGTGTATAAAAATATGAGTATGTCCTCACATGGTGGATGCTCCGTGGTCGTGTGAAAGGACCTTGACGTTTTACTATATAGCATTCTGTTGACTGACACGTCCAATTCTGTTGAGTGTGGACAATAATAAGTCTTACAGCTTGCCGAGAATTACATTTTTTCTGAACACTGTTTCAACCATTTTGAGATTTAATTTTTCGAATGCATTTCAGTTATTGAGAAGTATGCGTTTATTAGATGTATTCATAAATAATAATTGAGAATGATTAATTTAGCTGAGGTGACATCAACCAAGAGAATTGCTGCAAACGAACGCCAGGAGTCATCATGAATACGTGTTGAAATTTATGTCTTTCTGGATTAATTAGGTCAGGGCATTATACCGTCTTGACATCAACAATTGGCCAGCTAATCAGCCGTATAAACAATCAGTGGTTTAGTATTGACCGAGTTCATGTGTAGAACTGGAACAGCGTAGCTGTTGGAATAATGATGGAGAAAACCATTTTTAAGTGTTCTGTCCAGCCTGTTTCACTTCATGTCCTATAATCATTAAATGTGAAGGAATACATTAGGAAAAGACTTGACGAGGCAAATGACTAGTTTCTAAGAAGACGTTTGCGTAGCCAAGGCAGACAGACGACTGTAGCGATGTCCTCCGGCAAAGAAACTTGGTTACACGTTGTGGCGAATTCCATTCTCCAGAATCTCGCAATTTTAAACTTGAGGGTAATAGTTTATTTTCCAGAGTCACCCGTGTGGGTTATCTCCCAGAGTCACCCGTGTGGGTTATCTCCCAGAGTCACCCGTGTGGGTTATCTTCCAGAGTAACCCGTGTGGGTTATCTCTCAGAGTCACCCATGTGGGTTATCTCCCAGTCACCCATGTGGGTTATCTCCCATAGTCACCCGTGTGTGTTAACTCTCAGAGTCACCATTGTGGGTTATCTCTCAGAGTCACAAAGATCTCGTTAAGCAAATTAAAGTCAACGATCCTATTAGTGGTCACTAGGTGGTCACTTGGTGGTCACTCAGTGCGTAGTGCCCTCCACATTCCGGAAACTGCTTCTTGGTAAAAAGTGAACTTGGTTGACACTATATATGATCTCTCAGTAGTTGAAGACTGAGTTAGTTTTGACAAGAAATTGAGTTATAGAAAACTGAGTGAGTTATAGACAAGGAAGTCCATTTTAGAACGCTGATGTGAGTTATAGACAAGGAAATCCATTACAGAAAACTGATGTGAGTTATAGAAAAGAGAGTCAGTTAAAGAAAACTGATGTGAATTATAAAAAACTGATGTGAGTTATAGAAAAGGGAGTGTTATGGAAAACTGATGTGAGTTACAGACACAGAGTCTATTAACGAATACTGATGTGAGTTATAGACAAGGGAGTTAGTTATCAAAACCTGATGTTAGTTATAAACACGGGAGTCCATTATAGAAACGTGATACGAGTTACAGACAAGGGGGTCAGTTATAGAAAACTGGTGTGAGTTATAGACAAGGAAGTGAGTTATAGAGAAGAGATTGAGTTATAGACAAGGGATTCAGTCATAGAAAACTGATGTGAGTTATAGACAAGGGAGTCCATTACAGAAAACTGATGTGAGTCAAAGACAAAGCAGTCTGTTATAAAAAACGGATGTGAGCTATAGACAAGGGAGTCAATTAAAGACAATTAATGTAATATATAGACGAGGGAGTCAGTTATTGAAAACCTATGAGAGTTGTAGACAAGGAAGGTAGTCATAGACAATGTAGTCTGTTATAGAAAACTGATGTGAGTTATAGACAAGGGGGTCCATTATAGAAAACTTAGTGAGTTATAGACAAGGGAGTCAGCTATAGAAAACTGGTGTAGGTTTTTAACAAGTAAGTGAGTTATATAAAACTGATGTGAGTCATAGACAAGGTATTCTATTTTTTTTAAACGGATGTGAGTTAAAGACAAGAGAGTCAGTCAAAGAAAACTGATGTGAGTTATAGACAAGGGAGTCAGTTAAAGAAAATTGATGTGTTATAGACAAAAGTCAGTTATAGAAAACTGATGTGAGTAATAGACAAGAGAGTCAGTTATAGAAAATCTATGTGAGTTATAGACAAGGAAATGAGTTATAGATAAGGAAGTGAATTACAAAAAAGGAAGTCACTTTTAGAAAACTGATTAAGTTATAGACAATGGAGTCCATTATAGAAAAACTGATGTGAGTTATAGACGATGGAGTCCATTATAGAAAACGTATGTGAGTTATAAACAAGAGAGTAGAATTTAGAAAACTTATGTGAGGTCTAGACAAGAAAGTAAGTTATAGAAAACTGATGTGAGGTGTAGACAAGAGAGTAAATTATAAAAAAGTGCTGTTAGTTATAGACAAGGAAGTGAGCTATAAAGAAGGGAGTGACTTATAGAATAGGGGTCAGTCTTAGAAAACGTATGTGAGTTATAGACAAGAAAGCCTGTTATAGAAAACTGATTTGAGTTATATAGACAAGGGAGTGCGTTATAGAAAACTGATTTGAGTTATAGACAAGGGAGTCAGTTATAGACAAGGGAGTCCGTTTTAGAGAAATGATGTGAGTTGAAATCAAGGGGGGGGGGGGGGGGGGGGTTGGGGAAGTGGTCTGGAGGTATTGTGTCCGAGTCGAGTGCTGAAGGTCCCGGGTTCAAGCCCTGGTAAAGGCTGGAATGTTTCTTCAAAACGTGGACTTCTAGTAATGTTCCCTGGTGTCTGGGTACTAAGATCGGATGCTCGTGAGTATGCTTGCAGAAGTGAAAAATGTATTGGAATTTGAACATTAAAAAGAGTAGCCTAACTTCGCAAAATTTGAAGTTACAAAACTACCCAAGAGTATTTCAGTTTCCTCGCCGGTGCACGGGAGTTTGTGCACTATGCTGAGATTCTTCACTCAGGCCTGAGTTAGAAGAAGAATGGAGCACATGGGTTACACCCGTGTTCCACGATGTTGATCCGTCGAATGAACATAATAAACATGAGAAAAGGGAGTGAGTTATAAAAAACTCATGTGAGTTACATACAAGGGAGTCGGCTATAGAAAACAGAGCTGAGTTTTAGAGTGTGAGGTAAAGAAAACTGAGTGAGTTGTACAACCATGGTGAGATATGAAATAAAGAGAATGAGTTATAGAAAACATTGAAAGTTGTAAAAACTGTTTGAGGTAGAAAAATTAGATAGGTGTAGACAACTAAAAGAGTTAAAGAGAATAAGATAGAAAACCGAGATTACCTCACTGTACTTGGTTTGTTTGTTAGGTAATTATTTAATGAGAATAGAATAATGTGTATAGTGAATACAGCACACCAACCAAGTATTGAAATCGACAACGAGTAGAATGAAAATGTCACAGATTTTGAATTTTTAGGTTCACTAATGAACAATGGTGACAGCACAAAAGAAGCCAGAAAAAGCTTCGCTTTAGCAATGCGGAGGCTAGACAGCATTAAGAACCCATGGTATAATACCTGCAAGCAAATTCAAGTGAGAGCACTGAAAAACGTATCTTTTCCTTGGCAACTTATGTATGGCTGTGAGTCATGGATCCCCTCCCCCTTTTTTTTCTCTCTCTCTCCCTCTTCTCTCTCTCCCTCCTCTCTCTCTCTCTCTCTCTCTCTCTCTCTCTCTCTCTCTCTCTCTCTCTCTCTCTCTCTCACTCACTCACTCACTCAGTCTTTAAAGAAGAAAATGGGAGCTTTTGAACTGAAATGCTACAGAAAGGTTCTTATGATACCATGGACCAAAAAGCTGAGTTAAGTTGATTAAAAACCCGTCATCACAAAACTTAAGGCTTTCAGATACATACTCCCCTTTGCATCACTCTCACCAGACTGGGGATCCATTTGCTTCTCCGATTGTACACGTTATCTCACAAGGCCCTAACCCCGTCTGCCTTATCATTCATCAATATTCCAAGAGGAATAGGGATTGGGGAGAGGAGAGGGAGAGAGGGGGGACGTCGACATCCTCCATGAGCTGAACATCCAAGAGAACCGGCTCGTAAACAGCATCCTTTCTCCAAAGTTGGGGTATTTTGGACATGTCAGGCGCCATGTTAGGTGCCATGTCAAGCGCCATGTCAAGCGCCATGTCAGGTGCCATGTCAAGCGCCATGTCAAGCGCCATGTCAGGTGCCATGTCAAGCGCCATGTCAAGCGCCATGTCAAGCGCCATGTCAGGTACCATGTCAAGCGCCACGTCAGGTGCCATGGCAGGCGCTATTATAGGGAAAAGAAGAATAGACCCACTGCCTACCCAAAAGCATGTTGTAAGAGTCGACTAATTGGGAGCTTCCTTTGAAGTCGAAGTGCATCTCCCTGAGAGGCAAGGAACCAGCAGTCCGCATACAAATGAGTCAGTTGTGTAAAGTAGATGCACACGCAACACTCAGATTCTGGAACAGGATTGCAGTCCAGAAGTGGACGAGCAACCAGAACATTCCGTCGGAGTTTACAGCTGGTGAACGCGAAGAGGGGCGCAGTTTCTGGAAAACGAGGTAGAAGCCGACTTCCGCGAATGTGGATACAAGGCAATGAGTGTGCTCTAGCTGCGAAGGCACACAGGGCAGAAGAATCGGCTGGAGAAAAAATAGACTAGTAGGTGTGTAGCGAAGAGAGGGACCTTCTGTAAAGGACATGTTGATCATTGATGATGATGATTATAAGAGAGGCAGTGGAGGACGTTGTGACAACTGATATAATCAATGGAAGTCTGAGAGACACGATTCTCAAAAATGTGGCGGCAAAGCCATGTTTGTGCATACGTTCGTGGCTGTAGATACGTTCGTGGCTGTAGATGCGTTCGTGACTGTAGATGCGTTCGTGACTGTAGATGCGTTCGTGGCTGTAGATGCGTTCGTGACTGTAGATGCGTTGTGACTGTAGATGCATTCGTGACTGTAGATGCGTTGTGACTGTAGATGCGTTGTGACTGTAGATGCGTTCGTGACTGTAGATGCGTTCGTGACTGTAGATGCGTTCGTGACTGTAGATGCGTTCGTGGCTGTAGATGCGTTTGTGACCCGAGGTATCACTGTATCTCCAAAATCTGAAAGCAACATTGCCCGCTGGGGCCCGTATTTCACAACTCGAGGGCACAGAATAAGGGTTATTTTTTCGATGGTCTCCCAATTTGCACAGCACCGTTTGTAGGTCAACTCCATTGATAAGTTGGTTGGACTAGTCTAGCGTGGTCGAGTTTATGGGTGTCGCAGTCTCTTGTCTAGTATTTACGTTTTTATTTCCGAGAAAGAGACGGCCTGTGACATTGTTTTGTCACTCTCTATGGGGGTTGTGTGTTAGACCCAACATCTAAATGTTTTAGAAGTGTTAAAAGCTCTGGCATGGTGAAATATACAACACGCGGTATCTGCGCGAGTGCGGAATATCCCTGTCACCTTGTGTGAAAGTCGGATCGCTTGAGGCCGACCTATCCGAAGTGAGGTGGCATGTAGGTCGTCCAAACAGAAACGAGCTAGTGTGTAGCGGTGTGTAAATGGAGAGACCAGCGTAAAATTTACCAGAATGAGTTAGCTGAGGCCCAGGGGTCAGACCGGGGCAGATAACCACCAACACTTGGTTGTGTCCACGCCCACTCACTCACGATCCCCAGGGAAATCGATTGACCAAGCACCGGCGGACCTTCTACCACAGGTCGTAGTTTGTGTTGCGTATTTTCTCATCAATCCGTGAGAAATTGAACAAACAATGGTGGCGAAAGAAAAATAGATCATCCAAAAGAGTGTAGCTTTACGCCCGACCAATCACATCGCGGGGATAATTGGGGTAGACGACCAGAATCAGGTTATCTTGCTTATTAATCAGCTGATTTGTCATCTGAAGATATTAATCAGGCCTGGAAAAAAAGAGGTTCGTCTCATAGTCTGAAGGCCGTGGGTTCGATCGGTTCATGGGTGCAATGTCCTAAAAGCTGGGGTCGTTATTTGAACTACAGAACTTGTACATTGTGCGACACTGGTTGAGACTGCTCTACGAAGAGAGACTGAGCCACGTAAAGTGAAAGCTGGTGCTCCAGCAGATCTCTCTCATCTGTCGCACTCGTAGCTAACATTGTGTGCTGCTGCAGAAAATGTAGTCATTTATTTAATATTGTGAAAACCTAAACAAACAAAAACAAATTATGTGTACGTAAACTTAATAACAGTTCAAGCTTGATCCATTTTTAATCAACGAAATTCCTTGTTTTTTTTATCGTTCAAAAAGATTAAGAAAACATAACTCAGCGGGCTATTTTGGCTGCCGGCTCCCTCTGTCGTATGTGCCGGTTCTTATCTCGGACATGTGCGCATGCGTACAACAGCCAAGCATCATCTCGCAAGAACTGGAAAACTTTACAATTCTGAATGAGGATTAGTAATTTTTGATTGATTTTAAGAAATGCTTTATTGATTAAGCTTAGCGAGATATAGTGTAAAATTATTTTGTTCTAAGAGGAAAAGAAGAAGGAATAATTACCCATGTTATTTAATGTTATTGATAATATCGAGTGGAATTATGGGATGCTGAAGTTGCATAACACCTGTGCACGAACTGCCATTGTAGTGCAGACTTCTTCTTCTTCTGCCTTTCTAACGCCCAGTGAAGCATAGGCCCTCAACCAAATCACTTCACTTGTTTACTTCAGTGAGTGTACATAACTCCCAGTGCATGTATTTCTCATTCCATTTCAGTGTCTTAAAGGGTTCTTCTTTAAGGGTTTATGTGTGTCTGCGTGTGTGTTTGTGTCTTTACTGTGTTTGTGTAGTCTCTCTATGTATATGTGTGTATGTGTGTCTGCGTGAGTGTTTGTGTGTCTCTGTGTCTATAAATCTGTGTATGTCTTTGTGTGTGCCTGTGTGTATATGTCTGTGTGTGTTTATATGTATATAGAAATGCTCTAAAGATTATGGCAGCGATGGACATGGAGCAGAGAATGCAGTTCACACTTTACCAGCACTTAATCATCTCAGAGATTGATTATGGATTGGGGTTACTCACTGTCTCGAAGAGTCAGATAGACAAGCTATGTGGCTGATCCTGAGATGCACAAGAGACACCCCGATTGTGTGCATGCGATACATCCGTGCATTGCCGACTAATGCAGATAGGCTGCTGCAGGCTAAGTCATACTTCAGAATAGCAGCAGACAAGCAACACCCTCTGTATGAAGCTTTGGCTGCAGGCAAGTGTCAGAGGCTGAAAATGGGAAAATCGTGGATGGCTCAAGCAGAAGACACAATAAGACAAGTATACATGTTGGAGAACTTTATGCGATGAGAGGAGTGGGTCAGAGAACCAGCGGAAAAGTCTGACCTGTATAGGTTTATGATAAAAATGGGCAGGGTGTGCAGAGAGTGGCCAGTGGGTGCTACGGAGGTTGAAATCCAACAGTTGATTCACGACAATTCACGCACGGGTGATCTGATTATCTATACAGATGGTTCAGTGTTGAGAGGAAAAGGAAGTGCCTGGGGTTTCGTAGCGAAAGCCAATGGAAAATCTTTAGTGCAAGACAGACTAGCATATGACATCACAACATGTAGCATGAGAATGAAGGTGGAGGCGGTTACTGCAGCTCTCCGGTGGCTAGAGAACAAGATGCATACACATGTCGTATTGTAACAGACTCTAAAAGCATGCTGAAAAAGGTGAAGACAGGGACGCTTCGAGCAGAGTGGCAGGCTTCACTGAAAAGGTCACGGGTAGTGAGCATACTTTGGATCTTTTCTCTAGGTCATGAAGGAGTGGTGGGTAATGAACAGCAGACAGATTGGCTGGAAATGGGTGGCAAATTGATACATGCTAGGGCAGATGTAGTCAAAGCCCTTTGGGAACAAGCAACGGAATCAGTAGAGACTGAGGCACCTAGGTTTAACCAGAGGAAATTGATGCAATTTATTTCACTGATACACATTATTTCATTGATGCACCTTATTTCATTGATACACCTTATTTCAGTGACACCTTATTTAACTGATACACCTTATTTCATTGATACTCGTTTAACAATAAGTAGTAGACATTATTAATAGCAGCTAAATATCAGTTCCAAAGAGGGGAAGAGAAAGAGATGGGTAGAGGAGAGATGCAGAGAAGAGGAGTGGAAGCAGGAAGTGGGAGAGAGAAAGAGTGGTAGAGAGATAGAGAGAGAGAGAGAGACTGTAGTCCTAATAAGACTATTCACAATGCAGAAATACCATCTCGCCAGGTGTTACATCTCTAATGCTACGGGGAGCTAGTCGACAACCAGCAATTACTCACGCACGAACCCTGCGATCTAGTTTCCATCCTGTCCCGAGACAATCACGTTGTTTTAGCAGATCTATTATTGTGAGAAACAACGAGCTGGATGTACCCGAACAGTGACTGGGTTTCAGGAAGTATTGTTAGTGACGCCGACTCTAGCAAAACAATGGTCTTGTTAGTGGGGATTTATGGATACAAAAGTTTCTGAGCCCCTAAAAGTGATAATGGGAGTCGCCGTGGTCGAGTGGCTAGACGGGCGCCGCGGATCGAAGGTGGTGGATTCGCTCCTTGGCGGAGCCGGATTTTTTTCAAAAATGACTGGCTCCCAGGTCGACCCAGTCTTGAGTGGGTACCTGTGACGAGCTGGTCTGGACAGCTGTTTCTGCCCTTTTAAAAAGTGCTTTGTTTAGATAATATTATTACCAAAGTTCTAAACATTTTCCTATTGCTTTTAATTAGCATAATAACACTGGATTAATTAAGAAATTTCTTACCCCTTTCTTAATGCTTCATTGGAGCAAAATTATAATTAAAGAGTTGAAAGGTAATAAAGGCGATTGGGTAGTGCAAGGGGTAACGAAGAGTAACTTCCCCCTTGGTAGGACTCTCCTCTTTCACTTTCATTCCAGGCACGGTTGGGGGAGTCAAGATTTTGCTCTCCCCAATTGACTTAGTTCAGACTTAAGTGGTAGTCAGTTCTACAGTCTTGTTGTCTGTGTTTGAATTCCCTGCCAGGGGTGAGTTAAAATAATTAGTGTAATTTGAGCTATTGATATTATTCCTCTGAATTAATTTTATCTGCTGAAATTTGGTGCCCCACATGGCTTAAAAACCATGCTAAATTTCTTTATCCTTACTAACCACGTTTATGATCTAGTATGTACATGTATGCAAACATATTATCTATTTGATAATTGAATTAATGTTTATTTGATACTAGAAACGTGCACTGGTATTTTTAATTATTATACTTATATTAAGTGATAATCTATGTCCTCATGTGAAATCTCGGCCAGTTCCTGTTTCCAGCTTAGTGAGACAAATAAATAGGAATGAAGTGTATATTCAGTATACCTAATCCCTACTAAGTTGATTTTCACCTCATGGTGATATTAGCTTGATAAATCACTGTATGGCTTTAATTTAGATTTATTAGTCCAGATAATTCTGAGACTGGTTTAAGANGGTTTCAGGAAGTATTGTTAGTGACGCCGACTCTAGCAAAACAATGGTCTTGTTAGTGGGGATTTATGGATACAAAAGTTTCTGAGCCCCTAAAAGTGATAATGGGAGTCGCCGTGGTCGAGTGGCTAGACGGGCGCCGCGGATCGAAGGTGGTGGATTCGCTCCTTGGCGGAGCCGGATTTTTTTCAAAAATGACTGGCTCCCAGGTCGACCCAGTCTTGAGTGGGTACCTGTGACGAGCTGGTCTGGACAGCTGTTTCTGCCCTTTTAAAAAGTGCTTTGTTTAGATAATATTATTACCAAAGTTCTAAACATTTTCCTATTGCTTTTAATTAGCATAATAACACTGGATTAATTAAGAAATTTCTTACCCCTTTCTTAATGCTTCATTGGAGCAAAATTATAATTAAAGAGTTGAAAGGTAATAAAGGCGATTGGGTAGTGCAAGGGGTAACGAAGAGTAACTTCCCCCTTGGTAGGACTCTCCTCTTTCACTTTCATTCCAGGCACGGTTGGGGGAGTCAAGATTTTGCTCTCCCCAATTGACTTAGTTCAGACTTAAGTGGTAGTCAGTTCTACAGTCTTGTTGTCTGTGTTTGAATTCCCTGCCAGGGGTGAGTTAAAATAATTAGTGTAATTTGAGCTATTGATATTATTCCTCTGAATTAATTTTATCTGCTGAAATTTGGTGCCCCACATGGCTTAAAAACCATGCTAAATTTCTTTATCCTTACTAACCACGTTTATGATCTAGTATGTACATGTATGCAAACATATTATCTATTTGATAATTGAATTAATGTTTATTTGATACTAGAAACGTGCACTGGTATTTTTAATTATTATACTTATATTAAGTGATAATCTATGTCCTCATGTGAAATCTCGGCCAGTTCCTGTTTCCAGCTTAGTGAGACAAATAAATAGGAATGAAGTGTATATTCAGTATACCTAATCCCTACTAAGTTGATTTTCACCTCATGGTGATATTAGCTTGATAAATCACTGTATGGCTTTAATTTAGATTTATTAGTCCAGATAATTCTGAGACTGGTTTAAGAGCTTGAAAAGTGAATAACACAGTGAGGCTGAATCTAATATTCACACTGTCAGAGAAGAAGAAGAAGAGATGTATGGCCCATGCTTGTAATTATTATTGTTGTAGGTATATTTCCCCATTACTAGGAATACATTTCAGTTCTACAGCAGGTGGCCTTACAATTGTAATAATTATTTTTCAACCGTTACAACTTCTAAACTCTACTGAATAAGATTTAGCACATGTGTGGATTTAGATATAAACTGGAGTGAGTGTTGTATATTTTATGTTAATACTGTGACAGATGGAAAGTCCATTGTCATCTATGATTGTATTTTGACATCTATCTCAGCACCCAGTATATTGATGGAGATATGTCAATCCCATTTATTTTCAAACAGTGCAAAGCACCTGTTATGAGTTCCTGGTCTTGGTAAACTAACTCCCTGTTTCTCATTCTTTGTGATGTGAACCCATGTGGTTAAAATGAGAATATTGTGAAATATGACTGTGTATGTCTGTGTGTGTAAGCATGTTAACCCTTTAAAGGAGTACTAGTGTGCAGACATCAGAACAATTTACACTGAGGAATGTCCTTTCTTTTTGTGTGATGTAAACTCTTGTTCTTGAGAGTATTCATGAAACTGGTTTCCTAAATATTTCCCCATCAGGATTATGGACCATGTTCTGTATACATTCCCATTCTATACCAGTAGAATGTGAACACCTGTTACTATACTACTCCATATATATGTGTGTAGTGTAACAGTTTAAAGACTGGAGGTATTGTTGTCTCCAGTTAGAACCTTCCTGACTGTTTGTATAAGGACTGTTCTATTGTTCTAGTTCCAGATTGTAGTCCCGGTGGAAGATCCATAAGTAAATCCATAAGTAGCTGCAGATGCCCGATTGTCTGGACTGGACTGGAAGATTCGGCCTGCCTGATGTGTCACCGAGGCTTAGCCAGAAACTGACCTAAGCTACAGCTAAGTGGGAACATCTGTTGCTTTCCCAATCCATAATTTTATCCACAGCCTTTTAATTAATATCTTGTATTGAAAATCCTAATAAATGTTAGTTTTAATGTTCCTACAGTTTTATAGAGTTTCCTTTTAACTGTAAACATTGTCAGTGAACTTAAGAACATTTAAATATACAATCTTAATAACAGCAGGGAATAGATGTGGGCAAACCCCAAATCCTCTAATTTAACCAGCAAGGCTAGGGGTAATATAAACCTTTATTAAGATTTAATGTTTGTAGTTCCCTCTGTGAATTGCACATAGTGCATTCGCTAGTGTAAAGCGAATTTACCCGCCACAAAGTGGAAGCTCGTCCGGGATTTACTCACTCACAAAGTGGGATTCTTGTCTCGGAACTTGTCACCTCACACACAAAGTGAGGCGTTCTCCGGGTTTATAACCTATCACCGCAAAGTGAATAATAGGACTGAAATCTACATTATATATGTTTTCTTGTCTTGATATTGTTCCTGGTTTACTCCTAGCATTTTTTTTTTAAATTTTGTGTTCAAGTGTTTAGCCATCTTTGATTTATTTTATGGCATATACTTAAAGAACACTTTGAGCTCAGAGTCATTAGTTACTAGTTTGCCTGTTAAAGTTAGCAAAAATTAACTTTGGTAGTTATGTAACTGAAATTTACAAATAGTTTAAATGTTCACTGACTTTAGGAAATCAAAATATATAATCAGCTAGGACAATTTTAAATCCCAAAAATAATGGTTGCCCATAAGGTTAATGATTTGTTAAAATGGATTGACAATTGCATTGCTATTTTTTTTCATTCTGATTGATTGATTCTGTGATTGATTATTTGATTGATGCATATGTGATTTGCTTACTAACCCTCTGTTGACCTAATTTTCTGAGTCTTGTCTTGTACTCTATAATTTCAACAGCAATCATAGGTGATAATTTGCAAACTCCTTGTAATGGTCACTACAGCTTAACCGAGATGGCAGCATATAATTATCTATTGGGCAAGACCATCTCAGACTTTGCTGATCATGAGGCAGGTTTGAGTGGGATTGAGCTAGATATATATGTCTCTGATTTGTTGAATGCCAAATCTCAACTAGAAAGTAATGTAGGTGTCCAAGGGAGGGAAGCAGATTCTATAGATTGGTTTTTTAGAAGTATAGAAATATGTCAGGCTTGCAAATTCACAGGTAATAAACTGCTAGAGTGTGTTGCAGAGAAGGTCAAGGAAGATTGGGAGTGGCAACTGGAGTGTGTCCAGATGGAACAGCAGGCACAAGCTAAAGGTTTTAAAGAGGCTGTTGAAGGTGCTCAGTGGAACCAGAAAGCCTTTGCTGGTGAGCCTTCCCGAGAATTATGGATGTTCACAACCAAAAAGCCAGACACTTCCATGTCAGCCAAAAATGCATTTCCAAATACTAGTATCAGTCACTTGGGATCAGTAATTGAAGAAAGATCCCTTACCCCACCAGAATCTGGAAATGAAAACCCTGGTAGAGAATGTGAGATCCTTGGCAGCTGTCAAGAGATCAAAGCTAGTGAGCCTGCAACTGCAGTGACCACTAGTGGGATAGCTACCACAAAACTTGAGTTTACTCAGGGTGGTGATTTCTGTCAAGATGGTCATTCCTTGGCAGAAATAAACAACATTATTCCCAAAACCAACCCCATTTTAGATAATATTATTTTATCTAGAGGCTTGCACAGCAAGGAAACTTTGAAGAAGGTAGGTGGCGAGACAGAAGACTTCAGCTCCACGCTGCAGATAGTATCTTGTAAAGCGGAGTCTGTTTATGTCCATGCTCCCACTACTTATTCTCACACGCAGTCAGTAGAAAGTCATGTGCTAGTTAAAGACATAGATTTTTCCAGTAAGTTGAGTGATATCCTGAAGTTTACTGAGAGAAGCAAAAATGCATCTCAGTCCTGCTTACAAGTTAGGGTAACAGAGTCTCAGGCCTTAGATAAGTCCTTGAGGTCTCAAGGTATGTTGTTGTTCCCCCTCAGAATCAAGGGCCAGCACAACTTTGACTACCAAGAAAATGAGTCTCATTCTTCTGATAAGCCACTGAGGTCTCAAGGTATGTTGTTGTGCCCCCTCAGAATCAAGGGCCAGCACAACTTTGACTACCAAGGAAATGAGTCTCATGCTTCTGATAAGCCACTGAGATCTCAGGGTATGTTGTTGTGTCCCCTCAGAATCAAGGACAAGCAAAACTTTGACAACCCAGGAAATGAGTCTCAGGCTTCTGATAAGCCAGTGAGGTCTCAGGGTATGTTGTTGTGTCCCCTCAGAACCAAGGGCAAGCACAACTTTGACAACCCGGCGACTGCAAATAAGCAGGTCATGAGAGACCAAAAGTCTCGCATCTTGGTTCAATCCAAGATGAGCCAACCAAATCATTTGTGGACACCTCTTCTGAAAAGAGTTGTGTGTTTCACCAAGACTAGACCGATAGCTAGGCAGACTGCTAAAAAGCTAACTATGTCTACTGAGAATCCCTTAAAGAGTAAACTCCTTAAGCTCAGGTCTTTTGCCAGTTTAGTTAGGAACAGTAATGATCCCAATCCTAAACCTGGTAAGGCTTATGCCAAATCCTCTGCAACCAGGTCAGAAACTCCAGTCTGTGCCAGTGCAGCCAAGAGTAGGAAGAACCCTTCCTTTACTTCATCTTCAGATGAAACCCACAAGACCCAGTCTACGGTTGAGACTGTAGGGTCTTTACACTGTCATAAGCAGCGCTTACCTTTTCTCCCATGTAAATTTTCCCAGATGGTTTCATGGAGAAGGCGCACTCAGACAGGTATTTTGAACATTGAACTGACCTTTTCCCCATGCCACCTTATCTTTAAGATTTGTTCTCTTCAGAGAAGCGGACAGTCCGCCTTGCCTTTCTCTGGGAAAAGACTTTGGTATGTTAGTCGCAGTCGGTCATATCCGCTGGGATGGGGCTACAAATCCCGGTCAGTTGTTAAGGAGAAATTTTTTTTGTTCCTATTGAGATCCAATAACAGATTAATTAGGGAATGATTTAGCAGGTGGATTGTAGGTAGCAGAAACAGTATCCAGGCCAGTTTAAGTTTGATATGTAAATATCAAACGTATCTTCGTTGGGCATATGTGACGAGCTGGTCTGGACAGCTGTTTCTGCCCTTTTAAAAAGTGCTTTGTTTAGATAATATTATTACCAAAGTTCTAAACATTTTCCTATTGCTTTTAATTAGCATAATAACACTGGATTAATTAAGAAATTTCTTACCCCTTTCTTAATGCTTCATTGGAGCAAAATTATAATTAAAGAGTTGAAAGGTAATAAAGGCGATTGGGTAGTGCAAGGGGTAACGAAGAGTAACTTCCCCCTTGGTAGGACTCTCCTCTTTCACTTTCATTCCAGGCACGGTTGGGGGAGTCAAGATTTTGCTCTCCCCAATTGACTTAGTTCAGGCTTAAGTGGTAGTCAGTTCTACAGTCTTGTTGTCTGTGTTTGAATTCCCTGCCAGGAGTGAGTTAAAATAATTAGTGTAATTTGAGCTATTGATATTATTCCTCTGAATTAATTTTATCTGCTGAAATTTGGTGCCCCACATGGCTTAAAAACCATGCTAAATTCCTTTATCCTTACTAACCAAGTTTATGATCTAGTATGTACATGTATGCAAACATATGATCTATTTGATAATTGAATTAATGTTTATTTGATACTAGAAACGTGCACTGGTATTTTTAATTATTATACTTATATTAAGTGATAATCTATGTCCTCATGTGAAATCTCGGCCAGTTCCTGTTTCCAGCTTAGTGAGACAAATAAATAGGAATGAAGTGTATATTCAGTATACCTAATCCCTACTAAGTTGATTTTCACCTCATGGTGATATTAGCTTGATAAATCACTGTATGGCTTTAATTTAGATTTATTAGTCCAGATAATTCTGAGACTGGTTTAAGAGCTTGAAAAGTGAATAACACAGTGAGGCTGAATCTAATATTCACACTGTCAGAGAAGAAGAAGAAGAGATGTATGGCCCATGCTTGTAATTATTATTGTTGTAGATATATTTCCCCATTACTAGGAATACATTTCAGTTCTACAGCAGGTGGCCTTACAATTGTAATAATTATTTTTTCAACCGTTACAACTTCTAAACTCTACTGAATAAGATTTAGCACATGTGTGGATTTAGATATAAACTGGAGTGAGTGTTGTATATTTTATGTTAATACTGTGACAGATGGAAAGCCCATTGTCATCTATGATTGTATTTTGACATCTATCTCAGCACCCAGTATATTGATGGAGATATGTCAATCCCATTTATTTTCAAACAGTGCAAAGCACCTGTTATGAGTTCCTGGTCTTGGTAAACTAACTCCCTGTTTCTCATTCTTTGTGATGTGAACCCATGTGGTTAAAATGAGAATATTGTGAAATATGACTGTGTATGTCTGTGTGTGTAAGCATGTTAACCCTTTGAAGGAGTACTAGTGTGCAGACATCAGAACAATTTACACTGAGGAATGTCCTTTCTTTTTGTGTGATGTAAACTCTTGTTCTTGAGAGTATTCATGAAACTGGTTTCCTAAATATTTCCCCATCAGGATTATGGACCATGTTCTGTATACATTCCCATTCTATACCAGTAGAATGTGAACACCTGTTACTATCCTACTCCATATATATGTGTGTAGTGTAACAGTTTAAAGACTGGAGGTATTGTTGTCTCCAGTTAGAACCTTCCTGACTGTTTGTATAAGGACTGTTCTATTGTTCTAGTTCCAGATTGTAGTCCCGGTGGAAGATCCATAAGTAAATCCATAAGTAGCTGCAGATGCCCGATTGTCTGGACTGGACTGGAAGATTCGGCCTGCCTGATGTGTCACCGAGGCTTAGCCAGAAGCTGACCTAAGCTACAGCTAAGTGGGAACATCTGTTGCTTTCCCAATCCATAATTTTATCCACAGCCTTTTAATTAATATCTTGTATTGAAAATCCTAATAAATGTTAGTTTTAATGTTCCTACAGTTTTATGGAGTTTCCTTTTAACTGTAAACATTGTCAGTGAACTTAAGATCATTTAAATATACAATCTTAATAACAGCAGGGAATAGATGTGGGCAAACCTCAAATCCTCTAATTTAACCAGCAAGGCTGGGGGTAATATAAACCTTTATTAAGATTTAATGTTTGTAGTTCCCTCTGTGAATTGCACATAGTGCATTCGCTAGTGTAAAGCGAATTTACCCGCCACAGTACCGGGTGCAGTCCCGGGAAGTAGAGGCAGCCGGCGTGATGATGACCACATCCCCCATCTCGTGCCAATTGGTCTATAAAAGATAGGTCTAGCCCTATATGCCCTCTACGAATGAAGGCGTGTAAAAAGGTTCTTACTTCTTTTTCTTTATTTTACTTTTAAAAGTGTTGAAAGGGGGCAAAGGGCTACATACATACAAAAACACACAGACACACACATATACATACATACATACACACATACATATACATACATACACACACACATACATACATACATACATACATACATACATACATACATACATACATACATACATACATACATACATACATACACACATACACACATACACACATACACACATACATACATACATACATACATACATACATACATACATACATACATACATACATACATACATACATACATACATACATACATACATACATACATACATACATACATACATACATACATACATACATACATACATACATACATACATACATACATACATACATACATACATTGACAGACAGACAGACAGACAGACAGACAGAAGTTGAACGAACGAACGAACGAATTTATAAAGTATCACATATTGGGCACGCAGGCCAGGCTTACATTTAGCCCTTCCAAACAGCTGTCTTTCACACAGTAGCTGTATTTTATCACATATTATGAATAATAATTTTAAAAAACGCACAAAAGCATGGGTGGTAAAATGCATTCACACACTAGCGCACGCACACACACTCATCCACCCACCCACTCACTCACTTAAACACACCCACATACCTTTACACACACATAAAGCCACCCCATTCACCCACATACATACCTACCTACCCACTCAGACTCGCACATTACACATACATATATACATACAGATATACACATGCACACACACGCATAGAAACAAATGCACACACAGACATTCGCGCACAAACCCAATCACACTCACAGATACTCACAGATACACACACACAGACACACACATGTGACACACCAACAAACCCGCATACACGCACGAAGAGTCACACAAGCCGACGCACACACATATGCACAAACACACAGAGACACAAAAGAGACACCGCCCCCTGCTAATAACAAACACACACAGATACAAGCACACAGACACACTCGGAGAACACAAACAGACACACAGACACACAAACGCAAACACATACGCGGACATACATATACACAGACGCGCACACACACAGACATACACATTTAGACACACTAAGAGACACTTCACACATAGACACATACAGACAAACACACACAGACATATACACACACAGAGACATACACAGATATATACACATAGAGACGCGCATATACACAGGCATTCACGCAGACACTCACACACACACACACACACAGGCACATACAAACACACACAAACACAACGAAGACCCACACACACTTCGGCACACACACATACACACACACAGACATACAGCCAACCACTTCGGCACTCACACATACACACACACATACAGACAGCCAACCAAGCAGACAGAGATAGAGGCAGAAGGGAACAAGCAAAATCAACCAAAGAGACAAGCTGACAACACAGAATCGATACCAACATGTCCGCCTCCCAACAGCAAAACTCCCAAGTTAAGTGGCCACCTTCCGATCCAGATAAGGGCCCGGCTATTTTTGAACTGAAAATCTGAACTTGTATACTGTCACAACTGCATTCCAACTCTACGCTAATGGTTTCTGTGAGTGATTTCGCCCCATCCCATTTAGGAGATCCTTTCTACACATCACAGTTCTTGTCCAGATTGCTGGAATGTCTGGCAAGTAGGTGACTGTTTGACCTATATTACATTTTCAAACAACGATGTCTTGAATGCATTGGTATCCATTTTCGGGCGGGTCGGTCCCAGGGTCGTCTGACGCATGGACCCGTTGGCTACCTGCCAGGGGGCCCCACGAACATCGAGGTCCCATGCTAAACTATGTATGGCAAGTCCCTTGCTATAAGCAGTCATTTCTGGGAATGTTTGTCGTAGGGCCCCAGCACGTAAAATGGTTACAGTATTCCCCTGGTTTTACATATGTTGTTATTTAACCTAATTCAACATAAACTGTCATTAGACAATTAAATGGATTAGACAACAGTGCTCATTTTTGTCAACTGAAGTCTTTATCAGCAGAATACTGATTGTATTGCACACTGTGACTAGAAAACATTACGCACATCTCCCCAAACATAGTTAGCTCCGCCTATTTACACGCTAGGTCACTTCTGATTTGTAGTTGCTGAGCCTTTTGTCAACTTTACAGAACGTTACAGGGCTGTTCTGCGATACCGTTGATATCGCTTGTTGTTTATTTCAGCAAGCCAGCGCTGTTAACGCTCCAAAACATGAAGCACTGGCCCTAACACAACTCGCCCCCCCCCGACCCGCCCCCCCCCCCCCCCCCCCCCCCCCACGAGAGTGTTGCAACGAGTGTCACAGCCATTCTCTTTCTCTGAAAGAAACGTAAATGGAAGAAACCACAGAAAGCTTGTCGAGCAAACCCCGTAGGACACCCCTGTATCCTCCACTAAAGTTGGCGATCCTAATAAACTATGAATGAAAAGTGACCTAGTGTGTAAATGGGCAGGGCTAACTCTATTTAGGGAGATCTGCGCCATGTTGAGTGAGGAGGCGGTACACCCTTTAAACATTTACTCCCGAAAGATAAAAATGGTGTTCGCATTTGAAGATACTTGCTCATTACTGATGAAAAAAAAAAAGAAATCATGCACACTGTACAGTATGAAGACACTCACATTTAAATTTTAAAACATGAATGTAAAACGTAGGCTTCGTTACAGAAAGTATTTAAATTGTATCACAATTGTTAAATGATAAGTCTTTACACCAGTGGGAAAAAGGTCGGCCTGAGATGAATAAGTCAAAACTGACAGTTTTAGTTTTTGTGAAAGTCCTTGATAGATGACTGCGTCAGTCATGTTGCCCTCTTCGTCGACACAATCTCTTTTCACTTACGCCAGCAGATGAGGTCAGCTTGCGTGGCTCGTCCCTGGTCACTAATGTACAGCAGCGTTGTCTCATTCGACTTGAACCCTTCCCAGTGTGGTATAGGAGCAGTGTTGTCTCATTCGACTTGAACCCTTCCCAGTGTGGTATAAAAACGCAGTGTTGTCTCATTCGACTTGAACTCTTCCCAGTGTGGTATAGGAGCAGTGTTGTCTCATTCGACTTGAACTCTTCCCAGTGTGGTATAGGAGCAGTGTTGATCATTCGACTTGAACTTTTCCCAGTGTGGTATAGGAGCAGTGTTGATCATTCGACTTGAACTTTTCCCAGTGTGGTATAGGAGCAGCGTTGTCTCATTCGACTTGAACCCTTCCCAGTGTGGTATAGGAGCAGTGTTGTCTCATTCGACTTGAACTCTTCCCAGTGTGGTATAGGAGCAGTGTTGTCTCCTTCGACTTGAGCCTTTCATAATGTGGTATAGGAGCAGTGTTGATCATTCGACTTGAACTCTTCCCAGTGTGGCATAGGAGCAGTGTTGATCATTCGACTTGAACTCTTCCCAGTGTGGTATAGGAGCAGTGTTGATCATTCGACTTGAACTTTTCCCAGTGTGGTATAGGAGCAGTGTTGATCATTCGATTTGAACTCTTTCCAGTGTGGTATAGAAGCAGTGTTGTCTCATTCGACTTGAACTCTTCCCAGTGTGGTATAGGAGCAGTGTTGTTTCATTCGACTTGAACTCTTTCCAGTGTGGTATAGGAGCAGCGTTGTCTCATTCGACTTGAACTCTTCCCAGTGTGGTATAGGAGCAGTGTTGTCTCATTCGACTGGAACCCTTCACTTTGTGGTATAGGACGTTTCCTGTCATCTAAGAATGATTCTCCGTCTCATCCTCTCCCTACCACTTTACCCTGTGCTCCCATTTCAAAAATATCAGTGTCAGTCATTTCATCACGTTCGTTGTTTGCCATCTAATCTGTAATGTCGTCTGCATTGACACTTTCATAGTCTGCAAACGGTTCCTTATTTCATTACCACACATTTTTTGGGTCTGATATTTTCTAACCGGAATATGGAGGTTCTACGGTAATGGTCTATTGTTTTCCCAATCTAGCCTCATAGTTGCATGGTTAGAACGCGTACCGTAAAATCCATAATAAACAACCCTCTGTCAAATGCTAACAACTGTGTCGTTTATATGCAGAAACCTTTTATCTGATTGCCAGTACTCCTAACCATAACTGAGACAGGACAAATAACATTGCTGTCTCGTGTTTGTTATTTGACATTTATAACAATACGACATTTCGCTTTCATGACTGCCAGAAGGATCTGGCAATATCCACAGCCATATTTGGCCTTCTTTAATAGAGCAATATGTCGGCTCTGTGGCTAAGTCGATGCGAACGCTCGATATGCCGGGATGCCGGGTTCGATCCCAGCTACGGGCCATGCGCCTTGCGTTGGTTTCCACAGTGGTATCAAGAGAGCCGACCGTACAGTAAGCAATGGCAAGCTACTGGACGTAAATTTGCCTAGAAAAACCACACAACATCCAGGGGCTGTTGGGGTTGGTTCTGCAACGTCCTGTAAATGATACGCAACTAACTTAATAGAGCAATATATTGAGAGAAATATGTTACAGCCAACATCTTCTTTGTTTATTTGTATGTTTGCTTGTTTGTTTCTTTGTTTGCTTGCTTGTTTGTTTCTTTGTTTGCTTGCTTGTTTGTTTCTTTGGTATCTTTGTTTCTTTCTTTCTTCTCTTACGCCCCATGCATCTGACCTCACATTTAACCTTATTTGAAGACTGAGTTTCTCATTATAGGTTCTAATGTGTGCCCTAGCGTTCCAGGTTGAGTGCCATCCCTTTGCCTACAAATGCGGGCTGAGGCTGGAATTCAACGACAGAAGCCATCGATGAGCCGGTGTCACCTCAGCGTGACAATATGGCTTACCGAAGGAAGGCCTGTGATGACAGTGACATCTGCTGTCTGGTCAATTGTCAGAATGTGTCACCAAGGCTTAGTTTCCCAGTCTGATGTTTGTTGGTTTGATGCCATGGGCTAGGTGACGTGCTGCTGTCGATGGTATTGTTGTCATATGTCTAGATCTGTCTCTTATTATGTCCTAGTGTGACCTGTATTATGTCCTAGTGTGACCAGTATTATGTCCTAGTGTGACCTGTATTATGTCCTAGTGTGACCTGTATTATGTCCTAGTGTGACCTGTATTATGTCCTAGTGTGACCTGTATTATGTCCTAGTGTGACCAGTATTATGTCCTAGTGTGACCTGTATTATGTCCTAGTGTGACCCGTATTATGTCCTAGTGTGACCCGTATTATGTCCTAGTGTGACCTGTATTATGTCCTAGTGTGACCTGTATTATGTCCTAGTGTGACCCGTATTATGTCCTAGTGTGACCTGTATTATGTCCTAGTGTGACCTGTATTATGTCCTAGTGTGACCAGTATTATGTCCTAGTGTGACCTGTATTATGTCCTAGTGTGACCTGTATTATGTCCTAGTGTGACCAGTATTATGTCCTAGTGTGACCTGTATTATGTCCTAGTGTGACCTGTATTATGTCCTAGTGTGACCTGTATTATGTCCTAGTGTGACCAGTATTATGTCCTAGTGTGACCTGTATTATGTCCTAGTGTGACCCGTATTATGTCCTAGTGTGACCTGTATTATGTCCTAGTGTGACCTGTATTATGTCCTAGTGTGACCTGTATTATGTCCTAGTGTGACCTGTATTATGTCCTAGTGTGACCTGTATTATGTCCTAGTGTGACCTGTATTATGTCCTAGTGTGACCTGTATTATGTCCTAGTGTGACCTGTATTATGTCCTAGTGTGACTTGTAATATGTCCTAGTGTGACCTGTATTATGTCCTAGTGTGACCTGTATTATGGCCTAGTGTGACCCGTATTACGTCCTAGTGTGACCTGTATTATGTCCTAGTGTGACCTGTATTATGTCCTAGTGTGACCAGTATTATGGCCTAGTGTGACCCGTATTATGTCCTACCATTACACTAAGGATGGAAGATCGCAGAGACTTCCACTGTCCGGTTTTTTTTTTTTTTTAGAGGAAGAGATGAGGAACGAGTAGAAGGTGAAAGCAAATACAAGTTGGGCACAGGAGAAACAAGCATTCGTAGCGTTAGGAAATCTAATGAAATAAAACAATAATTAAGCACAATAGGACACATAGTAATTAGGTGTCATGTCAAATCAGTGCGGATAATAAAAGTGGGCAACGATAACAACAGTGAGTCACTCACGGACCCCAAGGCGAATCAAAGGGTGTAAACTGGTATGGGAGAATCTTAATGAGACAATTAAGCAAGACTCAGTAAATGAAGAGATGGGAGAATGTTAATTAGGCAATTAAGCAAGATTCAGTAGATGATGAGATGTGAGAATATTAATGAGACAATTAAGCAAGACTCAGTAAATGAAGAGATGGGAGAATGTTAATGAGACAATTAAGCAAGATTCAGTAGATGATGAGATGTGAGAATGTTAATGAGACAATTAAGCAAGATTCAGTAGATGATGAGATGTGAGAAAGGACGCCGGCTCTAGATAGGACACACATTGAGAAAGGCTAATAGTAATGTCCTTTCACTGGAATCCACACGGCAGTGGAAAAGAGAACTGGTGACTGGCAGGAACAGCCGGAGATGACAGAATAAAGCAGAACTGGGTTTAAGCTGTCCGACGCTTACATTTGAGTAACCAAGTGGAAGACTTGGCCGCCATACCAATGAAGCAAACAGGTGCCTGCCTTGAAAGGGACTCAAACACACGACCTACTGCAGGAGAGCCAGCCACCTACTATTCTATGGAGCCTCGCTACCAATTAGGTAATGGAGTGGATAAACTATCCACAAATTTACGACAGGCACAAACTTGCTCATTGTAAGGTCTGTTGACCAGTGCAAACAACGGCCCCCCTTTGGTGGATCCAGCTGATTGGTCACGTCTGATTGAGCACATTATTTGAACCAGTCATTAATTATATCACGTGGCCACACAGCACACATCAGTGGGCAATGGCGGGAAATACCCGGTCTCATCAGTGCTCTCCAAGTTGGTACTGTCACACACATTTAATAATATTTGACACTTACGGAGCTAACCTGTACTTCTTCTGCCACCCCCGCTGTTTTGGCACTTTTCAGACAATTTTATTCAGTATATGAAATTTTGTCATTGTCTGCTGGATGCAATAACTGTTCATGAAGGAAGACCGAGGTCAATTATGTCATTGGCCATGAAATTGAGCAGCCTTGGGCTCTCCTTTGAATAACGGTCCCAAATGATCTATGCAGAAAGTGAACCCAAACAGAGCCTCACTCATATCTACAATTCGCATTTCTTTTGCGGCGAATCAACCGTGTCAAAAGTAGGATTAATTGCGCACGACATTTTCGCGAAACGCAACGGATTTTTTTACGGCGATTAAACGGCGGCAAAATTAGGATTAACTACGGACAAAAAAAAAATTAGCGACACGTGAGAATACTCCCGATAGCGCTCTCCTACGGCAGGGCCCGAGTTATATGTAAGTTGCCGACCGTTTTTCGCCGACTATAGTGCCACCTCCGAGAGTATCCTTCTAAACTAGATGGCTAGGACTCACGAGCAGCAGCTACCGCAGCTAAACCGCGCATTTACATCATGTCTCGCCCGGAACAAAAATGGCGGACAAGCCGTGCTGAGTTACAATGGCGGACATCGAGAGAGATCAGATATTCGGCCACCGTTTGCAACTTCTGTGCTACAGTGTTCACATATAAAGGATTTAATTTTCGGTAAGTAGTAGACTTTGCCCTTTTCCTTACACTTTTCGTTTTTAATTTTTTTACACCTTTTAAATGTTTGTAGGGCAGGACGTAATAGGCTCTGTTTGGGTTCATTTTTAAGCGTAGATCATTTGGGACCGTTATTCAAAGAAGAGCCTAGCCTTGTTACACAAGAACATGTGACCTAATTGAAAAAAATGAATGCGTAGAACTAATAATGCAAACCAAACACGTAATGCTGAAAAAAAAAAACAGGATTTTGGTTTCAAATTTGATACTATATCCAAAAACATTTCGGAAGCCCTGGGTCTCATTATTGCCAGGGATTAACCCTTGTTTGTCATGTGTGTGACAACGATGTGGAACAGGAGTTGAAGTAGTAGATGGAGCACACCTGAACAGCATAATCAAAATCGTCATAAAAAGTTTAGGAAGGAAAAAAAAAAACACATACACGCAAGCACGCTCCCAAACTCATACACACATACACGCAAGCACGCCCACAAACTCATATACACAGACACGCAAGCGAGCTCCCAAACTCATACACGCAAGCATGCCCGAAACTCATATACACATATACGCAAGCAAGCTCCCAAACTCATACACACATACACGTAAGCACGCCCACAAACTCATACCAGCAAGCATGCCCGAAACTCATATACACATATACGCAAGCAAGCCTCCAAACTCATATACACATATACGCAAACATGCCCCCAAACTCATATACACATATACGCAAGCATGCCCCCAAACTCATTTACACATATACGCAATCAAGCTCCCAAACTCATATACACAAACATGCAATCAAGCCCCCAAACTCATATACACATACACGCAAGCATGCACCCAAATTCAGATACACACATACGCAAGCAAACCCCCAAACTCATATACACATACACGCAAGCATGCCCCAAACTCATATACGCAAGCAAGCCCCCAAACTCATATACGCAAGCAAGCCCCCAAACTCATATACACATACACGCAAGCATGTTCCTAAACTCATATACACATACACGCAAGCATGCCCCCAAACTCATACACACATACACGTAAGCACGCCCACAAACTCATTTACACATACACGCAAGCAAGCTCCCAAACTCATACCAGCAAGACTGCCCGAAACTCATATACACATATACGCAAGCAAGCCTCCAAACTCATATACACATATACGCAAACATGCCCCCAAACACATATACACGTATACGCAATCAAGCCCCCAAACTCATATACACATACACGCAAGCATGCACCCAAACTCAAGTACACATACACGCAAGCAAGCTCCCAAACTCATGTACACACATCGCAAGCAAGCCCCCAAACTCATGTACACATATCGCAAGCAAGCCCCCAAACTCATATACACATATACGCAAGCAAGCCCCCAAACTCATATACACATATACGCAAGCAAGCCCCCAAACTCATATACACATATACGCAAGCAAGCCCCCAAACTCATATACACATATACGCAAGCAAGCCCCCAAACTCATATACACATACACGCAAGCATGCTCCCAAACTCATATACACATACACGCAAGCATGCCCCAAAACTCATATACACATAGATGCAAGCATGCCCCCAAACTCATACACCCAAGCATGCTCCAAACTCATACACGCAAACACCTACATCTCTAGATGTTATCTCCTCACTAATCACCTACATCTCTTGATGTCATCCCTTTACTGGTCACTTACATCTCTTGATGTCATCCATTCACTGGTCACCTACATCTCTTGATGTCATCCCTTCACTGGTCACCTACATCTCCTGATGTCATCCCTTCACTGGCCACTTACATCTCTTGATGTCATCCATTCACTGGTCTCTCACATCTCTTGATGTCATTATTTTACTGGTCATCTACATCTCTTGATGTCATCCTTTTACTGGTCACCTACAGCTCTTGATGCCACTCATTCACTTGTAACCTACATCTCTTGATGTCATCCTTCTACTGGTCACTTACATCTCTTGATGTGTTCCTTTCACTGGTCACCTACATCTCTTGATGCCATCCCTTCACTGGTCACCTACATCTCTTTATGTCATCCTGTTATTAGTCACCTACATCTCTTGATGTCATCCTTTCACTGGTCACCTACATCTCTTGATGCAATCCCTTCACTGGTCACCTACATCTCTTTATGTCATCCTTTTACTAGTGACCTACATCTCTTGATGTCATCTTTTTACTGGTCACCTACATCTCTTGACGTCACCCTTTTACTGGTCACCTACATCTCTTGATGTCATCCTTTTACTGGTCACCTACATCTCTCGATGTCATCCTTTTACTGGTCACCTACATCTCTTGATGTCATCCTTTTACTGTTCACCTACATCTCTTGATGTCATCTTTTTACTGGTCACCTACATCTCTTGATGTCATCCCTTCACTGGTCACCTATATCTCTTGATATCATCCCTTCACTGGTCACCTATATCTCTTGATGTCATCCCTTCACTGGTCACCTATATCTCTATAACACCTATAATAATATATATATTATTGCAAATGGCCGTGGAATTGGACTTTTTAAATATATATATATATATATATATATATATATATATATATATATATATATATATATATATATATATATATATATATATATATATATATATATATATATATATATATATATATATATATATATATATAAAGAAATTCAAAACAATGAAACAAAAATAAATAAAGTATGCTGACAAAACGAACGCTATGGCAACCCATAGGGGTCAATTCCAAACACAGTTCGGAATTCGGTGATGATAGTCGTTACTAATTACAAATCTTTCACTTCCATATCTTTAACTTAACTATCCATTTATTAACATACCCTCGTTACCATAACAAAAAAGTATTATGTCTTACAGTTCATGCAGATTTCTGAGGTTAACCGTCAAAGTTCATCAGCCATCGCCATTAAAAATCCGCGCCGGAAACGCGGCAACGAAAAAAAAAAAATCGGA
Organism: Candidula unifasciata; assembly: GCA_905116865.2. NCBI lineage: Eukaryota > Metazoa > Mollusca > Gastropoda > Stylommatophora > Geomitridae > Candidula > Candidula unifasciata. The sequence goes on from CAJHNH020000002.1 coordinate 112,885, forward strand.
TCGTTGTAAAATACAAACCAAGATGCCGATGTGATAGCTGCTGGTGCTATGTAATTCGTGTTTTGTGCGACATTTTTATATAAGAACAAGCGCGTATTCAAATGCAACGTTATGTAAAAATTTGAAAGCAATGGGTGAAGAATTTTTCAAAATTAGTTATTACTAACAAAGGAACATTTACATTTTTATTTAAATAGATTAGCGACAACAGTTTCGTGGTTCAGTGGGTTTCCCTGGCAGGACAATGTTCCGGTACCAATGCTGGTTGAGTCAGAATACTAATTGCATACCAGCAGGTTTTTGGGGTCGACCCAGTCATAAAACTGTGAGTGTCAGATAATTTCTGGATATGAGTGTGTGTATGTGTGTTGTATACGTGCAGGGATGGGAAACAATGAAGTGAACTGAATACTTCTATCTTGTACGTTACGGAATCTATCAGACAGGCAGACAGGCTTGCGGACGAACAGGCAGGTGTGTAGGTAGATAGATAGACAGGCAAGCAGTTAAAAAGATAGGCAGGAAAGCAGTTAAACTGATATTTTACTAATAGTTGGTTTGTTGTTTGATTGAAAAGAGCGAAAAATGCAATGCAAAAATAAAAAAATAATGATAATAATAATAATAATAATAATAATAATAATAAAGGGAAGGAAACTAACTTGAACCTTTTTATCTTCTATATCAACAGTTGCCTCCCTTTTATAGTAAAATTTCGAACATGAAAATAGGATGTTCTGTGACGTGATGTCCAGATTCGAACAGAGGTTTCTATGTTTAGACTGGTCAAAGCAAATATTTCCTGGTGCTGAGACACGATAGACTGGTCAAAGCAAACATTTACTGGTGCTGAGACATGATAGTTTGGTCAAAGCAAACATTTACTGGTGCTGAGACACGATAGACTGGTCAAAGCAAACATTTACTGGTGCTGAGACATGATAGACTGATCAAAGCAAACATTTCCTGGTGCTGAGACATGATAGACTGATCAAAGCAAACATTTCCTGGTGCTGAGACACGATAGACTGGTCAAAGCAAACATTTCCTGGTGCTGAGACATGATAGACTGATCAAAGCAAACATTTCCTGGTGCTGAGACATGATAGACTGGTCAAAGCAAACATTTCCTGGTGCTGAGACACGATAGACTGGTCAAAGCAAACATTTCCTGGTGCTGAGACATGATAGACTGATCAAAGCAAACATTTCCTGGTGCTGAGACATGATAGACTGATCAAAGCAAACATTTCCTGGTGCTGAGACATGATAGACTGGTCAAAGCAAACATTTCCTGGTGCTGAGACACGATAGACTGGTCAAAGCAAACATTTACTGGCGTGGATACACGATAGACTGGTCAGAGCAAACATTTACTGGCGTGGATACACGATAGACTGGTCAAAGCAAACATTTACTGGCGTGGATACACGATAGACTGGTCAAATGAAACATTTACTGGCGTGGATACACGATAGACTGGTCAAAGCAAACATTTACTGGCGTGGATACACGATAGACTGGTCAAATGAAACATTTACTGGCGTGGATACACGATAGACTGGTCAAAGCCAACATTTCCTCGCGTGGATACACAATAGACTGGTCAAATGAAACATTTACTGGCGTGGATACACGATAGACTGGTCAAAGCAAACATTTACTGGCGTGAATACACGATAGACAGATCAAAGCAAACATTTACTGACCATCCGAGATCAAGTGCATAATGAAACTATCAGGCAAATTGTGGGAAAGACACTTTGTACTAGATTCATCGAGAAACAGCAGATCAAGTGGTTTGGCCATCCCGTTAGAATATAGCAAGATCGAATACCATCACAAGCACTACATCTCAGAAGATCAGCTACAAGAGCAAGAGGACGGCCGCGGAAAACATGGATCGACAACATTAAAGACACTCTACGCCTTCACGGCATGGCAATAGCCAGTGGCAGCCAACGTGCACTAGATTGCAAATGATTCTCCACCACGACGCGTAACGGCAGAAGTGGTTTATGATGATGATGATGATGATGATGATGATGGAACTTTAGGATTAGTAGACCTGTGATTACAGTTCAGTTTTAAAAACATACACCGAGCCATTTATAAGTCAAGCATAAATCTTGTCCTATATAAGTCAAGCATAAATCTTGTCCTATATAAGTCGAGCATAAATCTTGTCCTATATAAGTCAACCATAAATCTTGTCCTATATAAGTCAACCATAAATCTTGTCCTATATAAGTCAACCATAAATCTTGTCCTATATAAGTCAACCATAAATCTTGTCCTATATAAGTCAACCATAAATCTTGTCCCATATAAGGCAAATTAGGTAAAGTAACCTGTTCACTCCCCGTGCATACTTAGTGCTCGAGCACTTTTATACCAATCTGTATTCGATAGGTAAAGCCGGTAGCATTACCACCTGGAAAATTTTCTAGTCTCCATTTTATGCTTGGTCAAGTCAAGTTAGAAAATAAAGTCCGTCACTGGGGATCTGAACCAAAGATTTCTGTACTGGCAGGCCAACGTCTTGTCCCGTCGTTTCCCTGCTCTCTTCAACGACACATGTTTAGTGTGCGTGTCCTGTCTTCTTCTGCCTGACCCCGTGCACTTTACAGTCACTCACTTCAGGAAATCCCAGTCATTAAAATAGCGCGTCTATATTTAGCAAGTTGGTGATTGTCACATGATACACAAGGTGACAGATAATGAAAATGAAGTCAATGATAAATACACCCATGCTGTCCCTGAGACTCCTTGTTGCAGGCGTCAGTGAGTGAGGGACATATTGTTTGTTTGTTCCTTCAGCACGTCTGTCTGGTAAGTGGTGGCCACTTTACTGTGAATTGTCTGTCTGATATGTGATAGATAGAGCAGAGTTTACAAGTGAATTAACTGTGTGTCTGGTAAGTGATAGAACAGAGTTTAAAAGTGAATTGGCTGTGTGTCTGTCTGGTAAGTGATAGATAGAGCACAGTTTACAAGTGAATAACTGTGTGTCTGTCTGGTAAGTGATAGATAGAGCAGAGTTTACAAGTGAACTAATTGTGTGTCTGTCTGGTAAGTGATAGATAGAGCAGAGTTTACAAGTGAACTAATTGTGTGTCTGTCTGGTAAGTGATAGATAGAGCAGAGCTTACAAGTGAACTAATTGTGTGTCTGTCTGGTAAGTGATAGACAGAGCAGCGTTTACAAGTGAACTAATTGCGTGTCTGTCTGATATGTGATAGATAGAGCAGCGTTTACAAGTGAACTAATTGCATGTATGTCTGGTAAGTAGAAAGCAGAGCAAAACATAATGGTGATTACCATAACTATATGCCTCTAAAGAAAGACGAGTAAGACATAGAAAGTTTTCTTAGATGTTTACGTTGTTAAATTGTATGGTTATTATTTGTGATATTCTAAAACCAAACCAAACAACAGCAGCTAGGTTACTACAATACTATAGCCAATGAAACAAACAAACAGGCATGCATAACGATACACACTCACAGACAGACTTTACGAACAAAAGACATTTGTTTTCAAAGGGTTCAGAACTGAGCATGGTAAATAGATGGTCAGACAGACGGGTGGTGAGGGGCGGACAGACAGACAGAACTTGGCAATAGCCACTTCTAAAATTAAACAAGAAAGAAAAAATCGTGGTGAAACATTTGGCACTTTCCATGTAGTCTATGCATTAGACTTTGCTAACTACATAAACAATGGATCAGACTTCGCTAACTATGTAAACAGTGAATCAGCCTTTGCTAACTATGTAAACAATGGATCAGACTTCGCTAACTATGTACACAATGGATCAGACTTTGCTAACTATGCAAACAATGGATCAGACTTTGCTAACTATGTACACAATGAATCAGACTTTGCTAACTATGTAAACAATGAATCAGATTTTGCTAACTATGTAAACAATGAATCAGACTTTGCTTACTATGTACACAATGAATCAGACTTTGCTAACTATGTAAACAATGAATCAGACTTTGCTAACCATGTAAACAATGAATCAGATTTTGTTAAATATGTAAACAATGACTCAGACTTTGCTATGTATGAAAACAATGAATCAGACTTTGATAAATACGTAAACAATGAATCAGACTTTGCTAAATATGTAAACAATGAATCATATTTTGCTAACTATGTAAACAATGAATCAGACTTTGCTAACTATGCAAACAATGAATCAGACTTCGCTAACTATGTACACAATGAATCAGACTTTGCTAACTGTGTAAACAGTGAATCAGACTTTGCTAACTATGTAAACAATGAATCAGACTTTGCTAACTATGTAAACAATGAATCCGACTTTGCTATATATATGTAAACAATGAATCCGACTTTGCTATATATGTAAACAATGAATCATACTCTGCTAACCATGTAAACAATGAATCCGACTTTGCTAACTATGTAAACAATGAATGGAAAGCCTGGCGAGAGAGACGATAAACAATTGAAACCTGGTCTCAGACAGCCCTTTTGTGATGAGCCTACTACTGGCCTGGTCACCGGATTGTATGACTCACCAGATATGCAGTTGGACTAGCGACCTTCTACACCCGGCTAATTGCGGTTAGGCATGGGACCTCTACAGCACCAGCCGGTGTAAATGTTACTTAGGTACCGAGACAGATAGTCTATATAGCAACCTCAGTTGGGCAGAAACAAGCCAGACATAGCCCAGACCTCCATAAGGTCAACAGTGTCATCTCAAACAGTAACTGCTGGAGTGTGGCCAGTTTCACTTTGGATCACGACATACAGGATAATGTGTCCACCTCCCTAGATCATCACCTTTTTAGACAATTGCCAAACGTTTCAGAAAATTATCCGATACCGATTTTGAAGAGCCTGGGTGGACACCAGGGCTGTAGGGGTAGGTAAGAAATATTGGTATCAGTTTTGGGGATCGAACCAGGCCAGCCTCACGACAGCCAACAGACCGCTCGACAAACATATATTTTGTAGTTTGAGCTCAGTCTGACAGAGGAGTTTCCAGCGAACCAACCACCTACTGCTCATCTCTGAAGGTCTACAGTTGATAAAGTAAAGTAAAAAAAAGTACAGTAAAGATCCCTTTTCACGTCTTAGGTGCATCGGGTATATGGGAAGAGCGCCCATATTTTTTCAGGCCATCGGTACTAGGTGGGTAATGTGGTCAGCATTACGCCGGCCGTCTCTACTTCCCCCGGACAGCCATCCTGGTATCTATTTGAGGCTGGGTCGACCTGCGACGTCCCATACCACGATAACAATCCACGCAGCCAGCAGTGGGTTTCGATCGCGGTACGTTGGAATTACGAGTCGGACTATCAACGCCTAAGCCACGGACGCCTCTGTCAACAGTTAATACTGTTATTTCTTTGATGCACCTAGCAATCCGTGGTCAAATGTCCCAGTAAGTATCGGACATGTGTTGTTAAACACTTAATGTTTATGGACCACTGTACACTTTTACTTCCGAAGACATTGCTTGGTATCTGGGAGCCACTCTCAGTCTATTTTTTTTTTTTTTAAATACCGAGATGCGGATTGGAACTCAGACATTCCAGCCCGCAGGTGAGTGTCTTGCGGCTAGGCTACGCCAATTCTAGTGGGGTATATATATATATATATATATATATATATATATATATATATATATATATATATATATATATATATATATATATAGCCTACATACATATACATAATACTCGCCTCACCCCTTTTCATAATTAATAAAAATTAACAGACAATAACCAGCGCCTTTATTCAACGCATGTTGAATAGATATCAGCGTCTGTGGCTTAGGTGTTGCGAACGCGCTTCATAATGCCTGGGTGCCATGTTCGATCCCAGCTGCGACGATTTGTCTTCTGTTGGTTTCGACAGTGATACCTAAACCTAACCCTTTAAATGGTAAACTGCAGAACGTAAAATTTGCCTATAAAAATCACAACAGCCCGTCCCTCCCCCCCCCCCTCCCCAATGCTCGGGTTGGTTCAACAACGTCCTGTAAAGTATGTGCAACTAACATTAGGTAAAAGTATATCAGATGCCTTTTTAAAGTCTAGATGCGAACTGTGTAAATGTTGTTTCCCGCCGCATGTTATGTTCCGAGTCTTGATGCCAACTGTGTAAATGTTGTTTCCCACTCATGCTATGTTTAAAGTCTTGATGCCAACTGTGTAAATGTTGTTTGCCCCTCATGCTATGTTTAAAGTCTTGATGCCCACTGTGTAAATGTTGTTTCCCCCTCATGTTATGTTCAAAGTGTTGATGTCAACTGTGTAAGTGTTGTTTTCCCCTCATGCTATGCTCAAAGTCTTGACGCCAACTGTGTAAATGTTGTTTCCCCCTCATGTTATGATCAAAGTCTTGATGCCAACTGTGTAAATGTTGTTTCCCCCTCATGTTATGATCAAAGTCTTGATGCCAACTGTGTAAATGTTGTTTTTTGCACTCATGCTATGCTCAAAGTCTTGATGCGAACGGTGTAAATGTTGTTTCCCACTTATGCTATGATCAAAATCTTAATGCCAACTGTGTAAATGTTGTTTTCCACTTATGCTATGTTCAAAGTCTTGATGTTAACTGTGTAAATATTGCCCCCCACCCCTTTTTCATGCTATGTTTAAAGTCTTGATGCCATCTGTGTAAATGTTGTTCTCCACTTAGGTTATGATCAAAGTCTTGGTGCCAACTGTGTAAATGTTGTTCTCACTTAGGTTATGATCAAAGTCTTGGTGCCAACTGTGTAAATGTTGTTATCACTTAGGTTATGATCAAAGTCTTGGTGCCAACTGTGTAAATGTTGTTCCCATTTATGCTATAATCAAAATCTTGATGCCAACTGTGTAAATGTTGTTCTCACTTATGCTATGATCAAAGTCTTGATGTTAACTGAGTAAATGTTGTTCCTCCCCCCTTATGCTATGTTTAAAGTCTTGACGTCAACTGTGTAAATGTTGTTTCCCCCCGCATGTTATGTTCCGAGTCTTGATGCCAACTGTGTAAATGTTGTTTCCCACTCATGCTATGTTTAAAGTCTTGATGCCAACTGTGTAAATGTTGTTTGCCCCTCATGCTATGTTTAAAGTCTTGATGCCAACTGTGTAAATGTTGTTTCCCCCTCATGTTATGTTCAAAGTGTTGATGTCAACTGTGTAAGTGTTGTTTTCCCCTCATGCTATGCTCAAAGTCTTGACGCCAACTGTGTAAATGTTGTTTCCCCCTCATGTTATGATCAAAGTCTTGATGCCAACTGTGTAAATGTTGTTTTTTGCACTCATGCTATGCTCAAAGTCTTGATGCGAACGGTGTAAATGTTGTTTCCCACTTATGCTATGATCAAAATCTTAATGCCAACTGTGTAAATGTTGTTTTCCACTTATGCTATGTTCAAAGTCTTGATGTTAACTGTGTAAATATTGCCCCCCCCCCCCTTTTTCATGCTATGTTTAAAGTCTTGATGCCATCTGTGTAAATGTTGTTCTCACTTAGGTTATGATCAAAGTCTTGGTGCCAACTGTGTAAATGTTGTTCCCATTTATGCTATAATCAAAATCTTGATGCCAACTGTGTAAATGTTGTTCTCACTTATGCTATGATCAAAGTCTTGATGTTAACTGAGTAAATGTTGTTCCTCCCCCCTTATGCTATGTTTAAAGTCTTGACGTCAACTGTGTAAATGTTGTTTCCCCCCCCCCCCCAATCCCCTTATGCTATGTTTAAAGTCTTGACGTCAACTGTGTAAATGTAGTTTCCCACTTATGTTTTGTTCAAAGTCTTGATGTTAACTGTGTAAATGTGGTTTCTTCCTCATGCTATGGACTAATGGGTCGGTATTCTTCGAGTTATATGGTTAATATCAGTCTAGTCTCCGTTATTTCCCATAATTTTGCTTGCACCGGCGTTAAACTGTGTGGGCCAATTTTTGTTTTTAAAATAGCCCTGGCTTTATTAGGATTTGAACACAGGATCACTCGGATAGTAGGTAAGTGAATTGACCACCGCCGTTTTGAGACTGCCACGTGTGTGTTACAACTGTCTGAACAGAGACATCATTCTATGATTGTCTTCTCTGAGTTGCACAGAATTCCCCAAACTTTTTCCCCACTGAAAGTATGTGATTGTCCTCATTCCGGTTACACACATAGACGCTACACGAACCCACGTTGTGCCAGTTTTTACATTAAACCCCCTCTCCCCTTCCCACCCCATCTTTTTCTCCTCAGACTTAAACAGTGATCACAAGAACGATTTCGTGCAAATGAACCAGCTAAGACACATCCTGCTACCACTCAAAACATTTAAAGAGTAACGTGACCATGTTCAGGCTCAGGCCATGCAGGATGTTGATGTCTTTATTCTTATTGGTCCATGGCATTACAAGAACCTTTCTGTACGCAGCATTTAAGTTTGTAGGAAAATTAGAGGCTAAGTACAAAAGACTATAGGAGCGAACAATGTATACAGCCGAAAAACCAGGACAATCAGTCCTGAGTTATTACCACAGGGAAACCTTCAACAACAACCATAGATTACAACACAGCCATGAAGGATACAAGCACTGAGGGGAGTTGATGCGGACTGGCGGTGAGGCGAGGCCAGGATCCCTTTAAACATTTTCTACGGGATGGCAGCTCAACCCCCTAAGAATTATCCAGACCTAACCCCCCCCCCCCCACCCCCTTCCTCCCGATGAAATTTCTCGGTGAAAGATCCGCGGGTTTCATTGCAAAAACAGTAAATGTTGCATTTATCTTTCAAGTGCTACATGTAAATGTGTAGATAAAGATTGTCATGTTGCAAGTTTTACCGGCCCAAATCTTTCTTGTCGCTGATAACCCACACTAAACACAATCACCAATCAGGTCACCTGTGTATGGGGATTCGTAATCAGGGATAAGTTACACACACACACACACACACACACACACACGTGCGCACGCACGCACACACACTTACAGAAAGAGGGAGAGATTTGACACAGATTTGGCTAAATTTTGCCTACTCGACTCTCTCTCTCTCTCTCTCTCTCTCTCTCTCTCTCTCTCTCTCTCTCTCTCTCTCTCTCTCTGCAGTGTGCCTGTCGTGTGTGTGTGTGTGTGTGTGTGCCTGACATGACAACTAAGCTTTGGGGAAACTCAACGGGACATTGGGATGACATCCAAGTTTATGACCCTCAGCCGATTAAGCGCATGACCAGAGATCGCCGAAGACAAAGAAAAAGAACATATTGAAACCCAAACATGTCTTAGTGTAAGTTTATAATGTTTCTAATGTGTGAGTTCCACCAATACCTGCTAGGGACTACAAGAGTTTCTTTTTGTGTTTAGACTGAAGTCGCTATGAGTGCACCTCCTCCGTATACAGGCGGACCCTACGCCCCTGCAGGATCTGCTTACCCTCCTGGCACAGGTTACGCCCCTGCAGGATCTGCCTACCCTCCTGGCACAGGTTACGCCCCTGGTTATCCGCCCGCCCCTGCACCCAGTTACCAGGGCGGGGCTGGGTACTACAGCCAGCCTACGGGCAACACAACTGTGTAAGTATAGGCAATCACATATCATTTCTGTGATTAGTTTACTTGCTTATCAAGTGGCTGGTTGATTAGCTGATTGATTGATTGATCCGCCTACCACTGGCTGGTTGATTAGCCGATTGATTGATTGGCCTTTTGACTGGCTGGTTTATTAGCTGATTAATTGATTGATTGATCCGCTTATCGACTGGCTGGTTGATTAGCCGATTGATTGATTTATTGATCCGCTTATGGACTGGCTAGTTGATTAGATGATTGATTGATCCGCTTATCTACTGGCTGGTTGATTAGATGATTGATTGATCCGCTTATCTACTGGCTGGTTGATTAGATGATTGATTGATCTGCTTATCACTGGCTGGTTGATTAGATGATTGATTGATCCGCTTATCTACTGGCTGGTTGATTAGCTGATTGATTGATCTGCTTATCACTGGCTGGTTGATTAATTGATTGATTGATCCGCTTATCGACTGGCTGTTTGATTATCTGATTGATGTATTGCTTTATTGATTAGCTTATCGACTGACTGGTTGATTAGCTGATTGATTGATTGATTGATTGATTGATTGATTGATTGATTGCCATTTAATCTCTACTTCATATTTGTCCTCTTGTGTCTAACATTATCCAGGGCTTACCGTTGTTTAGCTTTCTTTATTTGTTGGCTGAAGAGGTTGTCGGTCAATTGACTGCATTTAAACACTTCACACAGAGACGCACACATAGAAACACACAGAAACATAAATACGCTCGTCGTTGTATTCATCATCATCATTATAATCACCATAATTATCATCAGCATTATCAACATCAGAGATGTATGAGTTAAGTCTGTGTATCTGTCCGCCAGTGTGTATGTAGAGGACGACCGACGACGAAGGAGAGACGACGAACTGGCCGAGGACTGCTGCCTACTCGCATGTTGCTGGACTATGCTGTGCTGCTGCCTGCTCAACAACTGACCGCCCCTCGTCCATTGAAGAAGTCCCTTGGTTGGGTCGAGCTGCCTCAGATTTCTGGCTCGACGCTATTTTTTTAATTCCTGTGTCATCATTTGTGTACACATTTGACTACGTGACGTAACGGGTGTCTTCAGCTGTAATATTACATTAATGTACAGTGTGATCTGTACAGAACGTCGGTAATTTTAATTTGTGTAATTTTCACCATTGGGTCTGTAGTTAATCGACAGATTACCCTCGTACATCTGACAAGTTCATAAGCGCTCAGATCCCATCTTCAGTGTCTCCCTCAGTGTGTGGCGACCAATGACTCCAGTTCTGTGTAGTTTTACTATTCTCCTTTGGCTAGCTGCACAGTGACTGTTATATTATTTATTATCGCATCATTAAATCCGTCATTAAATATTATTCATCATTGCTAACTTTTAAAAACTGTCGGCAGAATAAATAGGATTCAGAGTATAAGGCTCCCCTATATTGTGCCTTGTTTTAGCTGTTTGTGTGTTTCTCTCGACAGGGCGGCTTGTTGTCTGTTGAAAGCCCCGCACAAAACATTAACTTCTCAGCTCTGGTTACAGCTACGACCTCCATGCATGTCCGATAATAACTGTACGTGTGAACGGAGCGATGCACCAGGAGAACGAACCAATAACCCTCAATATAAGTGGCCACTGAACACTTCTTCAAATAGAAGACAAATACTTCATGGCGGAGACGAGATAAGATCAGATGAAGAGATGTTTATATTTCAGCTGTCAAACTTTGCAAGCTATGAACATGTTGTAACGAAATCTCATTTGAAGCCATTGGTTATACCCGTGGACTAGATGTGAAAGCTGTGCATCAGATGCCAAAGGTCATATCACATGGAAACAAAACTAATCAAATGCGCACGTAATTAAGAGAATTTTTTTTTTTTTTTTTAGTATCCAAAAGTTGTTAACTCTTAGGCTCGGTACTATGGATATCGCAACCCTTCGGCCTTGATTCCATAACACATACCGTAAATCTGGGAGAAATGTGGCTTTTTTGCCTACCCCTGGGCGTGAGCCCGGACCACTACGAGTTCGTCACCCGGTCACCGCGCAATCAGGTTTAGCCAACTACGCTAGTGAGCTGGGCTGCGAAAAATAAAGAATGTTACTGACAGAAAATAAAAAGAGAACTGAAATAGTTCGGCAGCATTAAAAGACATAACACTTATCAAGGTAAAAGCCAAAAGTCCATTTTGGACGAACAACCGTGACTTACCGCCAGAATTTACAGCCGGTGAACAAGAAGAAGAATTTATTTACCATACTGGAGGGACAAGACGAAGGTAAGAAAGCAAGAGGCATAAAGCAACGAGATGGAAGAACAGAAGTCTGAGAGAGTTAGCAACCAAGACAAGAGAAAGTGGGTGTTGGAGATCCATTGCAGCCAACCTCCACTTTGGAGACGGCACCAGACTGACGATTTATGCTGTGTGTTCCAAGACTGGACAAATCAGTATTGTACTGTTAGAACTGTACTACACCAACGCAACAAAATGATGGCTGGAATTGTCACCTCTTGATTTGTTCACGAAAATCCTATACTTAGCTGTCTACCGTGTATGTAACTTGTATTTCTGATAAAATAATGACTTTCAGAAGATTGCAGAATTCTTCTTCTTCTTCGCGTTCACCGGCTGTAAACTCCTGTGGAAAGTTCTGGTTGTTCGTCCACTTCTGGACTGCAGTCCTGTTCCGGAACCTGAGTGTTGCGTGTGCATCCGTTTGACAGATTTGACTGATATGTATGCAGACTGTTGGTTCCTTGCCTCTCAGACAGATGCACTCCGACTTCGAAGGAAACTCCCAGTTACGAGACATACTTGTGGGTAGGCAGTGGGTCTATTCTTGTTTTCCCTATAATAGGGCCCCGGAACCCACACAGGAAATTGCAGAAGTGTTCTGAACTGCATCAGGACTGTGTACTTCTGACTACCTTCATTCTGGTTTAAGTTCATACTGTGTGCTTCTGACTACCTTCATTCTGGTGTAAGTTCATACTGTGTGCTTCTGACTACCTTCATTCTGGTGTAAGTTCATACTGTGTGCTTCTGACTACCTTCATTCTGGTGTAAGTTCATACTGTGTTCTTCTGACTACCTTCATTCTGGTGTAAGTTCATACTGTGTGCTTCTGACTACCTTCATTCTGGTGTAAGTTCATACTGTGTGCTTCTGACTACTTTCATTCTGGTGTAAGTTCATACTGTGTGCTTCTGACTACCTTCATTCTGGTGTAAGTTCATAACTGTGTGCTTCTGACTACCTTCATTTCTGGTGTAAGTTCATACTGTGTGCTTCTGACTACCTTCATTCTGGTGTAAGTTCATACTGTGTGCTTCTGACTACCTTCATTCTGGTGTAAGTTCATACTGTGTGCTTCTGACTACCTTCATTCTGGTGTAAGTTCATACTGTGTGCTTCTGACTACCTTCATTCTGGTGTAAGTTCATACTGTGTGCTTCTGACTACCTTCATTCTGGTGTAAGTTCATACTGTGTGCTTCTGACTACTTTCATTGTGGTGTAAGTTCATAGTCAAGGTCGACGGACCGCACTTGGCGCATCATAATTGTCAACGAAGCGATAGTGCTATGTCTAGCGTTAAGTACAAACGTTGATGCGACAATGCTGCCTATGATGCCAAAGTCATATTTACAGGATGGACATGTCAGGGTGGACAGTTCGGTCCCATATGCCAGTACGTCGATCCAGCTTACCAGAATAAATTAAAACTAGGTGCTAAAGTCAGAGGCAACCAGCCAGGAGCCGCACCGTAAAATCAGGATTCCACGCACAAACGCTAAAAGAAATTTATCTATATCTGCGAATAGATATAGTCTGAAAATCATGAACTGGAACACAAGGGGAGTTAAAAGTAAAAAATTAGAACGAGAAAACACTGCATAAAGAACAGATACACGTATGCTGCCTTGAGTAGACCTACCTCAAACAAGACACAGCCTTGCAGATCAGAGGCTACCAGTGTTACTACTGTGACAGAAAAGACAGAAGGAAGGGTGGAATACTAACTCTAGTCAAAGATAACATATTTGCATGCCAGAATGAAACATGCATGGAAGGGGCGGAGTACCAGATTCTTCAGCTCAAGACAGAAAACATATTTCCAACTAATCAACAATTACTGTCCGAGCGACCGCCCTAAGGTATTGGATACAGTAGTAGTAAATAAAAGAATGATGGTGTGTGGAGATTTCAACAGTTATTCAGAAAGCTGGGGCTACAATCACATGGATCCGAGGGGAGAGAAACTGGAGGACTTTCAGGATGAAAACAGATTCATTCTCACAAATCAGCCAACCGACCCACCAACCTTTTACTCAAGAGCATGGCATACCATCTCTACGCCAGTCCAAGACTTTTATTCACCAGACATGGACTGGGATATTACAAGAACTGTCAGGAAACAACTAGGAGGCAGCGATCACTGCCCGGTCTTTCTAACGATAGAAAACCAGTCTGTAAGAAAAAGCAGCACTCTTCCAAGATGGAATTACAAGAAGGCAGACTAGAAATTGTATCGGCACCTTACAAGTGTTTTGGTTGAAAATATAAAAACAAATAACATTGCAAACAAAGTAGTAGTAGAGTTCAGCAAATGTATATTGCAGGCAGCCCTGAAAACAATAACAAGAGGCGCACGTAAACAATATAAACCATACAGAAATTGTGACTAAATTGCACAATGATATGGAAACCTAAAGAAAGCCGAAATCAGACCTTGTAAGTGCTGTTCAACAAATCCCAACATGCAAAGGCCAAATTTCAAAGAGCCAAGCTGCAGGCATGTTGGCAAGAAAAGAAAAAAAAAAAAGTCTGTAAACTTTGAAAGAGACACAAGAAAGATGTGGAGGCTGGTAAAACTAATTAATGACGAGAATACGGGAATAAAGGCACATACTATAATATATTTAGAAGAAGTCATCCCTAACAAACAAACAAAAACAGGCGGCTGATTACTTTGCAACACGAACATATACAAGAGAAAATTAACAGACTAAACTGCACAGCAGAAATGGTGGGACTGAGAATAAATACAAAGAAAACTAAGATCATGACAAACAGTCAAAACCAACAACTAGGGACCATAAGTAACCAATCACTTGAAAATGTAGAACATTTTACATATCTTGGCAGTGTGGTGTCCCTACTGGGAGGGACAGAGGAAGACATACAGTCACGTCTGAACAAAGATAGAGCTGCTTTTGGAAGGATGAGGCAAATCTGGAAATCCAACAATTATGCAGAGGAACGAAACTCCGACTCTACAAGAGCATCATTTTGCCAGTTCTTCTTTATGGAGCGGAATGATGAAGAATGACCAAAAAGGATGCACACAAGCTGTCCACCTTTCTCCACACATGTCTACGTAGAATTATCAAAACTTTCTGGCCAGATACAATCTCAAACACTAAACTACTTCACGAAACAAACCAAGAAACTTTAGACAGTATGATTACCAAGAGAAGATGGAAATGGCTTGGCCACGTTATGAGAATGACTTCTGATATACCTGCTAAAACAGCTCTCACATGGACACCAGAGGGAAAGAGAAAACAGCGGCGCCCAAAAACAACATGGAGACGAACGATGGAAAGTGACCTGAGTGCGGGATCTTTGACATGGAAAACTGCACTGAAGATTGCACAGGACAGGAAAGCATGGAAAGTCCTCTCTGAAGCCTTATGTGCCACTAGGCATAAAGAGAACTGAGAGACTACTTTGCAGATTTATTTGCTGAAGAGAGCTACATTTATGTCAGTCCACATAAAGGTAGTGTCGTGAAAGTCGGTGTGACGTTGTGAGCAAACGGAATCAGTCTGTTTACACTTGTATGTTTGTTAACATAATAACTCTATCAAAAAGTATGAATAATGGTATGTCAATATTACATTCTAACTGATGCGCATGATTTGTGAGGTACTTGTTGCTTGTAAGATACATTATACCGAAATTCTCGTTAACAGTAGGTAAGGTTGTAGCACACCTCATAGATCACAAAGGGATACAATACATGTTTTTGTAAGTCACAGATTAGTTAGTTCCCTTTGGTAATGATGCGCATCCATGCTCGAGGGTTTAGCGTTCAATTCTTCGACCATGCAGATGACTGTGTGTTACACTAAGTGTTTCGTCCTTTTTAGGACGAAATTTTTTGTTATTTGAAGCCCCACCCTGGCTTTTGCCAGGGGCCGCAAAAAGGCAGGCCATAAATATGGCCAATTGTCTGAACGCGGTTTCTGGGACCTCTCCACAGCGATCCTCATCCACATGGTGGCACTTTGTGTCATCGGGTGTTTATCGCTTGTGTGATGTCCTGGTGGGGTAGAAAGTCAGTCAGTCAGTCAGCACACAGCTGAGCTTTCTATGTCGACCCAGCCTAACATAGGTACCAGGAAATGTTATCAGAAGTATAGGGGCTGGTGTGATGTTTTGCACTTCAGCCATGGAGTGCCGATTGATCAATAATATATAGGTCAAGCGCTTGCCTGGTGCGCCAAGGACGTGAACTCTGTCCTCTACTTATCTATTTAAACTGGTCATGTGTTACTCAGTCGATGCTGTTCCAAAGTCATGTGCAAGATGGAAAACTCCGACAGAGAAACAACCCGACATTTATTACCAAAAACCAAAAAAAAAAAAACCAACTATTGAGGATACATTTAGAGTCGGCGGACCTCAACTTTGATTTAACGAACACACAAACGTTCAAGTTATGTTCTAGTGGTTGTTGTCAGTTTTACAAATGGTGTTCAGTTGTTGATCAATCTCCAACCATCGCTACAGGCCTGGCACAGCAGGCTCACCAGGATACCACTTGGTATAGCTGTCACGGCAACACTAACTACAAGTTGTTCTTCCCCGTGTGGGTTCTGAGGCATTATTATAGGGAAAACTGCCTTCCCAAAAGCATGTCGTAAAAGTCGACTAACTAGGAGCTTCCTTCGAAGTCGGAGTGCATCTGCCACAGAGGCAAGGAACCAGCAGTCTGCAAACAAATGAGTCCGATCTGATAAACGGATACACACGCAACACTCAGGTTCTGGAACAGGACTGCAGTCCAGAAGTGGACGAACAACCATAGCCTACAGCTGGTTTACAGCATTTGAACGCGAAGAAGAATAAGATAAGTTGTTTTAGATTGAACCGGATATCTGGGACTGCACTTGTTGAGTTGCCATCCCGTAAACAACTTTCTGGGTCATAAGAAGAGTCAAACCTTACTATATCAGCTCAGAGTTGGAAAACATACAGATATTCTGCTAAGACTATCTCAGAAATCCAGTTCATCGTCACCATCAAGTTCCACAACAGGACGTGTCGCTGGATCACCAGTTGCTGTTGTCTGTCTTGTCTACCCCTGTGGGGCCATGTGATACACTTGACGTTTGAACGTTTGATGCCCTTTTATTCAGCCAGATTATGTAGAGGTCTTCTCCATCTTTCCTTTATAGAGCACTGTAGTATCTTTTTGGAGTTGCCAGTAGATCTTCCCGTTTCTATTCAAATATTACTACCCACTTCAGTTTCCATTGCCAGATGGGGACGATTTTTCGGTAAAATAAAACTGATTCTGGATTTTTTAACGGCACCTTTGGGACAAGAGAGGCTCTGTGATCCCTACACAGGGTATAAAGAGAAGCAACTGACAAGACAGACTGTGATCTTGCTCTACACAGAGTAGAAAGAGAAGCAACTGACAAGTCAGACTCTGTGATCTTGCTCTACACAGGGTAGACAGAGAAGCAACTGACAAGACAGACTCTGTGATCTTGCTCTACACAGAGTAGAAAGAGAAGCAACTGACAAGACAGACTGTGATCTTGCTCTACACAGAGTAGAAAGAGAAGCAACTGACAAGACAATGATCTTGCTTAACACAGAGTAGAAAGAGAAGCAACTGACAAGACAGACTCTGTGATCTTGCTCTACACGGAGTAGAAAGAGAAGCAACTGACAAGACAAACTCTATGATCTTGCTCTACACGGAGTAGAAAGAGAAGCAACTGACAAGACAGACTCTATGATCTTGCTCTACACAGAGTAGAAAGAGAAGCAACTGACAAGACAGACTCTGTGATCTTGCTCTACACGGAGTAGAAAGAGAAGCAACTGACAAGACAGACTCTATGATCTTGCTCTACACAGAGTAAAAAGAGAAGCAACTGACAAGACAGACTCTGTGATCTTGCTCTACACAGAGTAGAAAGAGAAGCAACTGACAAGACAGATTCTATGATCTTGCTCTACACAGAGTAGAAAGAGAAGCAACTGACAAGACAAACTCTATGATCTTGCTCTACACAGAGTAGAAAGAGAAGCAACTGACAAGACAATGATCTTGCTTTACACAGAGTAGAAAGAGAAGCAACTGACAAGACGGACTCTATGATCTTGCTCTACACAGAGTAGAAAGAGAAGCAACTGACAAGACGGACTCTATGATCTTGCTCTACACAGAGTAGAAAAGAAAAGAAACGGAGAAAACTGTCTCGTATCACATCATATAAAACTGTTCGCATCAGAAAAATACATTTGTGTTATTAGTCTTGTCTCAGTAAAGTGTTATGATTTGTTTATTAAATATTAACCTGCTCATTTGATATGAAATAAAAAGTAAATAATAATTAAAATAATCATATTTTTTTATAGTACTTTTGAATCGGAATAAAAGAAAGAGCACACCCCCCCCCCCCCAACCCTTCCCGCGCCCCCTCCTTTTTTTTTAAAACTGGGTAATGTAATGAGAATGCGCTGGATTCAGAAGCTGATAAGTATGCTAAAGATTTAGATTTCTTTTCTACGAAACACGGCCAAAATACACTTTAACGGTATACAACCAGAACATTTGACTACCTTTTCAATTTTCATTGCAAAGGAATTAAACAGGTTTGCTGATTAATCAATGTAAAGTCTTTACAAGCAGTCCCAAAATTTAGCATTGTTGGTGCAAATTGAAAAACGCAATTCTGCACCCAACCCCTCTTCGCTAGGCGCCAAGTATCCTTGGTTGCCATGGGCGCCAAATACCCTTGGTTGCCATGGGCACCAAATACCCTTGGTTGCCATGGGCACCAAATACCCTAGCTACGCCCCTGGCTGATTTTCGATAATTTCTCATTTTACATTAACTAACTGTTTCAACCCCAGACAGGTATAATCTAAATCACTGATTCCTAAGTATTTGTACCTATAGGAATAGTTTAGATCCAGAGGGGTTATACCAGCTAAGGCACCAAAAAGGTAAAAGTAACATTTGGGTAGAGCTCATTAACTGGTGCTTGGGAATCACAGTGCTTAGAAAAAGAGTCTGTCAGTCAGTACACGAATGGGTCTGAAGGAGTTAATCAACATTTTATTTCTTTAAGTTTTTGAACCAGTGAAATATTTCCAGCTTTTTAAATGTATATTATATATCTTGAGACTGTCCCTTGTTAATTTTTTGCTGTGATTCTTAAAAGAGAACGTAATATGGAGGAATGAACTTGACTGCAACCACCCATTAAAGTTCACTACTGCTTGTTGCTTGCTTGGTAATCTTTAAGAAAGGTGACCCGACTAACCGCCACAGTTCATTCATTAGCCTAACGCCTGACACCACACTCACACATGTGCCTGTACGCAACACAGGAAAAGGCAGTCATGGTAAACTGTTATCGACCTCCTTTCATTATTCACCCTACACCTGACGTCAGTACGGAAGATATTCTGCTATCTGTTCATTATCCAAAAGTCTAGTACTTTCTCGTTTCTTCAGTAGTTTTTATCCCTGTTTATTAACAACAACGATGAGCTTAATCAACGCCCATCTACGCATCAAATATTGCAGTCAGAAATAACAATTGTCCCGTTCTGTTTTTGTGTGTGTCATTTTTAAGTTACCCATTAATGACGTCATTTAAGCTAAAAATAACCCAGTAACCCCACAGTTTTTGGTGGATCTCTACATCGATTAAACATCTGCCACTTACAGGCAGTCCACAGTTATCCTCTGTTTGCAATATTTTATCCGCTTAATTGTAGCAGAATTAATTAATTTATTTATTTAATCAGTAAATTTCTTAAAGTGATGAAATATTGAGGGGATTCTCCGATGCCAAAAGGTCAGCGCGTGATCACGTGAGGGAATTCTCCGGGACAGCCCGGAAACGTCGCACAAAGAGAAACTTGTTTCTTGGTCACTGACAGTCAGGCACACACGGCGCCCAGAGCTTCGGCTAGACAGATAGAAACCTTTGTTGTCACTTTTACTTGTTGCAAGGACGGTTCGTGCTTAACTTAGCGAGGTAAATATCTTCATTTAATTGTATATTGTGTGGCGTAGATCAATGGTACACGATTGATTGACATTTGCTGGCACACAACGACAGACAAGATTCACCCAGAGCCCTAGCTGGTTTACTTGCCGTGGCAGGCAGAAGTACTATTACTAAAGTTCATGTTGTGATTGTTGTTGACCGGGCAGACATAGCTGATGTTTGCTCGTGTAATTATCGTGATGTTGTCTCTACTGATGACTGACCAAATATTTTCGGTTGTTTATAAGATACGCTTCGAAATTTTTACACGGTAGTGGGCTGATTTTATCTGAGTTAACCCTTTGACTTTGGAGACGGAGCCTTTTTGGAGATTTAGTTTAGTGCCAAAAAAAAAAAAACCGAAACCTTTTCTGTAGGGCACGATTCGGCTATCCTCCCAGTAACGGTCCAAAATTATTGAGTCTCAAAATATACCCTAATGGGGCCTCCGTCACATGTAAATTGCGGACTCTTTCCGGCGACTACACAACATACCACCGAGAGTATCTGGGGCTAAACTAAAAAACTCACCTGCAAAATGTGGGTTCATTTTTAGATGGATAGGTTGAATAATGTTCTGAGATGTGATTTGGGAAATAAGGCCCATCTACTCCATGAAGGGGAAGGGAAGAGACCGTTGGGTCACTTCTGGCACATTGTACTAGTAGTACTACTCATTTTCATGCCTTCTGCTATGTTTTGGTTGCTATGACACAACAGGCCTTTTTATTGGGCACAGGTAACCCCACTAAAATATCACTGTAAAATTACAGAACATGTCATACTTTCTCAAAAGCCGTCATTGAACAGCCCACATGTGCAAGAAATGTGAGAAGCAGATCTGACTGATGATTGAAAACCTGTCAGCCAATCTCAAGGTTTGTGTCACACAGGGCCGACCGATTGGCCCAGTCATCCTTTCGGCTTCTTTGTGTTGGCCCAATATTTCGGCTGCATTGTCTCCAGAGGGTTAAAAAATCCAGGTTGAGTAACAGTTGCACACTAACTAGTTTATTGCAGTTCTATCAATGAAAATGTATCATCATCATCAGTCAGAAAGTTGCTTTCCCCATGGCACGCCTGAAAGTATCCCTTTTCGTAGCCAGTGCGCCAGCCCATGTGCTTTCAATGCCACTGCTTCCACACTTTCCTGTACCCAGCTTCGCGTGGTCGACCCCTGCCTCGCCTTCCACAAACTACACCCTCCATCACTGTTTTTTCCAAGCCATGTATCACACCCTCAAATGGGCACATCTTACAGTACATTCAGACTCACACACATGCACAATGTCTGCTAGATACCTGTACAGCCACACCTCTGTCAACAACAGTCTTTTGTTGGACACAGTTACTTTTAGTTTGAGTAACTAAATGTCTGTAGACACTCATGTCTTGAGCAGTCTGTCTTAACCCGTTGGAGACAGAGCCTTTTTTGGAGTTTCAGTGCCGAAGACAGAGCCTTCAGGAGAGGATTCTCTTAGTTTACTCACAAAACACAATTTATAAAATAGATAAGAAGATAAGCGTTTAGGTAATAAATAAAAAACTATATATATATATATATATATATATATATATATATATATATATATATATATATATATATATATATATATATATATATATATATATATATATATATATATATATATATATATATATATATATATATATTCTTGTAGGAAATTAAATAAACTGACACAATCATTATGAATCACACTGACATCTCAACGATTATTCAAACTAGCTATCAAATTGGCATATTTATGCGTGCATTTTTTCTATTACTTGGGAATAAATATAGCATGAATATGTTCTAACACTTGTTGTCTGGGAAGCAAGGCTCAAGTAGGCCCTCCAGGCACCTCTTGCACATGGTTCTATACCTTGTCCTGCCCGCTGCTATGTTTTGGTTGATATGACACACCAGTCATTTTCCCCCTGTTTTGCTGGCACAGGTCACACACACACACACAAAATTATGTAAAATTACAGAAAACAACTGTCACAAAAGCCGTAATTGAGCAGCTCACATATGCAAAAATGTGAGAAACCATATGATTGCCTGGTGTAAAAAGTTGCCAGCCAATCTCAGACCTTCAGGTCATCTCCAGTGGGTGACCTATTAGAACCTACTATGTTTGGCCAGTTGATCTCCAATGGTTGACCTATTAGAACCTACTTTGTTTGGCCAACTCATCTCCAATGGTTGTCCTATTAGAACCTACTATGTTTGGCCAGTTGATCTCCAATGGTTGACCTATTAGAACCTACTATGTTTGGCCAGTTGATCTCCAATGGTTGACCTATTAGAACCTACTTTGTTTGGCCAACTCATCTCCAATGGTTGACCTATTAGAACCTACTTTGTTTGGCCAACTCATCTCCAATGGTTGACCTATTAGAACCTACTTTGTTTGGCCAACTCATCTCCAATGGTTGACCTATTAGAACCTACTTTGTTTAGGCAGCTGATCTCCAATGGGTGACCTATGATTACCTACTGTGTTTGGCCAGCTCATCTCCAATTGGTTCATCTATTAAAACCTACTATGGATGTCTTTAATGGCAACTACCTGGTGAGGATTGGTTTCCTGGTTCTGTAGAAGTTGACAACCTCAGCTGCAGAATGGACAAGTTCCCAAAACATAGGTTTTGTGAGGTTGCCATTACTGAAGACTTGTTTTCCCCATTGTGAGATTGGAAGCAAAAGTTGCAGCATCTCATATCAGTGCTGTATAGTCACTGTTGCTGTATAATAGGTTACCATTGTGTGTTTATGTGGCTCCTTTGCTTCTCTTTTGGGCCCACAAGGGCAAAGTGTTTTCTGGTCATGAACCACCCTGGTCCAACAGCATTTTCTCATTATGCCGGCATACCAGGAAACATGAGAGCTGGAGTGACGTCTGCTGTCCCTTCAATTACCTCATTGAAACACTAGAAAAGGTGGGGAGGGGGGTAAACATCTTCTGCAGTGCACAGACACATCTTCTAACTTCTTGTTATGCACCATTGTTTAGACAATTAAGTCTTCTACTGGATTGGTCGACCAATCATAGATTAAACTTGAACATCACACTCTCCTCTTTACGAGCACCTATTTCATTTATTCACATTTTATAGCACTCCTCATACATCATATACTACTGGTTATCAGCTAGAGACAGCAGAACCAGTGTGTTTACACAGAGGGCCCTGAAGTCTGGTGTAAATAATTGTATTAATAGCAAACCATTTGCCAAGTGAAAGGAAGAAGACCTTGTGGATCTGGATTTGTAAAAAAACAAAAATTTTACGCTTAGTTCTCTTTGAGCCGCCCGAGGGTTTGCTATATTACGGACATTTCCTTGCTATCATAGCTTGATTTCTGGTTCTGTGTGGCGGTCAATTTCTCCTGAGTTTGGTTATTTGCTGCAATATGTCAGATGTCGTCTTCCTGGGCGGGTATCGGTGGCTTTTGATTGGGCTGGGAGACCTTGGGAAAGAGCTGCTGATATTTATTAAATACCCAGCAACCACTGTCGGATATCTTTAGTGTACTTATACAGCTGCCGTCATCTATTCAGTCTCATGATGTTGTTTGCTGGCATAAGATAATGTCTTCCTGTCACACACTTTCCTCCATACTTATCTCCAGCACATCTATTAACAAGGAGCTGTGTCTTAACTTTATATGTCCAGAATATTTTAAATGTCAAACTTTGATGTCCTCCATTATTCTTGTCTCAGGTCCCACTATTGGTATCATTGATTTACTTCCTTCCCTGCCTTGATGTCCTCCGTTATTCTTTTCTCAGGTCCCACTATTGGTATCATTGATTTACTTCCTTCCGTGGCTTGAAGTCCTCCGTTATTCTTTTCTCAGGTCCCACTATTGGTATCATTGATTTACTTCCTTCCGTGGCTTGATGTCCTTGTTGTTTTTTCTCTAGCAGTTCATTAACCTCAGCTTGACTTTCACTTTATTCATTCTGCACCCATGTTTCTGCATCAGGCAATCATACAGAGTCAATGTAACACTTGATCACTTCATTTACAATTACACTATTTAAATACACTAATTGTGACAACAGAGATGAAATGCCTTAGAAGAGCTGCAGGAGTTTCAAGGAAAGACAATACGAAATCATAAAATTAGACGAATGCTAGGAATAAAGCCAGTCTTACAGGTCATCAAAGAACAACAAATGTAGTGGTTTGGACACCTAACAAGAATGCCCTGGTACTGTCTACCACAGCGAGCCACACTAAAGCTTTACAACGGGTATAGAGCGAGTGGAACACCTCGGAAAAGATGGAGTGATGGCATTAAGAACAGCCTTACAGAAATGAACATCAGTCTTAATAGTGCTCTTGACAGAGCTCATCAACGAACATTACATCTCCCCCCAACACTTCGATGAGGTACAAGGTGGAAGATAAGAAGAAGAAGATACAAGAAACTGATTCATATTGTTGACTTTCCTGTCACTGTTTATTTTCTGCTTCTTTATTTCTGTCTCAGAAAGAAGCATTTCTGTGTTAAAGTATATTTCTTTTATGATAATTTATTTTCCTCTTTGCTTTGCTACATTGTCAGCATCAGTTGCCTTAGGCTTTGCGTACACGTTTTTCAGTGCCAGGGTGCTCAGATCAATTTAGCAAGATCTTGGTGATCTTAGTTTCAGCTTCATAGCAAACGGTAATTGCTCCCCTCCTGTGCCAACGAAAACACACAAAATGTTTATTACAGTTCCTTGTGGAAAGATTGACAGACTGCTGTCTCAGCATATGCACTAACATACACATGCATTAAAAGTATACCGTAGCCATCCGAAGTGCTAACACAAACAGTCTGACATTAGAAATGCAGTTCATCATGGATGGTGGCAGAAGTCACCAACAGATCAGCAGCTACACACACGATCAATTTTAATCACATAATGGCACCACTAATTTTGCGACAGCAGGCATGGCATCATTTTCTGAATCTACAATTCACAACACCACGTTGGTCACAGTAAAAAAACATTCCAAATGAAATCCGCAGCTCAGAGTGTCATGCCATGCACTCTACTCAAAAGCTGGTCAACGAAACTATATCCTTTCAGCATACAAATGGAGCAAAAATGCAACGGGCACCATCTGACAGAAGCAAAACATTTGCCATGACTCAAAACAGTGACCATGCCTAGCGTCTGTTTTGACCAGAGGTCAAGAGAAATCTTGTGTTGTTGGTTTTGACCGTGGTACTGAGAGCCGACCATCCAGAAAGCAATGGCATTGGTCTCTAAATTATTGGTCTAGCCCTATATGCCTGAGAGAGGGGGTCCTTTAATGTACATTTTCACAAAATTTATTGTTGTTGTGGATTCGTTTTTGGAAGGCAGTCTATACACGTGTATTTATCATTGTGCTAGTATTTAGAGTATGTCCTTCCAGTACAAAACGTACAGTCATTAAGGACGTACAAGTAGCTGGCTACGTGTGACAGGCAGGATTACCACAGCTGTTGTGCTGTATTTGGCTTCTGATGTTTTATTACATACGCCCCAGCGATGTAACTGCAGCTGACAAGTAGCATTAAAACCATGCCAAAGAACAGTGAGAGGAAAACATGTGACAGAAAATATGGCCAAATAAGATGTAAGCAACAATGAAACAGTGTGGACAGAATTAACTAGGGATCAAAATAAGGAAGGGTGACCTCATAAAGAATAACATGTGAGATGTTAGCAAACACTCCTCAATGAAATGGTATGAAAACAATAGCGAATATTGAGAATAATGGTGAGAAACATTGAGGAAGAACATTTGAAGAAACAGTGGTGTGTGTTGTAAATAACATAATAGGAGACACTGGGAATAAAATACCCTGTTGCTATGGAAACCTGGAGAATAACATGTAAGGTGTGATGAGAAGTGTAAATAACAGGATAGGAGACTCTGTAACATGTGAGGTTTGTGGGGGGAAAATGTGTGGCTTGAGACAGTTGTGAATAACTTGTGCCACACTAGGTACACACTCATCTTGGTTGTACTGCTCTGGGAACACATTGTTGTGAGTACACATCACTCTGTAGGCACACTGTTATAGTTCAAACCACGCTGTGAATATACTATAAGTACACACTGCTGTGTACTGGGTACACCACTATGTGAACACGCTGCTGTGTACTGGGTACACCACTATGTGAACACACTGCTGTGTACTGTGTACACCACTATGTGAACACTGCTGTGTACGGGGTACAGTACTATGTGAACGTACTGCTCTTGGTGCATGCTACTGTACACACACAGCCCTCTGTGTACACTGCATCTAAGAGCCAAATTTACTGACATATATATGACTGCACGCAGCAGATTGTGCCTGTACTTGTGATCAATAGCCATAAAATGCTGCAGCCTTTATTTAAACAGTGTTTAATGAGGGTGGCTTTTTGCCAGCATAGCTGTATTGTTTTGTGTGTGTGAATCATTGGTTGCAATGTTTTTCTTATCCGTTTTAAAATGGTTGCCCTAGCTGTTTGTATTTGTAGGTGTCAATGTTTCATTGATTTGAATATTTTAGTCAGTGGATTGAATGTTAGTGTGTTCTCTGTTTGATTTGTTGATTGGAATTTTCTAGTCGGTGGAATGAATGTTTAGTCTCTTCTTTGGTTTGTTGATTGAAATGTTACAGCTTTCAGAACAGTTTATCTTGTCTAGTAATAGAATATTCTCTGTTAGTCTGCCAAATGGTTCAGACATCAGTCAGAGTTACATTTACATGCTCAATGTTGTAAAGAATAGAATAAGAGTGTTTCTTTCTCTGCCTACTGTATAATATTAGGAAACATAAATTGGAATTGACCAGTCACCAGTGACACTTGTCAATCTGCCTAATTCATGTTCTTTATATTCTGATTGTTGAGTTTGTGTTGTCTGCCAGATGGAGAGAAGGCACTATTCCAGTATGTGGGAGAACTCCGGTTCACTATGGAATGTTTTTTTTTCTCCTTTCCAGAAATCATGAGCAGCCCATATCCTGGAAATCAACCTAATGCCCCGCCCCCACCCTATGACAGTGCCTATCCACCGGCGCCACCTGCAGGCTACTACGGGGGCCCTCCTCCCCAGGGATATGGGCCAACCCATCCTGGTTATCCACCACCGCCTCAGAACTATGGAGGTTACGGACAGCCCCAGGCACCTTATGGAGCACAGCCATACCCTCAGCAGCATGGGTTTGGTCATCCAGGGCCCTACCAACAGCAGCCACCGGCACAGCAAGTGTAAGTACACGGGTGGTCAGTTAGATAGATGATGGTTGTACATGTTAGGGTTTGCAGCAATGCATTCTTAAATAAGCATGATCTACTCACCCCTAAAACATTGGACAAAAGCCTAAGTTTACTCAGGGGCCTAAATTGGTAAAATGGGGATTGCTTCCGGAAACCCCAGCACCGACATAGAAGAATCTTGAATACAACATGGCTGGCAGTGATCTGGCCACTTGCTGGACCTCCACTTGCCACATTTATCATGTGAGGCCGCCAGTTGAAGAGCTTTGCTCTAATGAGTTACTAAGATACTTCTCAAGATCATGCACGATAAAATAAAAAAATAAAATGGATAATGAAGCTTCTCAATAACAGTTTTTGGTTTTATCAAATTAGTCATACTAGAGACACTATTATTTGTCTAGAGATGCCGACTAACATATATAGAGAAGTACAGAGAGATGTTTATGCATGTTGGAGAGTTAACAAGAAAACCTGTGACATGGTGCAACTTGAACAGCTAGTTGTGACAGTGTCTACTCATCGCAGACAACGATAATGAGAGGAGTACGACAGGGTTTAGAGACATCCCCGAGCCTTTTCACCTTAGACACACAATTTAAAAAAAAAATTCTAGCTAACAGAATTAATTGCATCTGAGTTTGCATTTAGCAGACAGGAAATTATTGAGTACAAACTTGAAAAAAAAAAGTGCAGAAAATGGATTAGGTGTTAATGTTCAGAAACAAAAACTATGAATTAACAATGGAGTCGAGCGCCCAACATTGATCACCACAATAAATTTAAGATATATTCGAACAGATTACACATTTCTCTTATCTTGTACGTACAAATTTAGATATATTTGTCTCCCCCGTATGGGTTCCGGGGCCCTACTATGGGAAAAACAAGAATAGACCCACTGCCTACCCAAAAGCATGTCGTAAAAGTCGACTTCGAAGCCAGAGTGCATCTGCCTGAGAGACAAGGAACCAACAGTCTGCATACAGATCTGTCAAATGGATTCACATGCAACACTCAGGTTCTGGAACAGGGCTGCAGTCCAGAAGTAGACGAACAACCAGAACTTTCCGGTGAACGCGAAGAAGAAGATATATTTGAACAAATTGCAGATGCATCTAATCTTGGACGTATAAAAATTTAGATATATTAGAACAATTTACAAATGTCTCTAAACTTGGACATGTAAAAAAAATGATGGCAGAAGTGAAATAGCAATACAAGAGAAAGTGGGAATGGCTAATAATATCTGCAACATGACGCATAAATTATTGAAAGTCGGACTTGTAGAAAACACAGCGAAAATGAGGTGCGGGGCTTTACTAATATGTATATGTATATTTTAATCACCACAGCTTGATTCTTTTTACATTTGCTGTAATAAAATCTATTAGAAATATTTCAATCTATCCTCTGACCATCCCTGTCCATTCAGACTGTCCCTCTTTCTAGCAGTGAAATTGTGCATCGCACCAATTCCAGCGTCACCTTTCAATTTATTTTTTATTTGGTTTTTGAACTGTTCTTATACTAGTAAAGAAATCTGTGTCGTTTATACAATGTCTCATAATTAAGTAATGAGGCTAATTCCATAAAAATTAAAATAATCAACAGTTAAAGATATAACCTGTTTTTTTATTCAAAGTAAGCCCATTGTGCATTGATACAGTGAGTAGCACAATCTAACAAACATGGAACAACCTCTGTAGTCCTTCTGTTGCTATGGCCATTAAAGTCGATGTTATGGCCCTTTGGATGTATATCATCAAAGAAGTGTCCTTTCAATGGTAACTTTAATTTTGGGAATAGAAAATAATCACAGGGAAACAAATCTGGGGAATTGGGTGGATGGTTGAGAACACAACACTTATTTTGGAGACAAAAATTCTTATTTTAATGTCTTGTGGGTACTAAACGCCCTGATGTTTTTTGTTCATCGGACAACGAATGTAGTACAAACCCGCAAGCAACCTTTTTCTTGTCAAAATCTTGCCCTAAAATTTTTGGGAAGGGTCTCTATCCACACAAGATTTATCTGCCATCATCCCGACCATAAAACAGTGATCTACTTATATCCATATGTGAATTTTGCAATGAGTTTATCATTATAAACAGAAATTGGGTGTCCAGATCTAGCTTTACTAGTAAACATTTCTGCACCACCTTTGAATCGTGAATACCACCTGAAAATCTGTGCACCAGATAAACAATTATCCCCATAAACTTGTTGCTTCAGTTCAACTGTTCCACTAGCGCTTTTTATGATTTTTAAACAAGATTTAATGTTACTTTTTGCTCTATGCTGATTTTGTAACAATGCACATCTAACTGGGTCCCAAAAAATGACAGCGTGTTTGTCATCTGCTTATCAGGCGGTGTTGCAAAGTTGCCAGAACATAGATGAAAGTTGCCTATTTGGATTTCAGGCTTTGCTGATGGCACTTTTGTTTGGCCATAATAAAATCAATCTTATTACTTAATTGTCGGATCTTGTACATGGATCACATATTTGTTGCTTACCGCCAGCTGCTGTGTTTTTAAATATAATATTCAATCCACCGACAGACACCGTGCAATCACCATCATTGACAGAACTGATCAGTGCTGTAAAGCCAAAATAATGATTTCTCGGATTTATAATTTTTCAAAACTGCACATACAGGAGCTCAGCATCTGAGTTGAATCAAAATTGATACACAATACAGGCTGTTGGAGATCACAGCTTGTGGAGAGGCATGCAAATTATATTCTTCGTTTACATTGGTCTTTCACCCTGTTGCTGGAAGTTTAGACACAACTGTTGTTAACCGATGTAAACAAAAATGAATTCCACCAACATTTTAAACTGGGCATTTCATATGTCTATTCATAATCTGATAACTTTATGGCTTCTGCTTGTTTGATAATGTGCCAGTATTTCAGAATACCAGGCTGCTTTGATTTCAAATCTACACACATGTACCTCATTTTCTTTATTATAATTTAGATTTTTATCTGCTTGCTCTGTTTTCTTCTTTTGTCGTCTCACAGATACCAGATTGTACTCTGTGCCCTGGTTTTCTGTGTTTATCTTGCACTTAGGTGATGGGTTTGAAATCTTTTTGGATGTTTCAGCAACACCATTTATCCATCGCCACCGCCTTCCTCCAAGATGTTCAGCTGTTGAAAAAAAAAAAAGCAACCTCACATGGGGTTTGGTGTGGCTGCATTTTCACTAGATGGCCGAACCATTTCGTTCTTTGTCTGTCAGTAAAATTTAAACACATTCCTATTTTAACTTTCTCTGCAATCCTGGAATTTATAACCCTGTCCCTTCTAGTTTTGTTAGTGACCTTGCTGAGACAGCGTATTTTACAATTTGTTTGCTAATAAATCACAATTTGTAGCGTATTTCGCAATCTTTTTGCTAATCAATCACAATTTGTAGCTTATTTTGCAATCTGTTTGCTAATCAATCACAATTTGTAGCGTATTTTACAATCTGTTTGCTAATCAATCACAATTTGTAGCGTTTTTCACAATCTGTTTGCTAATCAATCACAATTTGTAGCGTATTTCACAATCTGTTTGCTCATCACACAATCTGTTTGCTAATCAATCACAATTTGTCTCCCACAGAGTATATGTTGAGGAAAGACGCAGGTCACATGATAATACAGGTGAGATGTGTTGCCTGGCAGCTCTATGCAGCACTTTGTTATGTTGCTGCTTATGGGACTGAGAAGTTAGTTCTAATACGTGTACATATAGGTTTGTTAATCCAGAGTCCAACATTCCAACGATTATATGCACCTTTTCACTTCTTGAGATGTATCGACTTGTGCGAGCGGCAAGCAGATAAACCTGGTCTCCCTGCAACATTGGACCATTCCAAGTGCTCGTTGTTTAATTTCGTTTTTAATAATGTTTTAACTGTTACCATTATATAATTGTTTTTATACTGTTTTCTGTAACTCTTTATTGAAATAGTTACCATAACTTGTTATATTCTGATTACAGATAACTCCAGTATGATTGCTAATTGTCATCTGTCATATTGATTGTTGTATATATATTTTTTTTAAACATCGTCTGTGTTCTGATAACTAGCAAAACATTCGTGAAAAGACATTGACATATTTTACCAAATTTTGTCATTGTAACGGTTCACTGTGATGATTGTGAGAAGCCTTGTTTAATTTGATGATTATTAAAAAATATTTTTTTGATGGTTGCCAAATTTGTGAAAAATTTGATATTATTTGAGACTTTGCCAGTGTTAGATTTTGATTTATTTGTTTTGCTTAGTTATTGTTGTTTTTTCTCTCCACAAAATGTCTGGTATGCAAAGACATAGTTAAACAGTTGAAATCAAAGTCGACTGTGCTCATCCAGTTTTATTGAGACCAGACAGTGTATGTTCCAGTTCAAGGTCAGACATGCGCAGTAATCTGTCAAGTCAGCAATGGTCGAAGGTCCGAAATGATCAAAGTACGCCATCATTAAAACAACTTCTTTTCAAAAAGATTATTGTTAACTCTCAGGAACAACTCCATTCTCTCCTGACATATTCCCAACAAATAAAAATAGCTGACATGAATTATTTGAAAACAATACAATAAATTGGTGCAATAAGCAGTCACTTTCTTTATGGTGCTACAAATATATTCAACTTGAAAAAGTCTCCTGTATGTTGCAACATATGACTGCATATTGCCAGGTTTGTTTCTTGGTGTTACGACTGTATTACCAGCTACAGTAAATATGAAGCGGGAAACTTCTCCTTTTGTACCCATGCTTGTCTACATTTATTATAAATATGATCCCCCGTGTGGGTTCCGGGGCCCCATTGTGGGGAAAACAAGAATAGACCCACTGCCTCCCCAAAAGCATGTCGTAAGAGTCGACTAATTGGGAAGCTTCCTTTGAAGTCGGAGTGCATCTGCCGGAGAGGCAAGGAACCAACAGTCTGTATTCAAGAGAATGAGATCTGTAAAACTGATGCACACGCAACACTGTGGTTCTGGAGCAGGACTGCAGTTCAGTAGTGGACGAGCAACCAGAACCTTCCGCCAGAGTTTACAGCTGGTGAACGTGAAGAAGAAGATAAATATGATATTGTATTCTCAGATTTTATTGCATTTACCTTAAACAGACTGTATTCATAATTGTTTCATTTACAACAGTATTATGCTTTAAGTCAATATTTTTCATTTCAGGGCCAGGTGTGTTGCATTGTCTTTGTCTTCTCTTTGTTGCTGAATTTCATCACTGACATTTTTTTCAAAACCATATCATCATATGTCAGATCTTTTGCTGGTCGTTGATCACCATCATGTGGCTGTAGTAAAAATTGTAGTTCCCCTGCTTGGTGTCTAATGGTGACTGTCCTGTGTCTTGTCTTCGAGCTGGTAGATCTGCGCCTCTTCGTCCAGGAGTCCTGATGTCCAGTATTGTTTCCTGGAATATTTCCCTATCATCTAAAATGGCAAAACTATTTCTGGCTTTGAGAACTGATGTTCAAATGTTTCCTGTATGTTTGATTCTTTTCTTATACAGCATGTGCCTTGTTTTTGCTCTTTCCATTCAGCAGCAGCAATTTTTTTCTTTGAGATTACGCTACAAACAAGAATCAATGAATGCATTGAAAATGGTAGACCTTGTTTTTATTTTATTTGTTTCAGTTAAGAAGATATGTCTCTATTTAACGGTTGTCTTGTTTCTCTCATTGGTGTAACCATCTGGTTTTTCACCTTTCTGTGTGGCTACCTGAAGGTTTGAACCTGAGACTACAGAATCTCAGTCTGGATGGCAGACCAACAGGGCACATCTAAGATACCCCAATCAGTCAGGCACATCTAAGATACCCCAATCAATCAGGCACATCTAAGATACCCCAATCAATCAGGCACATCTACGATACCACAATCAGTCAGGCACATCTAAGATACCACAATCAGTCAGGCACATCTAAGATGCCCCAATCAATCAGGCACATCTAAGATGCCACAATCAATCAGGCACATCTAAGATGCCACAATCAATCAGGCACATCTAAGATACCCCAATCAATCACCAGGAAACTTATAATTGGGACATCAGTAACAGTTTCACCAGCCTGAAGTAACTGTGCACTGTTGTGCGGTTAGAGATGATTAATCATTTATGTAGCAACAAATGTCAACAGACAATGGCAGTAATAGTCAGCTACTGTTGTTTGGTTTTCACCCAGTTTCAGATGTGATAATCATAAGCACAGGATTTGTATACTGGATAAATTTTGTCTTTGTTCCATTTCTGTTTACTTTTATGGAGAAATGCTTTTCCAGTGCCTTCTTTTTTCATTCAAAAAAATGTTTGCCTTTGATCAGAGTTCTCTCCCCTTCCTATATTCTCCAGTCTCTGTGTTTGATTTGTTGATATGCACTGACCTGAGATTCTTTAGACTCAGACTCGAGTTGGAAGTAGAATGGAGCACTTATGGATTATCCCTTGTACCCTGATGCTGATTGGTTGTCTAAATAAGCAAAAATAGATGCAGTGTCAAATATTTGTTAGAAGTAAAGAGTGTATGCATGATTTATATTTGCAGTAAATCAAGACTAGATAGGTGATCACATATTTGCAATAAATTAAGACTAGACAGGTCATCATATATTTATAAAAAGTCAAGAATAGAAGCATGATTAAATTTGAGCCTGATGATTGAGGGCCTCATGACTATTGCTGGTGCCATGAACCATCCCTGTTAGGATGTTTATTTTTGTCACTGACTAAAAAACTTTCGTTACTTTAGCAAGCATTCAGACTCAGGTCTCAAACATTCTAGTCACTTAAGGTTATCTCTTGTATAACAGAATCTTGAAATCTGCACATTCCTTCCTGCCATGTCAAAGTGATGTCAAAAACAGTCAAGATTTATAAATATGGATTGTTGTTAGAGTGGTGTCAAATGTTGCTAGATTTGTAATTTGTTAGATGTGAACATTTAAACTTGTTATTTTTTATAAAGACAGAGTTGCAGACTCCGATGTTTGCTGAGACAGAAACAGACAGCCACAGGTCTGTCTAAGTGATAGTCATGGGTAAACACTTGTTCAAAGATATCAGTTTGTCTCATCTGGTTCTATGTTCGCTGAGACAGAAGCAGACAGCCACAGGTCTGTCTAAGTGTTAGTCAACACTTGTTCAAAGATATCTGTTTGTCTCATCTGGTTCTATGTTCGCTGAGACAGAAACAGACAGTCACAGGTCTGTCTAAGTGTTAGTCAACACTTGTTCAAAGATATCAGTTTGTCTCATCTGGTTCTATGTTTGCTGAGACAGAAGCAGACAGCCACAGGTCTGTCTAAGTGTTAGTCATGGGTAAACACTTGTTCAAAGATATCTGTTTGTCTCATCTGGTTCTATGTTCGCTGAGACAGAAACAGACAGCCACAGGTCTGTCTAAGTGTTAGTCATGGGTAAACACTTGTTCAAAGATATCAGTTTGTCTCATCTGGTTCTATGTTTGCTGAGACAGAAACAGACAGCCACAGGTCTGTCTAAGTGTTAGTCAACACTTGTTCAAAGATATCAGTTTGTCTCATCTGGTTCTATGTTTGCTGAGACAGAAGCAGACAGCCACAGGTCTGTCTAAGTGTTAGTCAACACTTGTTCAAAGATATCAGTTTGTCTCATCTGGTTCTATGTTTGCTGAGACAGAAACAGACAGCCACAGGTCTGTCTAAGTGTTAGTCATGGGTAAACACTTGTTCAAAGATATCAGGTTGTCTCATCTGGTTCTATGTTCCAAAGGTTCCATGAAGGTTTTTACACTTGTCATTTGGTTTTGTAACCCATTGATAAGCTTCTTATAGTTCAGGCTGTGTAGTGTCTGTCATCATACCTGTTCGCAAACTTCTGTCTTATGTAATAACAATCATTTCTGATATGTATGTTCTTCCATTGAACTGTCCCACATTTTCCTGTCCCTGCCTCTGCTCCTCTCCTGCTTTCCTCTTGTGATGAGATAGGCCAGTATTCTCTTCTCATCACATACTCCATTTTGTCTACTGTCCCCTTGTTTTGACATGCTCAGATAGTATTGGCTTCCTTGTGATTTGAATAACTAGTTTCATTATGAATTAGTTTTTTTTTTTAAAGAGTTTTCATGAGACTTGGTTTTCTATCTCTCCATGTTGTTTTTTCTTAAACATCATCTCTACAGTTTTTTTCTGACTGGTCTGTTGACTGATTGTCTCCCATATAATGTTAGCATATCATTTTTGCTTGTCATTCTCCCCGCCAATGGTGTTCAGACAAGAAGGCCACAGGTCTCTATGAAGGCTTTGGTATAGGGCATGTCTTAAACTGTTCCATACACCTCAGTTTCTGTTGGAATGTTAACCGACCAAACCTGAGATCTCTCTACTGCATATTACTGAGAAGTTGTGATGAAGTAGACACCTTGTCAAGTCAGACCATAGTGTCGCCATTACCAGCCTTCTGGTCCACCCTGAACACATGGGATATACATCTACAGGCAGTGATGGTTGAACATCTGAGGGCTTTTAAAGAGAAGGGGGTGAGTGGTTTCATAGGGAAGAGGACAGAGCCTGCAGGAGGGTCTTGTTTGGGACTGATGGAGTTTAGACAGTTTCTCTCAGGAGGACAGAGCCTGCAGGAGGCTCTTGTTTGGGACTGATGGATGGTTTCTCCCAGGCCGTGTACCAGCACGGTGTTTTATCATCCAGTTAACACTGTCCGTGTTATCACCGACTTTTAGTTTTTAATTGAAACACTTCATTTAAACTAGATAGTGAACCACCCACAGCACAGCAACACTTCCTGTAATAAGATGGTTGTGTAGACTGGGAAACTTTCATGATGGAGTCGCATTTGTTTAATCTGAGTCAACTTTAAAAATGGAGTCACTATTTAATTTATAAAGGATATTTCTGTACAACATAAGTTTTCTTCTATGGTATTGTGAAGTTATTATTAAAAGTTATATGGCATTAATAATGTTGCGTTGTGTGTTTGGCATTGTTATGTTGTGATTCAGACATTATGAGGTTATGTTGTTTGTATGGCATTGTTATGTTGTAAATCAGAAGTACTGAATCACTAGTATTATTACAAAAAAAAACCTGGCCTGATAACACTTGTAATAAACAGTGAGCTGTGATTTAATTGCCCAAATCAAGCTATGTGGATTAGTATGTCGAGCTCTTGTTGCGTTTGTCATGCTGTGTGTTTGCTTGTGTACATGCTGTTGCCTTTTTGCTGGTGGACTAATTCTTGGGGGAAATAAATATCCCAGTTGTCTTGAAGCTCTGTGGTTTTTTTTTTTTTTTAAACGTGCAGAAATTGGTTGCCTGTTGTGATATCTTCTTCTTGTCATACGGTACAACAGAACATTTAGTGAACTGAGCGAATTTGATGCTGCGCATAAGATTAACAGGATCGCTCAGAGAAGAATTCTCATTGGGTGTTTCACAGGATTTAGAAATGACACATTCAGTTTAAAGAAAAGTACCAGTGTCCTTCCTGCTTATATTATACACCCAAGATATTAATCCAGGGTTCATCACATAGAGTTAGACACAGGGCAGCTTTAGGGCACATCAAGCGTGGCAAAAGATGGGTGAAGAGTGACTGATCGAACAGTTAAGAACTCTTGGCTCTCATGCGAGAGACCCATGTTTGAATCCTCAGTAAAATTATGTTTTTCCTCAAGGCAGAAATAAATTCCAACCTGCACAGTCCATGGCGACAGCCTAAAATCCTCAGGCTCAGAGACCCCATTGCCGAGATTGCAGAAATGGTTAAAACAAACAGTAGTGGTATCATTTCATGTAGTTTTCAGGTGTAGGGGTGTATTCATAAATAAGCAAGCAAGTCATTTTCCTACGCCTTAGAACAGGACACAAACTTCGCAGCCACACAGTTTTACAATTGGTGAATCAACCCTGTGCACATGTTGACTAGCACTGAGACAACAGATAACATCCTCCAAGACTGTTACACCAACGAAATTTCCAGGCAAAACTTCTGGCCAAGAGAGACACTGGTGGAAACCGAACGTTATGGGACACTAAATGAATTACAAAAGGCAGTGAAGTTCATACTAGAAACAACATTACAGATATCGATAATTTATTTCAAGCAAACGAAAGAAGGAGAAGAAGAAATATTTGAAATTAACACTACAGACTACTTTATGTGGCTTCTGATTGTCATATCTGAGATTGACACTACTGACCACTTTATGTGGCCTCTGATTCTCATATCTGAGATTGACACTACAGACCACTTTACATGGCCTCTGATTATCTGAGATTGCCACTACAGACCACTTTATGTGGCCTCTGATTCTCATATCTGAGATTGACACTGACACTACAGACCACTTTATGTGGCCTCTGATTTTCATATCTTAGATTGACACTACAGACCACTTTATGTGACCTCTGATTCTCATATCTGAGATTGACACTACAGACCACTTTACATGGCCTCTGATTATCTGAGATTGCCACTACAGACCACTTTATGTGGCCTCTGATTCTCATATCTGAGATTGACACTACAGACCACTTTACATGGCCTCTGATTATCTGAGATTGCCACTACAGACTACTTTATGTGGCCTCTGATTCTCATATCTGAGATTGACACTACAGACCACTTTACATGGCCTCTGATTATCTGAGATTGCCACTACAGACCACTTTATGTGGCCTCTGATTATCTGAGATTGACACTACAGACCACTTTATGTGGCCTCTGATTATCTGAGATTGACACTACAGACCACTTTATGTGGCCTCTGATTATCTGAGATTGACACTACAGACCACTTTATGTGGCCTCTGATTATCTGAGATTGACACTACAGACCACTTTATGTGGCCTCTGATTATCTGAGATTGACACTACAGACCACTTTATGTGGCCTCTGATTATCTGAGATTGACACTACAGACCACTTTATGTGGCCTCTGATTCTCATATCTTAGATTGACACTGCAGACCACTTTATGTGGCCTCTGATTTTCATATCTGAGATTGACACTACAGACCACTTTATGTGGCCTCTGATTTTCATTTCTTAGATTGACACTACAGACCACTTTATGTGGCCTCTGATTCTCATATCTGAGATTGATACTACAGACCACTTTATGTGGCCTCTGATTCTCATATCTGAGATTGACACTACAGACTACTTTATGTGGCCTCTGATTTTCATATCTTAGATTGACACTACAGACCACTTTATGTGACCTCTGATTCTCATATCTGAGATTGATACTACAGACCACTTTATGTGGCCTCTGATTATCTGAGATTGACACTACAGACCACTTTATGTGGCCTCTGATTCTCATATCTGAGATTGACTCTACAGACCACTTTACATGGCCTCTGATTATCTGAGATTGCCACTACAGACTACTTTATGTGGCCTCTGATTCTCATATCTTAGATTGACACTGCAGACCACTTTATGTGGCCTCTGATTTTCATATCTGAGATTGACACTACAGACCACTTTATGTGGCCTCTGATTTTCATTTCTTAGATTGACACTACAGACCACTTTATGTGGCCTCTGATTCTCATATCTGAGATTGATACTACAGACCACTTTATGTGGCCTCTGATTCTCATATCTGAGATTGACACTACAGACTACTTTATGTGGCCTCTGATTTTCATATCTTAGATTGACACTACAGACCACTTTATGTGACCTCTGATTCTCATATCTGAGATTGATACTACAGACCACTTCATGTTGTCTCTGATTCTCATATCTGAGATTGACACTACAGACCACTTCATGTTGTCTCTGATTCTCATATCTGAGATTGACACTACAGACCACTTCATGTTGTCTCTGATTTTCATATCTGAGATTGACACTACAGACCACTTCATGTTGTCTCTGATTCTCATGTGGCATGTCAGTCTGTGTACTGAACACATGTGGACTATCTACATCTAAAGTATCTGACGTGCTTCTTGAATGACTGCTTTGTTTGTGTCTATGTCTGTCCATGGGTATTTTGTGTATCTCCTTAAAGACCACATGTGTGTCTGTCTCGTCTATGGTATTTTGTGTATCTCCTTAAAGACCACATGAATGTTTGTCTCGTCTATGGTATTTTGTGTATCTCCTTACACAGCATTTACTATAGACTTATAACACATTGCTCTACTTCTGATTTTTCATGGCTACAGCTGTTGTTATAGTCGAAAGATTGGTTCAGTGTTCATGGAGTGTAAGACTATTGGTTTAGAATTCAGAAGTGTAAGACGGCCATTTTTATGACATTCATTAGTAGCCAAAATGCCATAGTAGTTTTTGTTCTTGGGTGCTAAAACACTGGGTCTGTCCGGTTCTGTTGCCTGCTATTGGCAACAACAAGTGACAAAACTGGGAGGTAGCCATCCCACTTCATATCCTTGGTCTAATATATGTGAACGTCTGACACTTCCATGGTCTAATATATGTGAACGTCTCACACTTCACTTAATATCCCTAGTCTAATAATGTGAACATCTGACACTTCACTTCATATCCATGGTCTAATATATGTGAATGTCTAACACTTCACTTCATATCCATGGTCTGATTTATATGTGAACGTCTAACACTTCACTTCATATCTATGGTCTGATAAATGTGAACACCTAACACTTCACTTCATATCCATGGTCTAATATATGTGAACGTCTGACACTTCACTTCATATCCATGGTCTAATGTATGTGAACATCTAACACTTCACATCCATGGTCTAATATATGTGAACGTCTGACACTTCACTTCACATCCATGGTCTAATATATGTGAACATCTAACACTTCACTTCATATCCATGGTCTAATATATGTGAACGTCTGACACTTCACTTCATATCCATGGTCTAATGTATGTGAACATCTAACACTTCACATCCATGGTCTAATATATGTGAAATCTAATACTTCACTTCATATCCATGGTCTAATATATGTGAACATCTAACTCTTCACTTCATATCCATGGTCTAATATATGTGAACGTCTAACACTTCACTTCATATCCATGGTCTAATATATGTGAACATCTCACACTACACTTCCTTACAGCAACATCTCATTTCCTTACAGCAACATCTAACACCTCACTTCCTTACAGCAACATCTCACACCTCACTTCCTTACAGCAACATCTAACACCTCACTTCCTTACAGCAACATCTCACTTCCTTACAGCAACATCTAACACCTCACTTCCTTACAGCAACATCTCACTTCCTTACAGCAACATCTCACACCTCACTTCCTTACAGCAACACCTCACTTCCTTACAGCAACATCTCACACCTCACTTCCTTACAGCAACATCTAACACCTCCCTTCCTTACAGCAACATCTCACTTCCTTACAGCAACATCTAACACCTCACTTCCTTACAGCAACACCTCACTTCCTTACAGCAACATCTCACACCTCACTTCCTTACAGCAACACCTCACTTCCTTACAGCAACATCTCACTTCCTTACAGCAACATCTCACACCTCACTTCCTTACAGCAACATCTAACACCTCACTTCCTTACAGCAACATCTCACACCTCACTTCCTTACAGCAACATCTTCTGTTGAGGTAGATTTTGGTTTACTGTCGAGTACATCACGGCATGAAATACTTGCTGCTCTTGATGATGATGATGAGAATCGTCAGTGGAGCTGAGAGACTGACCTGTGTCCATCTGTTGTTGAGAAGTTACATGCGTCACTTGCAAACACTAGCTGGGACATCACATATGACATCACATATAACCTGCTGCAATATGTTTCTAACAATGGAACATATGTCACAGATAGCCCGTGAGTATTGCAGGGACAAAGTAATGTTTCACACGAGCAACAGATTTCATACATGAACAACTTCTACATTGCAGAGATATTAATAATGTAAATTGTTTCGTTAAAAGCTGTGTACTGGCAGGTTTGAAGAAGGACAGCATTGTGTGAATTTTAAAAGTGTCTGAAAGACTGTCATGTATTCGGCTCTGGCAACCAGCCTAAAACCTGAAAATGGAGACACCGTGGGGCATGAAGATGGCCGAGAGAAGTCACTGACAACCTGATTCCACAACATAACAGAAAACTAAACAGACGAATGTGCCTTAGCTCGGCTACCTATCATTCGTCAAATCGTGACGCCTAGCGGCAGAGAACAAATACTGGCAATGTGAAGAAAATTTCATCAGCAAAATATAAAATCGTAAAAGTATGAGTTAGGAAAAAGATGTGAAATACCCATGGCTACCATAGTTAACCTCAATTCCCAGAAATTAAAAGAAGAGGATTTGCAAGCTCAGACTTGATCGCCTGCTGGCTGGTTTTGCCACATCTGAGGTCTGCCCGGGCCGATAACACCTATGTGTCAGGGCAGGCCATTCTGCCAGGTTGTTAGCTGTATACATTCTACTAGCTATGATAATAGTGGTGACGATTACAGAACCACATAATCACAGCTTCAGTTGACTCACTCATGTTGCGACACAAGTTGCCCATCTCCATTGATCCATGTTTTACAACACCCCTGGATCTTAATGTCATACTCCGCTCTCTCAAGTGACAGAATTACAAAATCGCGCTAACGAATAAACCGCCAAAATTGGTCTATGCCTGGATGAATCAGGGACAGAGAAAATGTCTTGCCGGGCTCTGCTTTCAGTAGTTTATCGTCTACATAGTAAATAACAAGATATCAGGATGATATCAGGCGGCGAGATCAGTCGACGCTGGGGTATTCTATTTCCGGGTTATCAGGCTATCGGATGTCGATGCTCCAGCAGAGCTCTCCTATGTTACTCCAGGAATGTAGTCTTAGGTTGGGCTCTGGAGTTCGAGATGTGTTTAATTTATTCTCGCTTTCAACAGATTTGAGTGGGGAGGAAGCAGGCGGGGGACTTGGTGAGGGTTTCAGATATGGGATGTTATGGGGTAGAGGAGCTGTTCTACTTTCACCCCAACCCCTCTCTATACTGGGTCCCTGAACTAATACAGAGAATGTAGGTGACTTTGAGGAATATGTGGAACAGACACGATAATACATAGAGATGATTAATGTGTAACATATGAAGCTTGTTCCTTCTCATTCATAGTTTTTCTAGGTATAGGTTCGTCGTGTGTTCTGACATCCATTCACATAGAAGAAGAAAAGGCAGTGGGGGGGGGGGGCAATCAAACGCGGACTTGTAAATGAAAGATAATAACCACATCAACTTCTCCTAAAGATAATACAGAGGTACAGGTGATTCTCGAGAACATACTTTGTTAGATGTCCATAGCGAATAGTTTGTTTAAAAATAAAAATGAAGCTCACTTTGTTCTCAGACTATGGTGCCTGAGTCGAATCGTGACAGAGATTGTAAAGACGGCACATTATTTGTTGAGTTACTAGAGCCTCTGTAAACGGAAAACCGAGTTTTGTTTCATGTTAGAATAAAACAAACCGAATTTTTTTACTTGACCTCATTTAGTTTAGTTCCTTAGAGCAGTATGTTACAAGTGGACATGGTCGTATCCCTCAGTCAGGCAAAGGTCTGTCAAATATAGATGGGAAAGGTTTCTGTCTATTGCTCAAGTCTTGATGATGGTGATGCTGGTGATAATTATTTTTATTATTGTTACTATTATTATTATTATTATTATTATTATTATTATTATTATTATTATTATTATATTATTATTATGCTATAGTTAAAATAAAGGAATTTTTCGCTAATGAATAACACAGGTGTTATGCACAGACTGTCCAGACACTGAACGAGACAGCGAAAACAATCAGCTATAAATATGTCCCGTCTCTCACCTGTGTTGACAGGCCTGTCGTCTTTTAATGACACAAGCTGTCAGTTGACATCATTTTATCTGTCGCCGGTCCTCACGTCTCGGATCTACAACAGACAGACAAGATTAATGTGTGCGCTGTTGTCATCGGCTCGATAAACATCAGACAGCATGTCGGGGACAGATATGCTCGGATGTCGCTGTCAGTCGTCACCGGACTGACACTGGTCACCAACACTTGATACCTTGTCGTGTTCGCACCAGTCACGGCGAGCCACCCCGGTGCAGCGGTTAGACGCTCTCATGTGGATCCGAAATTCGTAGGTTCAAATCCTGGGTTAATCCAGGTCGACCCAGCATTTAGTGGA
Organism: Candidula unifasciata; assembly: GCA_905116865.2. Taxonomy (NCBI): domain Eukaryota; kingdom Metazoa; phylum Mollusca; class Gastropoda; order Stylommatophora; family Geomitridae; genus Candidula; species Candidula unifasciata. The sequence continues at coordinate 156,212 of CAJHNH020000002.1, forward strand.
TACCTGGTGCAGCCCTGGAACGTAAAGGCGACCGGCGTGATATTGACCACATCACCCACCAAATGCCGTTTGGTCTATAAAATATCGGTCTAGCCCTATATGCCCAATACGCCTGAAGTGGTCCTTTGCTTTTTTACGTGTTCTGACAAGAACAAACATGTGCAATATACAGACTTAAGTGAGCTGTACTACAGAAGACTAAACACAGTTGCTGATCGCAGATTATGGCGAGGCATGTCGACAAGGTACTTGATGATAATTTGAGACATTCACACTTGTAAGCATCCTCTGCTCTGTTAGCGGCATGGGCACATCCAGTTTTCTCTTGTACATAATCACTTTTCTTCTAGTGCAGGAGGAAACAGGCACACGTCGATTTATACTGTGCTCTTTGCCGTATATACTGGATTCTTCACTTGTACTGTGTGGAACATGGGAGGACAGTGTGCACTTGTGCTGTGTGGAACATGGGAGGACAGTGTTCAATTGTACTGTGTGCAACATGGGAGGACAGTGTTCACTTTTACTGTGTGGGAACATGGGAGGACAGTGTTCACTTTTACTGTGTGCAACATGGGAGGACAGTGTTCACTTTTACTGTGTGGAACATTTGAGGACAGTGTTCACTTGTACTGTGTGGAACATTTGAGGACAGTGTTCACTTGTACTGTGTGCAACATGGGAGGACAGTGTTCACTTGTACTGTGTGGAACATTTGAGGACAGTGTTCACTTTTACTGTGTGGAACATTTGAGGACAGTGTTCACTTGTACTGTGTGGAACATTTGAGGACAGTGTTCACTTGTACTGTGTGGAACATTTGAGGACAGTGTTCACTTGTACTGTGTGGAACATTTGAGGACAGTGTTCACTTGTACTGTGTGAAACATGGGAGGACAGTGAATACTTTTACTGTGTGCAACATGGGAGGACAGTGTTCACTTGTACTGTGTGCAACATGGGAGGACAGTGTTCACTTTTACTGTGTGCAACATGGGAGGACAGTGTTCACTTGTACTGTGTGAAACATGGGAGGACAGTGTTCACTTTTACTGTGTGCAACATGGGAGGACAGTGTTCACTTGTACTGTGTGCAACATGGGAGGACAGTGTTCACTTTTACTGTGTGCAACATGGGAGGACAGTGTTCACTTGTACTGTGTGCAACATGGGAGGACAGTGTTCACTTTTACTGTGTGAAACATGGGAGGACAGTGTTCACTTTTACTGTGTGCAACATGGGAGGACAGTGTTCACTTTTACTGTGTGGAACATTTGAGGACAGTGTTCACTTGTACTGTGTGGAACATTTGAGGACAGTGTTCACTTGTACTGTGTGCAACATGGGAGGACAGTGTTCACTTGTACTGTGTGCAACATGGGAGGACAGTGTTCACTTGTACTGTGTGAAACATTTGAGGACAGTGTTCACTTTTACTGTGTGCAACATGGGAGGACAGTGTTCACTTTTACTGTGTGGAACATTTGAGGACAGTGTTCACTTGTACTGTGTGGAACATTTGAGGACAGTGTTCACTTGTACTGTGTGCAACATGGGAGGACAGTGTTCACTTGTACTGTGTGCAACATGGGAGGACAGTGTTCGCTTGTACTGTGTGAAACATTTGAGGACAGTGTTCACTTTTACTGTGTGCAACATGGGAGGACAGTGTTCACTTTTACTGTGTGCAACATGGGAGGACAGTGTTCACTTTTACTGTGTGCAACATGGGAGGACAGTGTTCACTTTTACTGTGTGCAACATGGGAGGACAGTGTTCACTTGTACTGTGTGCAACATGGGAGGACAGTGTTCACTTTTACTGTGTGGAACATTTGAGGACAGTGTTCACTTTTACTGTGTGCAACATGGGAGGACAGTGTTCACTTGTGCTGTGTGCAACATGGGAGGACAGTGTTCACTTTTACTGTGTGCAACATGGGAGGACAGTGTTCACTTTTGCTGTGTGAAACATGGGAGGACAGGGTTCACTTGTACTGTGGGAAACATGGGACGACAGTGTTCACTTTTACTGTGTGAAACATGGGAGGACAGTGTTCACTTTTACTGTGTTAAACATAGAAGAACAGTGTTCACTTTTACTGTGTGAAACATGGGAGGACAGTGTTCACTTGTACTTTGTGAAACATGGGAGGACAGTGTTCACTTGTACTTTGTGAAACATGGGAGGACAGTGTTCACTTGTACTGTGTGAAACATGGGACGACAGTGTTCCTTTGTACTGTGTGAAACATGGGAGGACAGCGTTCACTTGTACTGTGTGAAACATGAGAGAGTTTTAAACTTGAGGAATCATAGTTACAAATATAGTTGCTTGGTAATACTACAAACTCACGTATGTGTTTTCGCTGAAAGGGCACAGATCAGCACAGACCAAAGACAGCTCTTGCCAGACTGTACACATAGACAAACATATACTTTTCTTGTACACTTCTGAACATTGACAAACATAGACTTTTCTTGTACACTGTGAACATACACAAATAGAGACTTCTCTTGTACGACTGTCAGTGCAGATACAGACCTCTGTTGTACGAATGTGGATATAGTCAAACATAACCTGAGACTGAGACAAAACCTGACTGGAAACACAGAGACTAAACTATAGACTTGTGGTGGACCAGGAAAACGAACCACAGAATAGACGACTGCAGCCTGATATTGAGCTCGTTCTTAGTCAGCGAGGGGGAGGGGAAAACCCGTGTGAGCCCATAGACTGAACGATACCTCTGTTGATAGGTAGTGCCTACTGTCCTTGAGGTTTAATGGACTAACGCTGATGGACAAGACAGTCACGTGATCACACTTTTGTGTCACGTGGCACCAGCAACTGATGTGACAACAGACAGACCGATGGGACAGTTTAAGTTCCATATCGTGGGATCTGTAACAGAGAACTAGTTTTAGTTGAAATTGGCGACTGCTGCCAGCTGCAGGTAGAACGTTGGTTAATGTCAGATGTTCCAGTTTGTGACAAACGCGTTTTGATAGCTCTGTGTTTGTTATTTTCTTCCCTGACAGCGCAAGCAGACTTCGATTGATGGATTGAACTGTGGGCTTTGATTGATGGATTGATGTGTGGACTTTGACAACCAAGACAAGGATGACCTGTTTCTGCTTTGGTACCAAGCTAGTGGACCAAACGCTCAGCCTACTGAGGCAGGGCCACTCAGGCTAAAAGGATACGCGTGTATTCGTTACATGGAGACTGCTCGTCGACACAGATGACCAAGTCCAGATTGCCATGTGTGTAGACGAGTAGGCGACTTTAAAAGTACACACGCTGGCGGTTTTTAGGAGAAGATATAATCCAGCTTCACAAGTGTCGAGGCAAACTTGACTAAAGAGGTGTTATTTTCGTGTTTATTGCTTTCTGAAATCGGAAAAAGAGACAAGCCTCGACTCCCATGCTCCACCAGCACACAGCTAGAAGGTGTGTAGACAAACATCAAATCCCACGCTCCACCAGCACACAGAAATGAGGAGGAGACTGTATGTGGTTGCTGTATTAGTTCTTGTGTTGATGCAAAGACTGCTGCTGGTATACATGTTCCCGGTACACAGGGACGGTTCTCTGGTCTACGGCTCCACAGGCGATGGTAAGTTTGTGTTTGTCTGAGAGAGAGAGAGAGAGAGAGAGAGAGAGAGAGAGAGAGAGAGAGAGAGAGGGGAAGAGAGAAAGGAATGAGAGATTGGGGAAAAGAGAGAGAGGGAGAGAGAGGCAGTGGAAAAGTTGAGGGTGGGGGGGGGGGTAGGGGAATAGAGGGAGAGAGAGAAAGGGGCGGGGGAGAGCCGTGGAGAGAGAGAGAGAGAGAGAGAGAGAGAGAGAGAGACCTAACTAATAAACAAAGCAATGCTGGCTATATAGTTCCCGCCACATAATCTAGGACCAGTCGGCACTCCATAAGTGATCTTATCGGTATTACACAGATCACCTTTGCCTTTGAGCCAATTTCCTTTTATCTGTTTTATGCGGGTCGGCTTGAAAATTGACATCTCTGGCTTAGGCGTTGCGAACGCATTTCGTAATGCCGGATGCCGGGTTCGATCCCAGCTGGGGGCTTTGCGACTTGCGTTAGTTTTGACGGTGGTATCGAGAAGCCGACCGTCCAGGAAGCAATGGCAAACTACTAGACGTAAATGTGCCTAGAAAACCCACAACAGCCACAAAATGCTGTGGTTGGTTCTGCAACGTCTTGTGAAGGATACGCTACTAACTTTAACTGCTTGAAAATCCAAATATATTGGTGCAAATATCCTACATCTAGATGGATTCAAACACATGGCTGTCGAGCCGAAACAACAGTGTTCTACCACTCGACTGTCGCAGCTCCATGTCAGTGGTGGTATCGGTAAAACAAATGAGGCGCAGGTGGTTGAAATCTGCCCACGTCTGCAGGCGCACCTCCAGGTTCGATCTCTCAGCACAGACTCACCCGTCTATGTCGTCACGTCATCAGTGCGTGAGCAGTCATTAATGAGATGGTTCTCGGATGCCTCTGTATCCCACGCCACCTGTGTCTACGCCCTATCTTTTACAGATAACATCTCAACTGTCACGTCCCATACTCACCTGCCTGCAGAAGAACCATTTTATTGTTTCCTAGACTAATGAAAGAAATCCCAGAATTCCTTGGACAACCAAAGCAAGAATGACCCAGATTTTTTTTTTCTTTGGGGTGGGGGGGGGGGGGGGTGTGTCATCTTATAAAGCGAAGGAAACTGGATCAGCTTGTGACAACTGGAAGGATCGGTTGAATAAGAGACAGAGGAAGACAGCGCGAGAAGATTCTTGACAGCCTTTCATCGCGGCAAGGAGAGCGTCAACACACGAACTCATACCTTCTGTTGCAGATGAGAGGCAAGATCGCCCACGCCAGTCGGCAGGGCCCTTGATGATGATGACCCTGAGGCTAATATATCATGCCAGTGAATATTGGCTCCTCAAATAAATAACAAACAGCAGCTGCTACTTCATCATCATCATCTGACGGGCGTCCCGACACGAGGAAAACTTCGGGGTGCGGTTTATAGGGAGTGGTGGCCCAAGAGGTTTAACTAAGCCGTGTTAATGTGACAGCGTGATCAAATGGTTTGGCCATGTAACAAGACTGGCAGCAAACACGGCCCCACAGGGAGCAGTGTTATTCAGATACAGCTGTAACAGAATCAGAGGTCGACCACGCAGAATTTGGACCGAGGATATCTACTGTACTGCCTGGCTAAGTAAATTTTATATTTTGAATAATATGTAACGTTTTTTTTCCCCTGTTGATCTTTTACAAGACTTTGCAAAACTACCGCCGCATTTTTTTTCTGTTTGATATTTTTAAAGAAATTTTACGTTCAGAAGTTTGCCATTGCTCACTAAACTGTCAGCTGTGAATAATGTTGTCGAAATCAACGCAAGCGGTCTGTTACCCCACAGCTGGAATCAAACCTGCTGCCTAGGAATTACTGAGCGCCCTCGCAACGTCTGTGCCACAGACAAATAGTTCGGGGGATGTGGGGGGGGGGGGGGAGGGGCGTTCAAGCAACATGGTCGTCAAGGTTCCCGTGTTTATGTTATATCATCTACTACTACAACTACTACTGTTGCTGCTGCTGCTACTACTACAACAACTATTACTACTATTATCGTTGCTACTGCTACTACTAATACTACTTGTGCTGCTGCTACTATTACTGTTACAACAACAACAACAACTACTACTACTGCTACTGCTAGTACTACAACCACTATTACTACTACTAATACTACTACTTTTGCTGCTGCTACTACTACTGTTACAACAACATCTACTACTACAGCTACTGCTACTACTACTACTACTACTACTACTACTACTACTACTACTACTACTACTACTACTACTACTACTGCTGCTGCTGGCTGCTGTTACTACTATTACAACATCAACAACAACAAATACTATTGCTACTACTACTACTACTAATCCTGTCGCCGTTACTACTACTGTTGATGCTGCTTTTGTTACCACCACCACTACACCCAAGCTCAGAAAACAAAGTCCTCATGTCTGACTGTAGTTGCTGGTGGCCATGTTGCTTGCTCTTTCTTGGCACTGCGTGGATGGCCAACCGTGACACGCATGCTGATCCACTTGACACTGTGTGAATGGCCAACCGTGACACGCATGCTGATCCACTTAGCACTGCATGGATGGCAAACAGTGATACGTATGCTGAACTACTTGGCACTGCGTTGATGGCAAACCGTGATACGCATGCTGATCCACTTAGCACTGCATGATGACCAACGTGACACGCATGCTGATCCACTTAGCACTGCATGATGACCAACGTGACACGCATGCTGATCCACTTAGCACTGCATGATGACCACCGTGACACACATGCTGATCCACTTAGCACTGCATGATGACCAACGTGACACGCATGCTGATCCACTTGGCACTGCGTGGATGGCAAACTGTGACACGCATGCTGATCCACTTGGCACTGCGTGGATGGCAAACTGTGACACGCATGCTGATCCACTTGGCACTGCGTGGATGGCAAACTGTGACACGCATGCTGATCCACTTGGCACTGCGTGGATGGCAAACTGTGACACGCATGCTGATCCACTTGGCACTGCGTGGATGGCCAACCGTGAAACGTATGCTCATCCACTTGGCACTGCGTGGATGGCAAACTGTGACACGTATGCTGAACTACTTGGCACTGCGTGGATGGCAAACTGTGACACACATGCTAATCCACTTGAGACACGATGATGATGATGAGTCTGTGGTTGGTGTGTGTGAAGTCATCTGTTGTTTGTAAACAGGCAGTCCTCATACCGACCCATATCACAATCAATGCAGATTCATGATCACCATGTGCCTTGCCGACTGGCGTTGGCGATCATGCCTCTCCATAATCCACGATCTCCTGCAGCATGTATCAGTTGGTGTGCCGACACACCTCCATGCCATGCAACAAGAATGTCAAGAATCTTCTCTCGTTGTCTTCCTCTATCCCTCCTTCCACAGATCTTTCCAGAGGTCACAACATGTTATATTTTCCCTCTTCTCATAACATGGCCGAAAAATGATGACTGTCTCCTTCTGATGTCAGTGATAAGTTGTCTTCGGGCTCCCGCCTTTTTCAAAACCTCTTGGTTGCTCTTTTTTGGCTGTCCAAGGTATTCTAAACATTCTTCTGTAACCCCACATCTCTGAGGCGTCAAGAAATTGTTTGGTCTGCCTACCGATTGTCCAGGATTCACAGCCATATGTTAAAACTGGATGTATGTAGCAAGCAAGCATTCTTATTCTAACTCTCAATGACATAGGTATAAGATGTTCTTCATTTTTATAAAATGCAGTTTTTTGCCCGTCCTATTCTGTTTCTTATCTCAGTTATGCATCTTCCATCTGATATTATCCATGTGCCCAGATACTTAAATTTCTGTACTTGCCCTAAAATAACACCATCGACTTTTATTACACATTAAGGAATAATTCGTTTCTTTGATACCACCATTACTTCTGTCTTCCCATTGTTCAAACTGAGGCCCATTATTCCACTTTCTAACACCACAGTGTCTATCATTTCCTGTAGTTCTTTCTGACTTGCTGCTATCAAGACATAACGTAAATTGTTTATATTGTGCCCACCAACCACAATTCCGGGCACATCAATTAAGACAGGCGTCATGATTCACTCACTATCGTTGCCTGTTTCAATATTCGGAATGTATTGTTTTTTCTGCCTCTCCATCTTCCACGCATATTTCAGTTTTTCTGTCTCCCCACCTTCCACACATACTCCAGTATTTCTATCTCCACCTTCCACATATATTCCAGTTTTTCTGTCTCCCCACCTTCCACGCTTATTTTAGTTTTTCTGTCTCTCCATCTTCCATGCATATTCCAGTTTTTCTGTCTCCCCACCTTCCACACTTATCCCAGTTTTTCTGTCTCCCCACCTTCCACACTTATTCCAGTTTTTCTGTCTCCCCACTTTCCACACTTATTCTAGTTTTTTTGTCTCTCACTCTTCCACGCTTATTCTAGTTTTTTTTTTTGTTGTCTCTCCGTCTTCCACGCTTATCTAGTTTTTTTTGTGTGTCTCCCCACCTTTCACGCTTATTCTAGTTTTTCTGTCTCTCCATCTTCCACGCATATTTCAGTTTTTCGGTCTCTCCACCTTCCACAAATATTACAGTTTTGATGTCAATACACCGTCTACACATATTACAGTTTTGTCCGTCTATTCATCTTCCACACATATTACAGTTTTGTCCGTCTATCCATCTTCCACACATACTGGAGTTTTTTCCGTCTATCCATCTTACACACATTCTGGAGTTTTGTCCATCTATCCGTCTTCCACACATATTCATGTTTTTCTCTATCTTTTTGTCTTTCAGATATACTCGTAGATTTTTGTCTATCTCCATCTTCCATACATACTCGTGTTTTTGCTGTCTCTCCATCTTCTGTAAATACTAGTGATTTTTCTGTCGCTCCGCCTTCCACACATAATCGCGTTTTTTTAATTTTTATTTTCTGTGTCTCAAACGTCCACACATAATCGTGTTTTTTTTCCTGTCTCTTAGTCTTCCACACTTGTTGAATGACGGAGTCTAGCTCTCTTGAACATAATAGCTCAGTTTATATCACTGATATATGCCAGATTTCTCTCACCTGTTGCAGCCAAAAACTTCTTTGAATACGTTCACACAGTGCAGTGTGAGAGCTTGATCGCATTATCGCCGAACTCACGACGCCAGCGGACTTGCTTTATATTGATGAAGTGAGCGATACTCTGTCATTATTGATAGCTAAATCAAATTCTCTCTCTCTCTCTCTCTCTCTCTCTCTCTCTCTCTCTCTCTCTCTCTCTCTCTCTCTCTCTCTCTCTCTCTCTATGTACAATACCTCTATCTACCCGTAGACACAATGTTAGAGTTCACTCGAGTGCTGTACACTCTTAAAGCGCCAATCATATATCGTTCTTATGTGGGTTCACGTAAACGATTCCACTTCCAATTCGCCACCCGTGAGACAGGCGGGGTGGCCACAAATGAGAATATTATTTCCTCCTCTAGACAAATCAACTGTCTAGACAACCAGATAAACGCAGCTTTTCCCCTCGCCCATCCTTCTTGCCGTGCCGTTCGCCCTGCTATCCGCACCCCCTCCCTGCCAGTTATCAACACGAGTGAGTAATTGTAGCCGATGTTATGTTCTACCTTTATTGACGACCCCGATACGTAAATAATTGTTTCATATTCCCGCTGAGACTAACTTTTAAAATGTTGTTTAACGATGTGAAAAACAACGGATAATTCATTTATATTCTATTCTGTTCAGACACCCACAACGCTTTACACAGTTCATAGTTAACAGTTCACAGTTAACAGTTCATAGTTAACAGTTAACAGAAAAAGTTAAGGACCTTCCGCCCCCCCCCCCCCCCTTCCCGCTATATTTGATCGGGAGCCGTCTTAGGGTACCGGCTGCATGCTCGCCTGCGGATTCAAAGGTCGTGGGCTCAAATCCAAATGTTGCCTGATTTTTCTTGAACATGACCTTGGCTCCCAGGACGACCCGGCCTTAAATGGGTACCAGATAAAGTCATGGGAAGTAAAGGCGACCGGCGTAATGTTGACCACAATTGAGGGCCGTTTGATTTATGAAAATATGATCCTAGCCTCATATGCCTTTGTGCCACGTGCATGTAACGGACCTTGACTTGACGTGGCGTGACTTGACGTGACTTTACTTTATTTTGACGTGACACGACTTGACGTGACGTAACTTGACATGACTTCGTCTGACTAGACGCGACGTAAATTGGCGTGACCTGTCGTGACATGACTTGACGTGACTCGATGTGACTTGACTTTACGTGATTTTACTTGACATGACTTTACTTGACGTGACTTGACTTGACGTGACTTGACCTGTTACCGGGGCTCTAAGTGGCCAAGTGGTCAAGCCGTTTGCCTCGCGCTAGGAAGGTCCGTTTCAGGGGCTGCATCCTTTAGTTAACGAGTGCAATTTTTAGGGAGATCTATGGGGATCGTCACCAGAGCTACGGAGTTCTGGCTCTGTGTTATGCTCTTGGCATGTGCTTGCCGTTCTGTTGAAAAAGACCCAGCCATATGGGGTAAAACCTGGAACAATCAAGTCTATCCTCTCCACTGTAAATTTTTTTTCTTTTAACTTTACTTTTGCCATATTTTATCGACACCGGCACCTAAGCTAGGCTGACCTGTGAGCCTGGGTCATTTGGGGGTGGGGGGGGGGGAGCCTGCATCCGCCAGCACCTGAACCCAGGACTGTCAGACAAGCAGGCGAGCGTCTAGTCGACACACCACAGTGGCTAAAGCTCACGGAACAAATTAGGGCCGACATCAGATTCATCAACCAACTGAAAGTCCTGTTCAGGACGACTAAAGCCAGTAGTAGTGTAAAAAGGGTTCTGGGGTTCTGTGCGGCGATTTTAATTTCAGTATTTTGCCACTACATTCTGATAGGTACGACGTTCATATTGTTGTTGCAATCAGAATAAAGAAATCTAATGCCGAATCACCTGTAGGTATTTTATTACAGTATTTCTACAAGCGACAGAGAACCGAGGCAGAGAAACGAGACAGTCTTCGCGAGACAGAGTCATGTCGTAAACAGGTGAGATAAAGTAGGCCTCAACGGTCCGTGTTTGTCGGATATGTGATGAGAGGAAATTGTTAGCAGAACTTGTGAACATTTAGGTAGACTAAAGGCAACAGAGCGAGGGAAACAGCATAGAGATAAATACCTGGATAGTGTGGTCATGTGGATAGGGAGAGACACGCGAACTGACTTGGTCCGTGATTCAGGGGGTGATCGTGTGAGATAGCAAGATATGACAGTATACGTCTAACGCCATGGTACACGATGATGATGGCCACGAGGATGTTGAGAAGTATTTCTACAAGCGATGTCTGATAATCTCAGTGATGACGTGTAACATTTCCAGTTATGAGTCGAGCTGAGACACTGAGACCAGAGTTGTCGTTAACAAATAATAGTGTTTTGTGACACATTTGTGTGAAAGTTCGAATGGTTTGGATATGTAATCGTAATCGTACATACAAGCATCTACCATGGCACACATCTGATGCCTCATCCAAACCTGACGCTGAAAGAGGGATCAGAGAAGAAGAAGAAGAAGAAGAAGAAGAAGAAGAAGAAGAAGAAGAAGAAGAAGAAGAAGAAGAAGAAGAAGAAGAAGAAGAAGAAGAAGAAGAAGAAGAAGAAGAAGAAGAAGAAGAAGAAGAAGATTTTCCCCCTCTTGAAAATAGAAAATATAATAAACGAGTATATGTTCTATCTCTTTAACAGTAAATGGTTTCAACTAATCCTTCCCCTTCTGTAATAACTAATCAGTATCAATGTGCATAGGCAAGTTTTCTGCCTCATGAAGTTGTTGCTCAAGCCGTCCCATTCACTGTTTTCATCTGAACATCGTCTTTGTCGGTATTACCTTATCTAAATTGTCCAAGTGTGTTGACCAGTTTATAGTGTCTCAGTCAGCTGTAGAAACTAAACCTTGTCTCGGTTTGTTCTTCAAATCCGAGAATATCGCAGATTAAAAACCTAATCTAATTTCAGTAGTAAATCAACCCAGCCATTGTTTCGCAGCCTTGTTTTAGTTCCTCGGTGACAATGACTTAGTTCTTTAACTCTGAGAATGTCAGTTCTTTTTTTTTTTCCATCACCGCTCTCTCACCTCTACATCGCCGACCCTGTTAGTTCATCAGCCCAGACATCCGATGATGTCTCTGTTAGTTCATCAACCTAGACATCCGATGATGTCTCTGTTAGTTCATCACCCCAGACACCCAAAAAAAAATTTTCTGTTATTCAGCCAAATCATTATATCTGCCAGTTCTTCAACCCGGGTATTCTTTTAGTTAGTTATTGAATCAAAACAGTGTCTCTGTCAATTCTTCAACCCGGGTATTCTTTTAGTTAGTTATTGAACCAAAACATTGTCTGTGTCAGTTCTTCAACCCGGGTATTCTTTTAATTAGTTATTGAACCAAAACATTGTCTGCGTCAGTTCTTCAACCCGGGTATTCTTTTAGTTAGTTATTGAATCAAAACATTGTCTCTGTCAATTCTTCAACCCGGGTATTCTTTTAGTTATTTAATGAACCAAAACATTGTCTGTGTCAGTTCTTCAACCCGGGTATTCATTTAGTTAGTTATTGAACCAAAACATTGTCTGTGTCAGTTCTTTAACCCGGGTATTCTTTTAGTTAGTTATTGAACCAAAACATTGTCTGTGTCAGTTCTTCAACCCATTTTTTGTTTCAGTTAGTTATTGAACCCACACATTATTTCTGTTAGTTCTTCAACCCAACTAGTTCTTCAATTCTAGCATTGTTCCAGTGACCTATTCAACCCAGACATTGTTAGTTCAACTCTGTCAGTGTCTCACCCAAAAGGTTTCACACCCCTGTCTTAACGGCTTCAGGAATATTGCGCACGTTTTAAATTCAAACGCAATCATCGTATCTCGTAGCCCCTTCTGTTACTTTCCATTATCTAGACCTAGCTGATTTATTCCTAACTTGATGACGGCAATATGTGGGGGGAACCTCAAATCTGATTGTGTGGGGTTACTGTGTTTAAGTTTGTTCTACTTCACTTCTGGAAGAGTTCGACGTTAGGGGCAATAACTCGCCGAAGGGGAATTAACACATGTGCGATATACATCAGGCGCAGATTTGTTGAAATTGTGTGTGATAGTGTGGGGAGCAGGTAGTGCAAATCCCAGTATTGTGTGTTTGTGATGTGTACGAAAGTGTGTGAATATGTTAAGTATAAACATATGTGTGTATTTTGTGTCTGTATTATCCATATTATGCAATTATGTTGTTACTGTTATTGCGTACTTCAGTGTGCTGCATGTTTTGTCTGTGTGTGTGCCTGCAAGTTTGTGCCCATTTGTCCGAAAGATGGTACGTGGATAATGGACCAATATCATGGCCGCCGTTACCTTCCATGAAACAAGGCATCTATTTAACTCATTCAGAACCAGTAGTTTTTGTTGGAGATGCCTATTACTTTTGTACCTACAATGGCCGGGAAGGATAACCCTAACAACAAATGCCTGTAGAAGTCGGATGTGTCGACCGAAAGGCGAAAATATCGCAGACATGTTGTAAACGGGCACGACGCATTGACGTCTCCTGGTGAGAGCAGAAGAAGAAGTACCCACAATAAAAGAACGTGGGTCTGGAACTTCCAAAGAGGCAGCATTTACAGTGCTCAGTTACAATATCTGACCAGGTTTTTGTAGTATGCTCAGTCAAAATGTCAACCACACAAAACACGCCTTGCTTCTACGGAGACATAAGGGTAAAAGCTAAACACATACTGCTTATTGTCTGTGGCAGAAAAAAAGTGAGCAGTAGTCAACCTGCTAGTCCCCAGCAACGAGTGAAGCCATCGCGATGTAACACCAGACCACCTGGTCAGTGGTGAGAGGTTCGAATCCCCGTGGAGTCTGATGCTTTAAAATAACACAAGGGAATGTCGGGACACTGTGCCCACGCACTGTTATGTGAGGCAGACTAGCACCATATGCCCACTGTTATGTGAGGCAGACTAGCACCATATGCCCTCTGTTCTGTGAGACAGGCTAGCACCATATGCCCTCTGTTCTGTGAGGCAGACTAGCACCATATGCCCTCTGTTCTGTGAGGCAGACTAGCACCATATGCCCTCTGTTCTGTGAGACAGGTTAGCACCATATGCCCACTACTTCAGTGACCAGGTGACTACCAACTGGGTGCATATTCTAGAGTTAAGAGGCCAGTAAATGCGTCTGTCAATATCATGATTTTCGACGTACCTAGGTTCAAGTTCTCCGGCGAATGATTTCCTTTCTTTCTGTTCACCGCTGTCGTTATTTTCTCACAGTGGAACGAGAGTCACACCGTGGAGATTAATTCCTTATAAGATAATATTCACACTGACAGCGGATGGTAGACTTTAGCCAATCTTGGTTCTAGAACACCTTTTTGTTTTACTACAAACAAGAATCAGTCTCAGGAGTTGAGGAAACCCATGGGCTCTCACTGCCACGTGTAAAAGTATCTTGTATACTGGACACAAACAATACCTCGCAATCACAGAACACCAACAATCAAACTTTGCAATCACAGGACACCACTAGTCAAACCTAGCAATCACAGGACAACAAATATCAAACCTTGCAATCACAGGACACCAACAGTCAAACCTTGCAATCAAAGGACACCAACAATCAAACCTTTGCAATCAAAGGACACCACCAACCAAACCTAGCAATCAAAGGACACCACCAACCAAACCTAGCAATCACAGGACACCACCCATCAAACCTTGCAATCACAGGACACCACCAGTCAAACCGTGCAATCAAAGGACACCAACAATCAAACCTTTGCAATCACAGGACACCACCCATCAAACATGGTAATCACAGGACATAACCAGTCTAACCTTGCAATCACAGGACACCACAAGTCAAACCTTGCAATCATAGGACACCCCCAATCAAACCTAGCAATCACAGGACACGATCATTCAAACCTTGCAATCACAGGACAGCACCAATCAAGCCTAGCAATCACAGAACACGACCATTCATAGCTAGCAATCACATGACACCACCAATCAAAGCTAGCAATCACATGACACCACCAATCAAAGCTAGCAGTCACAGGACACCACCAATCAAAGCTAGCAATCACATGACACCACCAGTCAAAGCTAGCAATCACAGGTCACCACCAACCAAAGCTAGCAATCACATGACACCACCAATCAAAGCTAGCAATCACATGACACCACCAATCAAAGCTAGCAATCACATGACACCACCAATCAAAGCTAGCAATCACAGGTCACCAACAATCAAACCTTGCAATCACAGGACACCACTAATCAAACCTAGCAATCACAGGACACCAACAATATAACCTTGCAATCACAGGACACCACCAATCAAACCTAGCAATCACAGAACACCACCAATCAAACCTAGCAATCACTGGATACCACCAGTCAAACCTAGCAGTCACAAAACACCACCAATCAAATCTAGCAATCATAGGGCACCACCAGCCAAAACTTGCAATCAATCAAACCTAACAATCACAGGACACCAACAGTAAAACCTTGCAATCACAGGACACAGATGCCAGTTGAGTCCAGTGGAGCATAGTCCCTGAACCAACTCACGCCAGGTCGTTCTATCCTGCGCTATCATGTGCAATTCTTTCCATGTTCTCCCTATGTTTTAACGTCGCTCATTATCTCCATTCTCCGTATGTTTTTGGGTCTTCCATTATTTCTATGCCCCTGTAGGTTCCAATGCAAAGACATTCTAGTCACGTTGTTCTCAGGTTTTCTCAACGGTGTCCTATCCAACGCCAGCGTCTTTTCTTTACCTCTTAGCCCTCTGGAGCTTGCCGCTTCTCTACCAAAGCTCTGCACTAGTGATTCTTCTTCTTCTTCTTGTTCACCGGCTGTGAATTCCGGCGGTAAGTCACGGTTGTTCGTCCAAAATGGACTTTTGGCTTTTACCTTGACCTGCGTTTTGCGTGTACATCCGTTTTATTGGCTTATTTGTTTGCAGTACTCGTTCCCCGCCTCTCCGGCAGATATACTCCGACTTCGGAGGAAGACGTCAAGCCTATTTCTAGGTTGACTGTGGACATTGTTTTGTGTGGGTCGAGATGTTACCTTATTTGTGTGGTGTCCTCTTTGACTTTTAACAAGTGTGGCCCCCGGCATGTCGTCCTTAAGGCAGCTCTATGTAGAGTTTTCAGCCCTCAAGGGAAGGCAGGGGCAGATCATCGGCATTCCCCGCCATCCAAGGAGGCTTCCATAAATGCAGAGCCGACACATGATGCTCTGGTTCTGGGCTCACCCAAGGAATCGTCACGTCCTGCCCATGACTGCTTAACCTCACAACCGTGTATTGAGCTTCCCGCGCTACAAGGCTGCGCTCTCCGGAGATCAGCAGGGAGCAGCCCGCAGGTCTGGGACGTTTGTGGCCACACAAAAAGGTACATTCTTTTTCATCTTACGTTAGACACCTTTAACGTTGTTTCAGCTGTGCCCTTAGCACGACAGAATGAGGAAGCAAAATGCGTCAGGCGTGGCTTCACCTGTTTGGTCCCAACACTCGGGCGAGTCGGACCAGTAGATACGGACATTCAGACTTTTCCTAATCGGTACGAGTTATGATCGTCGGACTTTGAGCTTGCATGTGTGCCGTGGGGTGTAACTTTGTCGGACATTGTTTTCAAGCCAGCATATGAATAGTTGCTGCCATGGTGTACCTCAGCGCGGTGACGACGACGTAGGTAGGATCTTGCTGCGAGAAGTCGCCCACAAGAGATGTTACTCGTCTTGGCTGCGGGTAAATCTCTCGGTCAGGGTTCAGTCTCAGCAGCACAGTTTTCCATTCGCTCCCGAATTTTAACCAAGAGTTGTCATTTGATGGTACATTTAGCAAGCAGTCCTTGAGTTTTGTTACTTTTCACCCATGCGTTTGGGGGCGGGCTGGTGAGAGCCAGAAAGGACTCTACACCTCTGGGGGCCGCCAGCTCCGAGATCCCCTGCCAACTCTGTTAATGCTTATTTGAGACATTATCCGTGGCGCACGACGGGGACGTGCAACAGGAGTCTTGCATGAGGTTCCGTAAAACCAGAACAGTGAAGGACTGGCGCCCGAGTGGGGTACGGAATATCTCCTTATACACATCACATCAGACCTAACTTCCCCTCATGCCTATGACCGAAATCACCGCGCCACCACTAGTGATTCAATTATACCATTTAATTCCCTCTGTTCTGCACAGGCACCAGTTGATGAATGTTTGTCGTTTATTAGTAATTGCCTTAGTTGTTCTCTATGTTTCCGCTCCACACAAAAGTACCGATTTGAAAGGGTTAAAGATTTTTAGTTTAGCAATAGTTTTAATTTCTTTTGACCTCCACAAATTTCCTAGTGCCTTTTGTATTCATATTATAATATCTTTATCAGTTCCCCCATCTTTATCTACATTACTGTCTATAAAGATATACGACTCCACAAAAGCAACAACATGGCTGGAGACACAGACCTTTTCCTGCGCCTGCTTTCTCACTGACTCAGTGACAATGCTCAGGAAGATAAAGAAAGGCTGGATCCGAAGACAGTGGCTGGAGTCTTTAAAGCGGTCCAGGCTGACACATATTAGTTTCATATTTGTGATAGAGCACGCAGGCGTTCAAGAAAATTAGCAAGCTGATCGGCTTGCAGGTGAAGCAGCTGTGGAGGGTGGACGAGCCGTGGACCATGCTGACATTCTGAATGCTCTAGGAGAAGTAAGATGTTGTCGAGAACCAAGAGATGGCTGTGAATTTGCAACAATGACCGGACTGCAAGAACAACATGTTAAAAGGGGTGTGGCCAGACAAAAAAACTATACAGGAAGCCAGGGAAGAATAAGAAACCCAAACAAAACTGGTGTCGTGGTGTCGGTACTGTCTCCAGTCTAAATTCTCTCACTCACAGTTTTGTTTTCCACTGTTTTCTCTTCTCTGTTTGCACCCTGTTTTATCAATTCATGATTGTCATTTGTTTTCTCTCGGAATCTCTGTTTTTCCTCTTTCCATGTTTACGCACTTTCAATACGAAATCCCCAGTGTGGGTTCCGGGGCCCTACTATGGGAAAAACAAGAATGGACCCACTGCCTACACAAAAGCATGTCGTAAGAGTCGACTAATTGGCAGCTTCCTTTGAAGTAGGAGTGCATCTGCCTGAGAGGCAAGGAACCAACAGACTGCATACAGATATGTCAAACGGATGCACACGCACCACTAGGTTCAGAACAGGACTGCAGTCCAGAAGTGGACGAACAACCAGAACTTTCCGCCGGAGTTACCAGCTGGTGAACGCGAAGAAGAAGAAGAAGAAGAAGAAGAAGAAGAAGAAGAAGAAGAAGAAGAAGAAGAAGAAGAAGAAGAAGAAGAAGAAGAAGAAGAAGAAGAAGAAGAAGAAGAAGAAGATGAAGAAGAAGAAGAAGAAGAAGAAGAAGAAGAAGAAGAAGAAGAAGAAGAAAAAGAAGAAGAAGAAGAAGAAGAAGAAGAAGAAGAAGAAGAAGAAGAAGAAGAAGAAGAAGAAGAAGAATACTCGAAATAAGACTTGCCAAAACAATCACGTTGTTCCGTTTTCTGTCCCCGCGCCCTCAACCCTTCCGCCCTCCAGATAAATTCGTTTTTCCAATCCCGCAGCGGCATTAACATGTTCATTATTTTTTTTCCGGGAAATAAATTTACTTATTTTGTTTTTTAAAAAAAAAAGTGAAGAAAGTCTGTGAACAGAACGAGTAAACACGTTCTGTGAGAAACATGTCCTCTGCTGAATTGTTGATTTGTGCGCATACACTTGCCCGCAGCTTATTTACATATCTGCTTTTCTGATTCAGCTTCGTTTGTGTTAAACCGCCAAGTGCTCTGTGCCCCGGTGTTACAGTGGTGTCTGTCAGTCAAATATTAGACCACTCTAGTACTAGAGTAGTGTGTGTTAGTCAAGTAATGAATCTCTTCAATGTTACAGTGGTATCTGTCAGTCAAATATTAGACCACTCTAGTACTAGAGTAGTGTGTGTTAGTCAAGTAATGAATCTCTTCAATGTTACAGTGGTGTCTGTCAGTCAAATATTAGACCACTCTAGTACTAGAGTAGTGTGTGTTAGTCAAGTAATGAATCTCTTCAATGTTACAGTGGTATCTGTCAGTCAAATATTAGACCACTCTAGTACTAGAGTAGTGTGTGTTAGTCAAGTAATGAATCTCTTCAATGTTACAGTGGTGTCTGTCAGTCAAATATTAGACCACTCTAGTGCTAGAGTAGTGTGTGTTAGTCAAGTAATGAATCTCTTCAATGTTACAGTGGTGTCTGTCAGTCAAATATTTGACCCCTCTAGTGCTAGAGTAGTGTGTGTTAGACAAGTAATGAATCCCTTCAATGTTACAGTGGTGTCTATCAGTCAAATATTAGACCACTGTAGTGCTAGAGTAGTGTGTGTTAGTCAAGTAATGAATCCCTTCAATGTTACAGTGGTGTCTGTCAATCAAATATTAGACCACTCTAGTGCTAGAGTAGTGTGTAAATCAAGTAATGAATCCCTTCAATGTTACAGTGGTGTCTGTCAGTCAAATATTAGACCACTCTAGTGCTAGAGTAGTGTGTGTTAGTCAAGTAATGAATCCCCTCAATGTTACAGTGTTCAATGTTGAATGTTGAATTAGGAATTGACATCACAGTAGTCGTGATACTCCCATAAGCGCCCCGTCCCCATCTACAGCAGCAAGCAGATTTTCAATTCCGATGGCACTAGTAACTGACTGTATAACTGTCTCGCCTTTCCCTTGAGTGTTGAGTGTCAGACAGATAATCACTCCTTGCACTCGCTTTCAAAGGCCCTCACAACATCCAGCTTGTCATATATCAATTCACCACCAAATGCAGCAGAAACCGACCAGTCTATCTGCCTGCTCGGCACACCTGGATACATTATCCAAAGTGCGCTAACCACCCGGGAACTTTAAAGCGATGTTTGAGTTGTTCTGAGTATATGATTATAATCTTGTATGTTGTCACCAATCGGTGCTTGAGGGAAGGTGTCAGTAATATCAGATTTGTCGTCTTCTGGGATGTTTCCTGGCACACACGTCAGGTGGACAGACCTAACCGGTCAAGACAAGAAACAGATTAACGTCTCGACAAGAGCACCAGGCCGGTATGAAGCCGTCAGCTGAGCTACAATCCAATATTTTTGGTATACCAAGCTCCTGCTGGCCAGAACCGTCTGGAAAATAAAAAAATATCGCCAAACACTCAACTTCTCAGAAACACTTGGACATACTGATCGCCCCAGAAACACTTAGACACAGAGATCGCCCCAGAAACACTAGGACATAAAGATCGCCCCAGAAACACTTGGACATATTGATCGCCCCAGAAACACTTGGACACAGAGATCGCTCCAGAAACACTTGGACAAAAAGATCGCCCCAGAAACACTTGGACATAAAGATCGCCCCTAGAAACACTTGGACATACAGATTGCCACAGAAAAACTTGGACATAAAGATCGCCCCTGAAAACACTTGGACAAAAAAATCGACACAGAAACACTTGTACATACTGATCGCCACAGAAACACTTGTACATACTGATTGCCCCAGAAATATTTGGACATACTGATCGACACAGAAACACTTCTTCATGTGGATCGCCCCCGAAATACTTGGACATACTGATCGCCACAGAAACATTTGGACATACAGTTCGGCACAGAAACACTTTGACATAAAGATCGCCACAGAAACACTTGGACATAAAGATCGCCACAGAAACACTTGGACATACTGATCGCCACAGAAACACTTGGACACAAAGATCACCACACAAACACTTGGACATACTGATCGCCACAGAGACACTTGGACATAGTGATTGCCACAGAGATACTTGGACATACTGATCGCCACAGAGACACTTGGACATACTGATTGCCACAGAAACACTTGGACATACTGCTCGCCACAGAGACACTTGGACATACTGATTGCCACAGAAACACTTGGACATATAGTAAACGTGCGGTGTAAATAAAACCTGTACCTAGCAAACGTGCAATGTAAATAAAACCTGTACACAGTTAACGTGCGGTGTAAATTGTTGAAATTTGGCATGCAACCTAATATTATTCACGTCCTTGTAGGAAATAATTATAACTTAAAGTAGTTGTCGATTTGCGTTATCTGCCGTATATGAAAATCAACAAATTAAACGTCTTATGTTTTAGATGAAAACCGTGCGAAAACCCACGTTGTCCTCTCACGTGGTCAAAGTTCTGCAGAAGGCTCCCGTGAGTTAGAGGAACCTGACATTTCATTGTGCGTGGGAAAGGCTGTCAAAATAATCACCACGTATGGCTGTACATGTGAAAGGATTTCCTAAACAGTTTCCACTCTTGTGTTTTAAAGTCAATGATTTGTGACAGTTACTATAGATTCTATCTTTTATGGACACACAAATAATTAGTTCGACAAAGATCAAAGAAATGCGCCACTGTAAAAAAAACAGCAGCACCTGTGCAATTGTACATTTTAAAAAGCAAAGCGACATGGGAAATCTCGGACTTAATTGATTCCTGCAGCAGTTTTCGAAATATTTGTTCTTCTTCTTCTTCGCGTTCACCAGCTGTAAACTCTGGCGGAAAGTTCTGGTTGTTCATCCACTTTTGGACTACAGACCTGTACCAGAACCTGAGTTTTGCTTGTACATCCGTTTTACAGATCTGATTCATTTGTATGCTGACTGCTGGTTCCTTGCCCCTCAGGCAGATGCACTCCGACTTTTAAGGAAGCTCCCAATTAGTCGACTCTTACAACATGCTTTTGGGTAGACAGTGGGTCTATTCTTGTTTTCCCTATAATAGGACCCCGGAACCCACACATTAAGCAAAATTTGTTAAAGTTTAAGGCTACGACTTTTGGAACGGACTCTAACTTCTGGCTCTCGATCCAGATCGTGGTGAAATGAGATTCGTTATTGTTGTCTGCAATTATATTGTTACTATCAGTTTAGCAGTGCTGTGGTGAGCGCCAGACAATTGGCAAAAGTTTCCGGGTGAACAAATCTGGAACGAATAATGCAGATGATAGATTGGTCTGTTTGTTTGTTTTCTGTTGGCAAATCGAATTCATGAATGATTCGATAGTCGATATCACTGCCTTACTTGGAGACATTCCAAAAGGGGCTCCACCATATTCCTCCGGAGCCATCGAAGAGTTGCCACACTGACCGTGTCAGTGTTCATTTCACACCCTGACACCCCTTGACTATTGGACTTTACCAGAAACTCTTCCCGAAATCTCCGAGTCCCCTAGATAAGGTGAATTAAAAGAAGAGAACCTACACAAACCCACACATATTTCTTTATACACAACCACGCGCATATATATATATATATATATATATATATATATATATATATATATATATATATATATATATACACACACACACACAGGCACTATCATCTGCAAAACAACCTTTGGACTTATCCGTGACTGGCTTTTCTCTTCAGGAAATGGGATGATATAAACAGTCAGCCGGTGTGTGTTTTCAGTGCGTGTTTGTTTACGCGAAGTCGCTGCCGAAACAATTGTGACTAATTTCTGCCACATGCACTCGGCAATTATAGTCTCTCTCTCCAAGATCATAAATCGTTTCTGGTCATGACTTCATCTTTCTGCGTCGGCTGCAAACTGCGCTCCTATATCGCCTACGGATCGCCCACCATTGCTTTTTACGGATTTTGCGTGTAGTCGTATTTATGTGTAACTTAACAAAATCTATGTTAAAACTAAATAAAATCTATATTAAACTAAAAAAAATTTATATGTAACTAAAGAACACTAAAAAATCAACACGACCGTATACTGCTATGCTCTTGACAAGTGTTATAACACTTTTAACAATATCAGACTGGTCGCCTTTACTTTCCAGGACCTTACCTGGTAGTAGTGTTTAGGGAGGAAATCTACCTTTTCTTTCTGTGATTTTTTCCTATGTAACCTTTGCTAAATTAGCTCAATTTAAAGAAATAATTTTTAAGAAAAACGTGGTTTAACATAAAGATAGAAGAAAAAAAAAACAGATTTCCGCCTCCCGAAGAGGTGAACTTTTTCCTATTTGGCAATTCTTTGGCTTTTTTTTTTTTTTTTAACTGATCTGTGTGCTTTGATGAAGGTCGTCCTGATATCAAGCAAAGGAGCGGGGGGATAGGCGACGTGAGGTGGTTATAGACGATGTGATGTCTGAGTCACCACGCTGTTTATTAAAGGTAGTCGCCATCGCCACATCAGCGTTATTTATATTGTCCAAAAGTTGTTTCTTCTGTTTCTTCTTCTCCCTTTCTCCCTCTCTGTCTTCTCCGACATACCGAGACTTGCTACTCATTAGAATCACCAACACAGTCATGATCATCATGTAGCTGATATTTTGCAGAACGTTGCTCTCTTCACCACTCTCGACTCTACGCGCCGGTTGTTCTTCTCCGCTGATTGTGAGATAGTGGACGGCTTATATGTGTCTGTCACTCCTCCAACTAATCTACTGTCTTCCTCTGTGTCTGAAAGAATCTCCTTCCGTTTTCTGATTGTTCATGGTTTGATTGTATTTTACATGGTTTGATTGTATTTTACATGGTTTGATTGTATTTTACAGGTAATCCTCTCTGCCAGAATAACTTACTCAGAGTCAATTGCAATGAAAGAGAGAGAGAGCACAGGGAGAGGAAGAGAGAGAGAGAGAGAGGGCTAGAGAGAGAGAGAGAGCACAGGGAGAGGAAGGGCGAGAGGGCTAGAGAGAGAGCACAGGGAGAGGAAGAGAGAGAGGGCGAGAGAGCACATGGAGAGGAAGAGAGAGGGCTAGAGAGAGAGAGAGAGAGAGAGAGGAGAGTGAAAAAGAGAGAGGACAAAATACAGCGCGTGCTTTGGGGTGAGTCAAAGTAAAGGTTTCTAAGTTGGTTAAGATGCTCCCTTTAATCAGGTATAGAAATTATGCCCCCCCCCCCCCAATCCTTTAATCAGGTATAGAAATTATGCCCTCCTTTAATCAGGTATAGAAATTATGCCCTCCTTTAATCAGGTATAGAAATTATGCCCTCCTTTAATCAGGTAAATAAATTATGCCCTCCCCCCTCCCTACTTTGATCTGGTAAAGAAAATATTGCTCCCTTTATTCAGGTATTTAAATTATGCCCCCCCTCCCTTTTTTTAATCAGGTATAGAAATTAAGCCCCCCCCCCCCCCTTTTAATCAGGTATAGAAATTATCTTCATAAGTATCTCTTAATACCTGACATATGACTTCAAATATATTATATTTATTCACCATTCAACGCATTATTATTATTATTATTATTATTATTATTATTATTATTTTATTGTTATTATTATTATTATTATTATCATTATGATCATTATGACTATTATTATTACCAATGTGGTGCACGACAAATTAAAATGATACTATACATCAAAGAAAAAAATTAATTGTATAGGCAAATACTTAAAAAAAAAAAAAAACACTGTCTATGCCTGTATGCCAGGTTACTGAGCTTCCCCCCCCCCCCCCCTTTTTTTTCCTTGTTTTTCTGTTTTCTAAAAAACATTGAAAGGGGGGGGGGGAAGGGGTGCAAGTAACCGAGCCGTCAGGTGCCGGTGCCATGCTCACACTGCACCGACTGTGTTTTGCCACAGCTGAACCACTTGGCCAGGGAGATTTATTGTTGCTGCTAGTGAGTCGTTGTCTCTGCTGTCAGAGATAGTTTCTCGCATTGCTCGCTTCAGTGGGCGTCGTGTCATTTATACAGGATTTACAAGTCTTATCTATGATCCAACACCCAGCTCGCGCTGTGTGAGGCGCACTGTCTATGCAGCCTACAATTCTCTCAACATTTGAATAGGATGAGGAGGAGGAGAAGAAAAAGAAGAAGAAGAAAAAGAGGAAGAAAAGAAGAAGAAGAAGAAGAAGAAGAAGAAGAAGAAGAAGAAGAAGAAGAAGAAGAAGAAGAAGAAGAAGAAGAAGAAGAAGCAGCAGCAGCAGCAGCAGCGAAAGAAGAAAAAGAAGAAGAAGAAGAAGAAGAAGAAGAAGAAGAAGAAGAAGAAGAAGAAGAAGAAGCAGAATAAGAATAAGAAGAAGAAGCAGCAGCAGCGAAAGAAGAAGAAGAAGAAGAAGAAGAAGAAGAAGAAGAAGAAGAAGAAGAAGAAGAAGAAGAAGAAGAAGAAGAAGAAGAAGAAGAAGAAGAAGAAGAAGAAGAAGAAGAAGAGGAAGAAGAAGAAGAAGAAGAATATGGATCATTAATTCTGCTGAATGACCGCCCAAAGCAAACGGAACGGATCACATAGCAGGCACAACGATGCCTGTTCTGTAGTTAGCTGTCTTATGTAGCAACTCTGCTTACCCTTATCACAGAAGCGTGTAGAGAATGACTAGCATCTCCCCTTTCAAATTTCTATTCATTCGTTTGATAAAAACGAAAGTTAAATGTAACAGTTAACTGCAATAAAGGAAGAATTAGACAATCGTTACGCCGTTAAACAACACTTATGTACAAAAACTGTACTTGAAATGACCGTTCAATAACGACGAGCAAATACGTGTTCAGATTCTAACGATGTTTAAAGTTGACGACTGAGATGCTCCCAACTCTTAAAAAGAACATTTTAATATTCTAACCGGAGTCGACAACCAACAAATGCAAGCGACTCCGGCTGGGGAACAATCTGTGGCTTCCTCATGACGGCCTGGTTTCTTCACTGAGACAATTTGCCGGTTGATTCTGGTTTCACTGGAAACATAGAAGTCAGTCGACGAGTCTCAAACTGGGGGGTACCGGACCACAAGGCTACAGGTGTCAGTAAACTGTGTCAGAGGCCCAAGTCTACTGATGTATTACTGTTGACCTGGCTGTCAGTACCTTCTTTTTGTTCTTGTTCCTGTTCTTCTTGGGGGGGGGGGGGGGGGGGGGGTTGTTTCTTTTTTTTTTTTGTCTTTTTTTTTTCTGTCTTTTCTTCTTTCTTTCTTTTTATGATCATTCTCCTTCTTGTTTTTATGTGCGGATACATGGACATCAGTAAATTCTTGGATACCAGTGAATGCTTGGACATCAGTAAATCCTTGGATACCATTGAATACATGGACATCAGTAAATCCTCGGACACCAGTGAATGCTTGGACATCAGTAAATCCTTGGATACCATTTAATACATGGACATCAGTAAATCCTTAGATACCAGTGAATGCTTGGACATCAGTAAATCCTTGGATACCAGTGAATGCTTGGACATCAGTAAATCCTTGGATACCAGTGAATACTTGGACATCAGTAAATCCTTGGATACCAGTGAATACTTGGACATCAGTAAATCCTTGGATACCAGTGAATGCTTGGACATCAGTAAATCCTTGGATACCAGTGAATGCTTGGACATCAGTAAATCCTTGGACACCATTGAATACATGGACATCAGTAAATCCTTGGACACCATTGAATACATGGACATCAGTAAATCCTTGGATACCATTGAATGCTTGGACAGTAATGAATACTGGAAATATGTGAATATATATGTGGATGTATGGGTATAACTGGATATACGGACATCTGTGGATACATGGACGGTACTGGATAATTTGATATTAATGACACTATGATAATAAACACTTGTGCCAGCCTGAATGAACACTCGATGTTCTAGAAAGGAACAGCCCTGATAGCACTCCCTGGGTACACAAGCACACACATTTGACACGCTCTGATAGTGAGGCAAGCTTCGCAAAACAAGATAAGCACCTTCAGAGTGAGTAGTAACAGGTTTATGAGCTGTGAGCCCCCAATGTGCTTGTTTATTCTTGGACCAGACTCCGGCCCTAGTTCTGGGAGTCTCTCCCGGATACAAGGATAGATAAGGGGAGATTTCCTCGCCGGCTGAGTGATGCACATATAGAGCTCGTCTCTCCGTGTGCGCAGGTTTTGTTTGAATTTATTTTTTTTACAGCGTACTACTACTACTACTACCACTACTACTACTGCTGCTGCTGCTGCTGCTACTACTACTACTACCACTACTACTGCTGCTGCTGCTGCTGCTACTACTACTACTACTACTACTACTACTACTACTACTACTACTACTACTACTACTACTACTGCTGCTGCTGCTGCTGCTGCTACTACTACTACTACTACTACTACTGCCGCTGCTGCTGCTGCTACTACTACTACTACCACTACTACTACTACTACTACTACTACTACTACTACTACTACTACTACTACCACTACTACTACTGCTACTACTACTTCTACTGCTGCTGCTGCTGCTACTACTACTACTACTACTGTTGCTGTTGCTGCTGCTACTACTACTCCTACTACTTCTGGTGCTGCTGCTACTACTACTACTACTACTACTACTACTACTACTACTACTACTACTACTACTACTACTACTACTACTACTACTACTACTCCTCCTACTACTACTACTACTACTACTACTACTACTACTACTACTACTATTACTACTACTACTACTACTACTACTACTACTACTACTTTTTATCATTATATTTTTATTAGTATTATTATTTTCCCACCTTCCTCATCCACATCCCTTCTACACTCTCCCATCCTGATCCTTCACATCCCCTTTTACATCCTTCTCTTCATTCTCCTTTGACGCAATTTTTGCCTCCTCATTTACCCGTTTCTCTCACTAGTCTAACCCCTGCACATGCTCCTCTATTTTCTTTTTCCTCCTCTCCTTTCCTTTGTACTTTATGTCTTCACGGGGGATGAAGCCGATAATAAACTTGCCTCTAGTTCATCATTTCTCCAGTAATGACGCCAAACAGACAAACGATCTGTTCTTAAAGAACGAAAGTCTAAAATAAAAATGTTCGGTAATGATATCAGGATATATTTAACATCTGAGTGTCTACAACACGCTTTAATTCACACCAAAAAACACTTGAATTCATACCATCTCCTTATCTTTCTGCTTTCTTTTTACGTTCAACAATCTGCGCCGTATCTTTCTGCTTCCTTCTTACCTTCAACAATCTATTCCCCAGTCGTCTGAGCCTCAACCGTGTGCTGCTGTCTGCCCGAAACTGTCTGCTCTGCTCTCAATCTGTCTCTGATATGAGAAGAAAGTTTCCCCGTCACAATCCGCACGCTGGGCACATTAGTGATAATCGCAAGGCATAACTCATTTTAAAAATATACAACCTTTGAGAAATAAATGAAGAGTATGTTCCTAGCGATGCAGGATCGACAACAGAACGTAAACCATGATGAATATCTTACTGACGGAAACATGCACAAGCTGCGGGTTAATCGTCTTAGTAATATCTAAACTGGATGTTTTAAAAGATTCCAGTCAGTGTAGGGCACAGTGGGTAAACGCCTAGCTGTAGCAGCCGCGGTTGGCAGTTCAAAACCTCGTCGAAGCAGCTTCTTAAAATCACAAATGACTTTGGCTTCGGAGGTCGACCCAGCCTACAAGTGGTACTGGGAAACGACATTAGAAGTTAAGAAGGCCGGCATGGTATGGGCCACATCAGCCAATGAGTGCTGATTGTGTATACAAATATTAGTTCCCTATTATCTGCCTGATGACGTCAAATGGTTCTTGACCTTTCACAGTTCAAAGTTCAAAGCAAAGGTCACATGTATGGTCCAGTGCCTCAGTTTAGATGGGCGGGGGTGGGGCGGAGGGCGGGGTGTGGGGCGGGGGTGGGGCGTGAGAACCAAAGCCTGCTTGGAAATTCTGCTTCAAAAGCGACCAATTATGAGCTTTTTCTTTGAAGCCCGAGTGCATCTGTCTGAGAAGCGAAGAACCAACAGTCTGCATACAAACAAGCCAGACGTGTAAAATGGATGTGCACGTAAAACTCAAATTCTGGAATGGGACTAAAATCTAAAAGACCTTTTCGCCAGATTTTATAGCCGATGAACAAAAAGAATATAAAGAGGAAGAAGAAAAACAGAAAGAAAAGAAAAAAAAAAGAAAGAAAGAAATGAGCACGTGTCCACTCCTGTGCATTAGGTAGATAATCTTCTTTTGTCAAAATCTGCCGCTAGGCGTCGCAGTCTATCAGATGATCGGCAACCAAGCCAGGGCGCGCTCAGTCGCTTCATATGCCGTGATGTTATGAAGTCTCAAGTTGTCCGTGACTCCTTCAATCCATCTTCTTCTTGGTCTTCCCCTGCCTCTTGGTGTTTCGATTTTCATGTTGTATGCTCTTGATACTGGCATCGTTGGTTCCATTCTCACTAGGTGACCAAACCATTTCATTCTTTGCTTCTCAATAAATGTAACGATGGGTATGGTTCCAATAGTTCTTGTAATCACATCGTTTCTCACTCGATCTCTTCTGGTTTTATTCGCAGCCATTCTCAAACATCTCATTTCACAGGTGGTTAGTCTTCTCTCGTGTTCTTTTGTTAATGTCCAAGTCTGACATTGATAAACTAATGTCGGTATAAAGATTGTATTTATAATTTGTCTTTTTATCCCAGCTGGGACAGCAGGGTGTTTTAA
Organism: Candidula unifasciata; assembly: GCA_905116865.2. Lineage (NCBI taxonomy): Eukaryota > Metazoa > Mollusca > Gastropoda > Stylommatophora > Geomitridae > Candidula > Candidula unifasciata. The sequence continues at coordinate 185,434 of CAJHNH020000002.1, forward strand.
AATTGGGGTAAGCTGGTATGCGACATTGTTGGCTTGTTGGATTCTTGCTTCGATCTTTCTATCTATTTTACCATTTGATGTAAAGATACTTCCCAGGTATTTAAATTCTTGCACTTGTTTTAGGCTGTGATCTAGACTGGAGGTATGAAGTGCCTCCTAGATGATGGATCCTGGAGGTTTGAAGTGCCTCGCAGTTGATGGATTCTGGAGGTTTGAAGTGCCTCGCAGATGATGGATCCTGGAGGTATGAAGTGCCTCCCAGATCGCTCCCTTTTTTTAACTTTAAAACATTCTTACCCACGAGGACTCCATTCTCTACGATTAACATCTCAGCTTCCATAAGTCATGGAGACCCTTCATCCATACAGTACAGTCATATTTTGGAACCTTCAACCATACAGTACAGTCATATTTTGGAACCTACAACCATACAGTACAGTCATATTTTGGAACCTTCAACCATACAGTACAGTCATATCTTGGAACCTTCAACCATACAGTACAGTCATATCTTGGAACGTCCAACCATACAGTACAGAATATCAGGAGATATCAGAAATATGTACTCACAAGATTGTGGTAATGTAGAAATATGTTATCTAATTTTTTTCTATGCGTGTCTGTAATAGCTGCAGAGAGCTGTTTATGTTGTCTCAGGTTTTCCATCTGACTGCTCAACTCACACTAAACCAGCCGTCATGACCGTTAGTTTCACTTAACCGTTTACAGTCCAACAGGTTTTTTCCTTCAGCTTTAGTAACTGTTCTTAAGATGTTTCGCTAGCAGGGTTCAGCCGTGAATAAGTTTAGGTATTCGGGGACCCCGGATGTGCCCTCTCCTCCTGGGATATTCTGGCCTCTCTAACATCTAGCTGCCGAAATGAGGAGACGCAGAAGACTGGTCTAGCGGGGTAGGTGAGTGCAGTCTGGCAGGCTGGTGCCGACTCTCGCTGCCTGCTGTGAGGTGTGGAGTGGAGGGGAGCCAATCTAATAGCTGATGGAGCTTTTTTGCGTCTAATTAGTTCTGCAAGAGCTGGGGCCACCTTGTAAAATGTGCCGCAAGGCATCACGGATCGGAGGATCTGTTGAGCGGGATGGCATAAACAGATGTGCGAGTTTTCGAGGGAGAGACAGGCAGGTCGCAGGGTTGGGTACGGGGTTGGGTTTGAGGGGGAGAGACAAGCAGGTCACAGGCTGGGTGCGGGGTTGGGTTTGAGGGGGAGAGACAAGCAGGTCGCAGGCTGGGTGCAGGGTTGGGTTTGAGAGAGGGAGAGACAGGCAGGTCGCAGGCTGGGTACAGGGTTGGGTTTGAGAGAGAGAGAGAGAGACAGGCCAGTCGCAGGCTGTGTGCAGGGTTGGGTTTGAGAGAGAGAGACAGGCCAGTCGCAGGCTGGGTGCAGAGTTGGCTTTGAGGAGAGACAGGCCAGTCGCAGGCTGTGTGCAGGGTTTGGTTTGAGAGGAAGAGACAAGCAGGTCGCAGGCTGGGTGCAGGGTTGGGTTTGAGAGGAAGAGACAAGCCAGTCGCAGGCTGTGTGCAGGGTTGGGTTTGAGAGGAAGAGACAAGCCAGTCGCAGGCTGGGTGCAGGATTGGGTTTGAGAGGAAGAGACAGGCTGGGTGCAGGGTTGGGTTTAAGAGGAAGAGACAAGCCAGTCGCAGGCTGGGTGCAGGGTTGGGTTTGAGAGGAAGAGACAGGCTGGGTGCAGGGTTGGGTTTGAGAGGTAGAGACAGGCTGGGTGCAGGCTGGGTGCAGGGTTGGGTTTGAGAAGGAGAGACAGTCAGGTCGCAGGCTGGGTACAGGGTTGGGTTTGAGAGAGAGAGAGAGAGAGAGAGAGAGAGAGAGAGAGAGACAGGCAGGTCGCAGGCTGTGTGCAGGGTTGGGTTTGAGAGAGAGAGACAGTCAGGTCGCAGGCTGTGTGCAGGGTTGGGTTTGAGAGGGAGAAACAGTCAGGTCGCAGGCTGTGTGCAGGGTTGGGTTTGAGAGAGAGAGAGACAGGCCAGTCGCAGGCTGTGTGCAGGGTTGGGTTTGAGAGGGAGAGATAGTCAGGTCGCAGGCTGTGTGCAGGGTTGGGTTTGAGAGGGAGAGACAGTCAGGTCGCAGGCTGTGTGCAGGGTTGGGTTTGAGAGGGAGAGACAGTCAGGTCGCAGGCTGTGTGCAGGGTTGGGTTTGAGAGGGAGAGACAGTCAGGTCGCAGGCTGGGTGCAGGGTTGGGTTTGAGAGGGAGAGACAGTCAGGTCGCAGGCTGTGTGCAGGGTTGGGTTTGAGAGAGAGAGAGAGACAGTCAGGTCGCAGGCTGGGTACAGGGTTGGGTTTGAGAGAGAGAGAGAGACAGGCAGGTCGCAGGCTGTGTGCAGGGTTGGGTTTGAGAGGGAGAGACAGTCAGGTCGCAGGCTGTGTGCAGGGTTGGGTTTGAGAGAGAGAGAGACAGTCAGGTCGCAGGCTGGGTACAGCGTTGGGTTTGAGAGAGAGAGAGAGAGAGACAGGCAGGTCGCAGGCTGGGTACAGGGTTGGGTGAGAGAGAGAGAGAGAGAGAGACAGGCAGGTCGCAGGCTGGGTGCAGGGTTGGGTTTGAGAGGGAAAGACAGGCAGGTCGCAGGCTGTGTGCAGGGTTGGGTTTGAGAGGGAAAGACAGACAGGTCGCAGGCTGTGTGCAGGGTTGGGTTTGAGAGAGAGAGAGAGACAGGCAGGTCGCAGGCTGGGTACAGGGTTGGGTGAGAGAGAGAGAGAGAGACAGGCAGATCGCAGGCTGGGTGCAGGGTTGGGTCCAATGCGAGAAATACACAAGAAGGAATGGAAAGGGGAATAACTGAATGGATTTATGGATTGATGATTGTGTTGATTGTTGGGTAGATGTGTTTGGCAGTCTTTACTGTGGGTGGGTTGACAGACAGACAGACAGACAGACAGACAGACAGACAGACAGACAGACAGACAGACAGACAGACAGACAGACAGACAGACAGACAGACAGACAGACAGACAGACAGACAGACAGATGGACAGATGGACAGACTGACAGACCGACCGACAGACCGACGGACTGACAGACAGACAGACAGACAGACAGACAGACAGATGGACAGACTGACAGACAGAAAGACAGACAGACAGACAGACAGACAGACAGACAGACAGACAGACAGACAGACAGACAGACAGACAGACAGACAGACAGACAGACAGACAGACAGACAGACATTAGATGGGTAGGTATAGGGCTAGGAGATAGGTAGACAGACGGGAAGGTAGGTATGTAGATGGTTAAGCAGGCAGACAAGCAGGTAGGTAGTTAGGTAGGTATGTAGGTAGGTAAGCAGTTTTATAGATAGGTAGCAAGGTATGCATATAAGTAGGTAGGTACATAGTTAGGGAGACAGGTAGATGGATATGAAAGAAAATATAAAAGTATGTAGTTAGGCAGACCGATAGATAGACAGGTAGGTAAGCATGTTATTACACGAACTATTACCTACTCCCCCTTACCCCACGCACAACCAACAACCATGCCTACTAGTATAGCCTTATGTTTGTGACCCAGATGGCTCGATAACGCCTACACAACATATCTCTCTCTCTGTCCTGTTGATTCTTCCACTCCTTTTTTGACGCCCACAAACGCTGGAGGTGTAGAGAACGAATCCCCCCAACCGTGTCTCCCTGAAGGCGGACAATCAACACCCGGCCCGGTACACTTTCCCTGGGGGTGTTGGCCACTTTTTTTTTTTTCCTGTCACTTCAAGTACTTTTACTTCCGGTCTACATAATTTATCTCCTCCAGCTGGTACTATCTCCTTCACCCCTTGTGGCTGCCGTGAAAGTACCATAGCCCCAACAGGCCGGCCCCGACACTACACCAAACTTAGACAAATGTACCCGTTCTCGCTTTTCCCCTACTCGTACAATGTCATCTCCGCAACTGAAGTGCTTTCCACTGTCTCCAACACGCTGTACCAGTGAGGTCAACACTGTGGGCAAATCCCCCCCCCCCTTTTTTTTCCACCACCCCAAGAATAGAACATTTACAAGAAAGGGGGGGGGAGAGGGGTGACCTGCTAACCTCTACTATCTCACTCCCCGGTGTTTTATTTATGTTCTGCTTAAAGAAAGTACTGTGCGTTCACAGTGTGTTATTGAAGGCCATCTAGCCATGTTCTCTCCCACACATAACATTGTCCAACCATTCATATCTTGATGTTTTCCGTAAATATATAACATTGTCTCTAAGTCCGTCTGTTTATGTTGTCTGCCCACACATGTAACATTATCTCTCAGTCCATCTCTAGGGCACATTGTTGTCTGTGTGAGCCTGTAAACAGATAAGTTGAATGAGACAAGCCTACAGCAGGCTGGCTGTTGGGTAGCTGTTGGGTAGTTGTTGGATAGCTGTTGGGTAGCTGTTGGATAGCTGTTGGGTAGCTGTTGGATAGCTGTTGGGTAGCTGTTGGATAGCTGTTGGATATCTGTTGGGATAATGTCAACTCTTGTGAGATGTCCTGCCCCGACAACTTCAGCGGCGGTCCATTCTCCTTTTTGCTCCCGTACACAGAATTCTCCTCAACAAACAGATCCTGTTTGTACCTGCAGACTACAGACTATAAACAACAGACCTCCCCCCCCCCCCTTTTTTTTTCCCCCCAACATAAACAAACCCAGCTCAAATACGCAGACCTACCGATCCACATACAGTCACTACCTTTCCACACAAAAGGGACTCATAGTGTATGCTACAGGCTAACGACAAGAAGCAGCAGATCCTGTTTGGACAGATATAGAGTGCACGAAAGACAGGTCAAAGCCCGCCCACTTTGGTCTGTCCTGTTCATTCACAAACTATTATTCTCCAATGAAAAGAGTAAAAGTAAGAGACTTGACTTCATTGGGCAGAAGTGTCTGCCCTACGTCTTAGTTTTTTTTTTTTTTCTACAGTAGAGTCACACAAAACTCAAGTTTCGTAGCTCCAGCAAAGACCCACAAGCGCTTCATTAAAAAAATATTGGCGAACGTGAACAGAAGGACGTAGCAGTGACCGAACCGATGACGTTCAGTCTGTGACTCGCTGCAGCACACGGCCGGTGTTCGAAACCGGGCGGTTCCCGGGGTTCACCCAGCCTCTGGGAAATGGGTACCAGAGTTAACACTCTGGGGTAAATAAAGGAACGTCGCTGTAGCTACGGAGTTACGTGCGGGCGGCGACACAGGCGGATAGTTTCTTATCAGCTGTCCGTACTTGTGGCAGAGCATTTATGGTTTATAACCCTGTGCAATGACGCTTGTTCACATCTCCCGACTTTACCTTTTACTTTTACCACCGAGAGCCTTCTTCGACGATCTGTCTTGGTTGGGAAACTCGTTGAAAGGCACTCGGTAGCAGTGGTCAAGGATCAGTGGTCAACGGTAAGTGGTCAGTGGTCAGTAGACAGGTGACATGAAGCTTAGAGCACTCAGCTTCGCCCGGCTCTCTAGCGTAGTTGGCTAAACCGGATTGCGCGGAGAGCGGGTGACGAACTCCTTGTGATTCGGGGATTCAATCCCGGAGGCAGGCATAAAAGTCACATTTTATCCCAGATTTACGGTATTTACAATGTGGAATCAAGGCCGAAAGGTTGCGATATCCATATTACCGAGCCTAAGGGTTAACAACTCATGGCTTCTGGATACTAGAACAAACAAACAGCACTCAGCTTCCATTCGTGGCCCTCCCACCATCGCTGGTCGAGTAAATGTCCAGCTGGTCAGTCAGAAATGTCTGCCCACTCATGCAGGACCTACATAATCCAAGCGCTGCGATGATGTTGAGCAAATGAGACGTTGCTTGCGACACTGTAGCACCGGAAGTAAAAGCCGTGTCAGCAATACAAATTAAACAGATAAATTTAATCGATATGCACAGGCCCTCAGAAACAACGCTCCCGTCATGTATATGCGATTTTCGATTTTTTTTTTTTTCAGATTTAAAAATTGTAATTTTAGATGGATATAATAAATACAATGCGATTTACATTTAGTGCGGCTTTTTGACTTAGAGATTAGTGAAATTTTTTCACAATGCAATCTTCGACAAACCAAGGTAGTGTCACTGTTTGGTACGAGAGTAGAACCGTTGAACAGACTGGACCTAACTACGTAATCTGCTCAAAGACAACCAGCAGTGGATGTATATTATAATGCCTCCGTTATGGACATGACATACAAATGATCTATTTTGCCTTACATTCGTTTTTGTTTCTGCCTTGTGGTCATTTGATCCGCGAAATATTGTTGTTTTTGTTTTTCAAGTCCGCGAATAGAAAAACTTTGAAGAACCCTGTATGAGAGGACACACAAAACGCCATGAAAACATCGCTGTCTTTAGGGCACACACCGAGGACTGAATCCCCTCGCTCCCCCCCCCCCCACCCCCCCCCCCTTTCTTTCTCAACAAGACGATGATAATGCCTTACAGGAGGACAGGGCATTGACCTTATTGCACCGGGATGTCACTCAGGTAGTCTAGTCTCTATCCGCTACACGCTCACTGCGACTGTCTTTGTGATTGATTCTATCACCAGAACTATCACTACACCAATATCAGTACCACGACCGTCAGCATCATTACCACTGTCACCACAACCATCATCAAGTAACTACAACAACCAACACTACCACCACAACCACCACTGTAACCACAACCACCGTCACGTAACCACTACAACTCCCACTACAGCCACCAACTAGTAACTACCACAACTATCACTACCACCACAACCAACATAATGTAACTACCACAACTACCACTACCACCACAACCAACATCACGTAACTACAACAAGCAGCACTACCACTACAGCCACCATCACGTAACTACCACAACCACCACTACCACTACAGCCACCATCACGTAACTACCACAACTCCCACTACAGCCACCATCAGGTAACTACCACAACCACCACAACCACCACTACAGCCACCATCACGTAACTACCACAACCACCACTACCACTACAGCCGCCATCACGTAACTATCACAACCACCACTACCACTACAGCCACCATCACTAACAGCATAGCCACCACTATCGCTACAGCCACCATCACGTAACTACCACAACCACCACTACCACTGTAGCCACCATCACGTAGCTACTACAACCACCACTACAGCCACCATCATTAACAGAACGTAGACCACCACTAAAGGCTCCGACATAAGGAGGTCATCAAGCCTGGTCTGTGTGGCCAGAAATAGTCAGAACAATTACTCTTAGCATCACCATCATCATGTGCTGATGGACAGAAAAGAAGTGTAACAAATAATTTGAAATAACAGGAAATGCAGGAACAAATACTGAAAAGTATGTCCATAACTGAGAGTGGCAGGGGGTTGGTGGGGGGGGGGGGGACGTAAAACTAGCAGTGGTAGCAGTTGTAGTAGCAGAAGATCTAGTAGTAATACTAACAGTGGTAGCGATTGTACTAGCAGCAGATGTAGTTGTAATACTAACAGTGGTAACGGTTTGTAGCATCAGATTGTAAGTAGTAGCGGTTTGTTTTTTTTTTTGTGTAGCAAGCAGATGTAGTAGTAATACTAACAGTGGTAGCGGTTGTTGTAGCACCAGTTGTAGTTGTAATACTAACTGTGGTAGCGGTTGTAGTAGCAGCAGATGTAGTAGTAATACTAACAGTGGTAGCGGTTGTAGTAGCAGCAGATGTGGTAGTAATACTAACAGTGGCAGGGGTTGTAGTAGCAGCATTTGTAGTAGGAATACTAACAGTGGTAGTCGTTGTAGTAGCAGCAGATGTAGTAGTAATACTAACAGTGGTAGCGGTTGTAGTAGCAGCAGATGTGGTAGTAATACTAACAGTGGCAGGGGTTGTAGTAGCAGCATTTGTAGTAGGAATACTAACAGTGGTAGTCGTTGTAGTAGCAGCAGATGTAGTAGTAATACTAACAGTGGTAGCGGTTGTAGTAGCAGCAGATGTAGTAATAATACTAACAGTGGTAGCGATTGTACTAGCAGCAGATGTAGTTGTAATACTAACAGTGGTAACGGTTGTAGTAGCAGCAGATGTAGTAGTAATACTAACAGTGGTAGCGGTTGTTGTAGCACCAGTTGTAGTTGTAATACTAACTGTGGTAGCGGTTGTAGTAGCAGCAGATGTAGTAGTACTACTAACAGTGGTAGCGGTTGTAGTAGCAGCAGATGTAGTAGTAATACTAACAGTGGTAGGGGTTGTAGTAGCAGCAGATGAAGTAGTAATACTAACAGTGGTAGGGGTTGTAGTAGCAGCAGTTGTAGTAATGATACTAACAGTGGTAGCGGCTGTAGTAGCAGCAGTTGTAGTATTGATACTAACAGTGGTAGCGGTTGTAGTAGCAGCAGATGTAGTAGTAATACTAACATTGGTAGGAGTTGTAGTGGCAGCAGACGTAGTAGTAATACTAACAGTGGTAGGGGTTGTAGTAGCACCAGTTGTAGTTGTCAAACTAACAGTGGTAGCGGTCTCTGTTAGTATTGTTACTACAACTGGTGCTACTACAACATTTCTCGGCTTATTTAATTGTTTATCTGAAGCTAAATCTACCGCCTTTCATTCAATTGCACTGCGGTAAGAAACATCTCTTTTTCTTAAAACGACGACGATAATGATAATAACGGTAGTGGTGATGATGGTAGTAGTTATGGTGATGGTCGTAGTAGTGATGATGGTGGTAATAGTGATGATGGTAGTGATGATAACGGTAGTTGTTATGATGGTAGTGGTGATATTGGTAGTGGTGATGGTCGTAGTAGTGATAATGGTGGTAATAGTGATGATGGTAGTGATGATAACGGTAGTTGTTATGATGGTAGTGGTGATGGTGGTAGTGGTTATGATGGTAGTGGTGATGGTCGTAGTGGTTATGATGGTAGAGATGATGGTAGTGATGATAGTAGTGATGATAACGGTAGTGGTGGTCATGGAAGTTGTGATGGCGGTAATGGTTATGATGGTAGTGGTGATGGTGGTAGTGGTTATGATGGTAGTGATGATAACGGTAGTGGTGATCATGGTAGTGGTGATGGTGGTAGTGGTTATGATGGTAGTGGTGATGGTGGTAGTGGTTATGATGGTAGTGGTGATGGTGGTAGTGGTGATGTGGGTAGTGGTTATGATGGTAGTTATGATGGTGGTGATGATAACGGTAGTGGTGATCATGGTAGTGGTGATGGTGGTAGTGGTTATGATGGTAGTGGTGATGGTGGTAGTGGTTATGATGGTAGTGGTGATGTGGGTAGTGGTTATGATGGTAGTGGTGATGGTGGTAGTGGTTATGATGGTAGTGGTGATGGTCGTAGTAGTGATGATGGTAGTGATGATATCAGTAGTGGTGATCATGGTAGTGGTGATCATGGTAGTGGTGATCATGGTAGTGGTGATCATGGTAGTGGTGATGGTCGTAGTAGTGATGATGGTAGTCTTGATGGTGGTAGTTGTGATGATAAAGATACCAGTGATGTTGGTAGTCGTGATGATGTTAATGGTGGTGCTGGTAGTGATCATGATGGTAGCGGTGACGATGAAGATACTACTGATGTTGGTAATGGCAACGACGACAGTAATTTCACAAGTTTAACAATGAAATCTGAAAACAAACAAACTAGAATCTACTGACACGCACAACAGTAGTTTAGACGTGTCACGGAAATACTGTCTGTGTGTCACTTGTAAACCAGGAATACATAAATCCTAGGGACGACTGGAATATACATAGTCGACGACACGGGTAAAGCAGAGCACCATTAATTATGCTAAGTGAGGAAAGCACACTGTATGTCTTGTGTCCTGGTTGTGTCAGGGGCACGTCGAGTTGGGGGGACAGACTGATCGTTGGGGGGAGGTAGCCACGGGATGAACAGGCTGCTAGCAAGCAGGTTCTCTCCACTGGAGGTATCAGTTCGGAGACCATTGCTCCACTGAACGGCGTGTGCAGCCGCCGTCACTGCCACTGATGACAGACACCATCACTATCACTGATGACAGACACCATCACTAGCACCTCAAGAACTATCACTGATGACACCATCACTAGCACCTCAAGAACTACCACTGATGACAGACACCATCACTAGCACCTCAAGAACTACCACTGATGACAGACACCATCACTAGCACCTCAAGAACAACCACTGATGACAGACACCATCACTAGCACCTCAAGAACTACCACTGATGACAGACACCATCACTAGCACTGATGACACCATCACTCACCTCAAGAACTACCACTGATGACACCATCACTAGCACCTCAAGAACTACCACTGATGACAGACACCATCACTAGCACTGATGACACCATCACTAGCACCTCAAGAACTACCACTGATGACACCATCACTAGCACCTCAAGAACTACCACTGATGACACCATCACTAGCACCTCAAGAACTACCACTGATGACACCATCACTAGCACCTCAAGAACTAGCACTGATGACACCATCATTAGCACCTCAAGAACTATCACTGATGACACCATCACTAGCACCTCAAGAACTACCACTGATGACACCATCACTAGCACCTCAAGAACTATCACTGATGACAGACACCATCACTAGCACCTCAAGAACTATCACTGATGACACCATCACTAGCACCTCAAGAACTATCACTGATGACACCATCACTAGCACCTCAAGAACTATCACTGATGACACCATCACTAGCACCTCAAGAACTACCACTGATGACACCATCACTAGCACCTCAAGAACTACCACTGATGACACCATCACTAGCACCTCAAGAACTACCACTGATGACACCATCACTAGCACCTCAAGAACTACCACTGATGACAGACACCATCACTAGCACCTCAAGAACTACCACTGATGACAGACACTATCACTAGCACCTCAAGAACTATCACTGATGACACCATCACTAGCACCTCAAGAACTACCACTGATGACACCATCACTAGCACCTCAAGAACTACCACTGATGACACCATCACTAGCACCTCAAGAACTATCACTGATGACACCATCACTAGCACCTCAAGAACTATCACTGATGACACCATCACTAGCACCTCAAGAACTATCACTGATGACACCATCACTAGCACCTCAAGAACTATCAATGATGACACCATCACTAGCACCTCAAGAACTATCACTGATGACACCATCACTAGCACCTCAAGAACTATCACTGATGACACCATTACTAGCACCTCAAGAACTACCACTGATGACAGACACCATCACTAGCACCTCAAGAACTACCACTGATGACAGACACCATCACTAGCACCTCAAGAACTACCACTGATGACAGTCACCATCACTAGCACCTCAAGAACTACCACTGATGACACCATCACTAGCACCTCAAGAACTACCACTGATGACACCATCACTAGCACCTCAAGAACTACCACCACCTCAGTGTTACAAAAGAAGAGCTGCTGGCCCAACGGTTCACATCGCTGTGGTAGAGACGGGTTCGAATCCTCTGAATGGTTTCGGTATTTTCTTCGTCCTTCTGGGTACCCCCCCCCCCACCCCTTTTTTTAAACCCCCACCCCCTTTCTTCCTCTCTCACATACTCAACTAATCTTCATAATCCGGGTCATTACACAGTCCATGCAGACCTTGCATCTTCAGGCTTAGGCCCCCTCTCCCACCCTTTTACCCTCCCCATCCCCTGTCTACACTGAAGAAGTCAATAAATACAAAAATGGCAGATTGACAGTAGTTACCGTTGTCACCACCTTCCAACCACAACCACCACCATCACCACTACTAATATTTCACTACCAAAACCACCAGAACCACCACCACCTTTACCACTTCTTATCCTTTACTAAATGCACCATAAGCATCACCTTCCTCACTACTAATCCGTCACTACCATAATCACCACCACCACAATCACCACTACTAATCCGTCACTACCATAACAACCACCACCACAATCACCACTACTAATCCGTCACCACTACTACCACGGCTGACACCACTATTCCTACCACAAGAAAAAAGTAAAAACAACTACTGCTGCTACTACTAACACTACACCTTTACAGGACGTTGCAGAACCAACACCAGCAATTTCTGGCTGTTTTCTTTTTCTATGCAAATTTACGTCTAGTGGCTTGTCATTGCTTCTGGACGGTCGGCTCTCGGTACCACGGTCAAAACGATAGCAAGACAAACCGTCCGCAGCAGGGATCAAACCCGGCACCGCGACATTACGAAGCGTGTTCGCAACACTACTAACACTCATACTGCCAAAAAAGGTACAGCGACATATGAATGTATAGTCCGTTGCAGTCAAACTAGCCATTGCTGAATGCATAGTCCGTTGCAGTCAAACTGACCATTGATGAATGCATAGTCCGTTGCAGTCAAACTAGCCATTGCTATGGACTGCGGGTCCAGTGTCTGCATATAGCGTTATGTAACACCATGGTCTGCACAGACGTAAAGGTGCCAGCAATAAGACATGCATGCACGGATTTTTTTGGGACTTCTTCACTTTCTTCTACTCAGCGTTTAATGTCTGCTGTTACACTCCAGAGGAAAGTTTCGTTGTTCGTCCACTTCTAAACTTTAGTTTTGTTCAAGAACTCTGTTTTGTCCACCTCCATGTCTATGTCCATGTCTATATGCATGTCTATGTCCATATCTATGCCCATACCCATGTCCATGTCTATGTCCATGTCCATGTCTATGTCCATGTCTATGTTCATGTCTATATCTATGACCATGTCTATGTCCATGTCTATGTCCATGTCTATGTCTATATCTATGACCATGTCTATGTCCATGTCTATGTCCATATCTATGTCCATATCTATGTCCATGTCTATGTCCATGTCTATGTCCATGTCCATGTCCATGTCTATGTCTATGTCCATGTCTATGTCCATGTCCATGTCTATGTCCATGTCTATGTCTATATCTATGCCCATGTCTATGTCAATGTCAATGTCCATGTCTATATCTATGTCCACGTCTATGTCTTTATCTATGTCCATGTCATGTCCATGCCCATGTCTAAATCTATGTCTATGTCCATGTCTATGTCCATGTTCATGTCTATGTCCATGTCAATGTCTATATCTATGTCCATGTCTATATCTATGTCCATGTCTATGTCTATGTTCATTTCTATGTCTATATCTATGTCCATGTCTATGTTCATGTCTATATCTATATCTGTGTCCATATCTATGTCCATGTCTATGTCCATGTCCACATCTATGCCTATATCTATGTCCATGTCTATGTCCATGTCTATGTCCATGTCTATGCCCATGCCCATACCCATGTCCATGTCCATGTCCATGTCTATGTCCATGTCTATGTCCATGTCCATGCCTATGTCCATGTCTAAGTCCATGTCTATGTCCATGTCCATGTCTATGTTCATGTCTATGTCTATATATATATGACCATGTCTATGTTCATGTCTATGTCCATGTCTGTGTCCATGTCTATGTCCATGTCTATGTCCATGTCTATGTCCATGTCTATGTCCATGTCTATGTCCATGTCCATGTCTATGTCCATGTCTATGTCCATGTCTATGTCTATATCTATGTCCATGTCTATGTCAATGTCAATGTCCATGTCTATATCTATGTCCATGTCTATGTCCATGTCCACGTCTATGTCTATATCTATGTCCATGTCTGTGTCCATGTCTATGTTCATGTCTATGTCCATGTCTATGTCCATGTCTCTGTCTATATCTATGTCCATGTCCATGTCTATGTCTATATCTATGTCTATATCTATGTCCATGTCTATATCTATGTCCATGTCTATGTCTAAATCTATGTCCATGTCCATGTATATATCTATGTCTATGTCAATATCTATGTAAATATCTATGTCTATATCTATGCTCATGTCCATGTCTATATCTATGTCCACGTCCATGTCTATGTCTGTGTCTATATCTATGTCTATATCTATGTCTATGTCAATGTCCATGTCCATGTCTATGTCTATATCTATGTCCGTGTCTTTGTCTATATCTATGTCTATGTCATGTTCATGTCCATGTCTATGTCTATATCTATGTCGATGTCTATGTCCATGTTTATGTCTATGTCCATGTCTATGTCTATATCTATGTCCATGTCTATGTTCATGTCCATGTCTATATCTATGTCCATGTCTATGTCTATGTTTATGTCTATATCTATATCTATGTCTATGTTCATGTCTATATCTATGTCCATGTCTGTGTCTATGTCAATGTCCATGTCTATTTCCATGTTCATGTCTATGTCCATGTCTATGTCCATGTCAATGAGTGCAAAGAGACGGATTATAAATAGCATATTGATTCAAACATTAGGCGGCAGCCAATGCCCAGCATAGACACTATCTAAAGTCCATGGAGGTAGAATCAGCACCTGCGGGATGAGATGACTGACATAAGCTGCCAATCTCAGCATAGAAACTATCTAAAGTCCATGGAGGCAGAGTCAGCACCTGCGGGATGAGATGACTGACATAAGCTGCCAATCTCAGCAACCGAGATTAAGTGAACAATGATACTAACAGGGAAATAGTGCCAACGACACCTTGAACTAGATTCATCGAGAAACAGCGGATCAAATTGTCTAGCAATCTAGCTGGAATGCAGAAAGATCAGATACCACCAAAAGCACTTCATCTCAGAAGATCAGCTACAAGAGCAAGAGGACGCCCGCGAAAATCTTGGACTGACAGCATTAAAAACACTACGCTACGCCTTCGCGGCATAACAATAGCCAGTGGCAGCCAGCATGTACTGGAACGCAAATTATTTCTCCCAAGGACGCTTCCAAGGGCAGAAATGGTTTATGATGATGATGATGATTTCATGATTGATCATAGCGATCTTAGGGATGTCTTCCTGAAATAGGAGGATTGGGGCAAAAAGTGATGTGGGTGGGATGGTTGCTGAGGTGTCATGTGATACATTTGTCTTAAAGATCAGTTTCATTTAGACTGTTAGTTCCTGGCCTTTAAGCGGCAGCACTCCGACTGTTAAAGAAATATAAAAAAAGTAAAGTAAAGGACCCTTTTCACGCCTTTAGGCGTATAGGGCATATAGGGCTAGACCTATATTTTTATAGACAAATATTTTTATAGACTAACGGCACAAGATGGGTGATGTGGTCAGCATCACGCCGGCCGCCTCTACTTCCCGGGATTGCACCCGGTACCCACTCAAGGCTGGGTCGACCTGGGAGCCAAGGTCATTTTTGAAGAAAAGTCCGTCTCTACCAGGGAGCGAACCCACGACCTTCCGATCCGCGGCGCGCGTCTAGCCGCTCTGCCACGGCGACTCCCTGTTAAAGAAATACCCCTAAATAATTGTCTTTAACGTTATGCTTGCAAGGGAATAGTGAGTCTTCTAATTTCACCCACATTAAGGCAGCGGAACCCACACGGGTGGGACTTTCAGAAAAGCTACCTCTGAGACCCACTGCCTACATGAAAGCAATGTCGTAAGAGTGGACTAAATGGAAGCTTCCTTCAAAGTCGGAGTCTTCTGCCTGAGAAGTCAGGAATCAACAGTCTGCATACAAATGAGTGAGTAGCTACAATGGATGTACAAGGATGATTCAGCTTCTGGAAGAGGACAAACGTACAAAAGTGAACGAACAACCAGAACTTTCTGCCGGAGTTAACAACCGGCGAACACGAAGAAGAATACAATTAGCTGGAGGTTCCCGGACAGCTCAGGGTTTCCGTAAGTGGGCTGCGATGAGTTTCAGTGACGGCGCACGTCATTTGCGTGCGGGCTATATCCGGTGAGTCATTGAAAACCAAAAGGTAGCTACTTGAGAAGCTTCGACCGCTCTCGGTACACTAGCCCAATCTGTGGCCTCCCACCCGCGTCACGAGTTTGTTTACGTTCTCATTATGACTAATTTCGTGGGATGAAATCTGTAAACAAACACTTGGACTAATCATAGTGTGTTCCAACAACGGTCAAACAATTATCCCTAATGGTAAAGTTGTTAGCTACATTGCTTACTGTGGAGTGGTTTTGGTGTCGAATCTTTGTCACGGCGGGTATGTGGAGGAAACATACTAGTGGCTTCCCAAACCGTGGCGGTGTAGCTGTTAGACTGCGCATCCTAAAGCAGCCGGTTGACATCTGAACGGAGCCGGTCCTAAAGGACCTTGTCTGCCCGGTGGTCCCATAAATCATGGGCGCCAGGTAAGGTCTTTGCAAGCTGTCAACACCACTACTAGCATCACCACTACCACCATCACACCCACCACTACCACCACCACTACCACCACCACAACCACCACCACCACAACCAGTACTGCCGCCACCACTACCAACATCACTACCACCATCACAACCAGTACTGTCATCACCACTACCAACATCACAACCAGTACTGCCACCACCGCTACCACCATCACAACCAGTACTGCCACCACCACTACCACCATCACAACCAGTACTGTCATCACCACTACCACCATCACAACCAGTACTGCCACCACCGCTACCACCATCACAACCAGTACTGCCACCACCACTACCACCATCACAACCAGTACTGCCGCCACCACTACCAACATCACTACCACCATCACAACCAGTACTGTCATCACCACTACCATCATCACAACCAGTACTGCCACCACCACCACCACCATCACAACGAGTACTGCCACCACCACTACCACCATCACAACCAGTACTGCCACCACCACTACCACCATCACAACCAGTACTGCCACCACCACAACCATCATCACAACCAGTACTGCCACCACCGCTACCACCATCACAACCAGTACTGCCACCACCACTACCACCATCACAACCAGTACTGCCACCACCACTGCCACCATCACAACCAGCACTACAACCACCACTACCACCATCACAACGAGTACTGTCACAACCACTAACACCATGACAACCAGTACTGCCACCACAACTAGCGGAAAGCTATCATTTACTTTGTACTTTATTACTGACTGCGTCTTTAATGTCGACCAGCTCTACAGTCTACACCAGGAAATGTTCTGGGGTGTCAAGACGGTCGGTTTGGCACTGTCTGTATCTCATGAATATGTATTTAAAGAAAGTGAACTCACCAACATAAGTGATTTTAGGCATCACAAGTCATTCAGTATCTGGCGCTCGTTTCTATGTAAAACATTATTATTATTCTACAATTAAATAATTGTTATGTAATTTTAAGCTCAGCGTCCGCCCCCCCCCCCCCACCCCGCCCCCACCCCCCGCTTCCAACCAAAAAAAGAGTTAGACAGCCAAGGACAGAATGACAGATATAGTCTGTAAAAGGAGCATCAGTGCCGTCTATCAGATCAGTTGCTAGGCGAGGAAGCGAACCCTGAACTTCTCCAAGCCAAGGAGACCTGGTCAGCACCTGTAGTGTGCATGTCAGGACATGGTTGCCTTGACGTGTATCTGGTGAGGCGAACCGAGACCCTTTTTCCCCTCAGATAGCTCTGACTGGTACACACCAGCTCCTAGAGTGTTTACTTGATGCAAATGCTAACAGATGATGATAGGCACTATTGCCAAGAGCGACCGCATTTCCTGCAGGATCGCGTGGTGGTTTGTCGTGCTCTGCAGTTTTCGTACACATTTAGTGAATAAAAAGACGACTATAGCTTACGATTTTTCTGTTGTCTAGTGTGTCCTGGTAACTCTCTACTTCATTTTATGAATGCCAGTCTTTTCTGGGATGTTTGTTAAGTACAGGCGGGGAGCTGGACACCGCACGGACTCATGTGCTAAATACCGCACGGACCCGGTGTTCTGGACGCTGCATGGACTGGTGTGCTGGACGCTGCATGGACTGGTGTGCTGGACGCTGCATGGACTGGTGTGCTGGACGCTGCATGGACTGGTGTGCTGGACGCTGCATGGACTGGTGTGCTAAACGCTGCACGGACCCGGTGTGCTGGACGCTGCACGGACCCGGTGTGCTCCACACCGCACGGACTGGTGTGCTAAATACCGCACGGACCCGGTGTGCTGGACACAACACGGACCGGTGTGCTGGACGCTGCATGGACTGGTGTGCTGGACGCTGCATGGACTGGTGTGCTAAACGCTGCACGGACCCGGTGTGCTGGACGCTGCACGGACCCGGTGTGCTGGACACCGCACGGACTGGTGTGCTAAATACCGCATGGACCCGGTGTGCTGGACACAACACGGACCGGTGTGCTGGACGCTGCATGGACTGGTGTGCTGGACGCTGCACGGACCCGGTGTGCTGGACGCTGCACGGACCCGGTGTGCTGGACACCACACGGACCGGTGTGCTGGACGCTGCACGGACCCGGTGTGCTGGAGGCTGCACGGACCCGGTGTGCTGGACGCTGCAAGGACCCGGTGTGTTGGACACAGCACGGACCGGTGTGCTGGACACCGCACGGACCGGTGTGCTGGACGCTGCACGGACCCGGTGTGCTGGACGCTGCACGGACCCGGTGTGCTGGACACCGCACGGACCGGTGTGCTGGACACCGCACGGACCGGTGTGCTGGACACCGCACAGACCGGTGTGCTGGACGCTGCACGGACCCGGTGTGCAGTTTGTGTGCAATTATATGAACATAGTTTAATTAGATTTTGAGAGTCCAACAGTGAAGTTATGTTTGGTCAGATTGTCACGAGTGTTCACATATTACACATCAAATGTTGAGATGTGTGCGAGTACTGTGGTATTCAAGACAATAAAGTAATTCTTTTGTACTGGAACTTTGCGCTGGCTGCTGAAGATGGGGTCGGAGAGCTTATGGTAATGCTCCGAGTGCTGTGGTGTCGGTTCTTGAATCCACTCAAATCAACACAACTCTTTTGTTTCAGTCGATATGAGGTGTCTGGCTCTTGTCGCGTGAGTCCCACCCGTCGCGCCACGTGTTCTTGTATATTCCACGTTTGGTCACAACATACTTTAAATGTTGGGCTGCCCTAGTAGCCACTTCCACAGGTTGAAAATTTAATAGAGCTCATCTATCTCATTCGAATTCGGCTACGAAACATTTTAAAATAATCAACAGATGTTTTCCCGATAGAGAGTTATAAGAATGGATCCGCAACACTCTCAGTCTGCCATGTTTGTTCTCTCTGTGTTTGTGCTGCTGGTCATGGCTGGATGTTGTCCTCAAACTTACATCACTGAATAGATCCATAAAAGCCGTGGTAGATCCATCTCAGTCCACTTTCACTGTGGAGACGACACCTCACTGGCTGGTATCATACAATGAAAAAGGCCATCCCCATTAATTATTATCTCTAGAGGAACGGTTGGAGAGCTTTCGAATCCTGGATAAGGCCACCTGAGGTGGTGACAGTACTGGACATGCCGCCCTAAATCCTGGATAATATCACCTGAGGTTGTGGATACAGTACTGGACATGCCGCCCTAAATCCTGCATAAGGTCACCTGAGGTTGTGGTGACATTACTGGACATGCCGCCTTAAATCCTGGATAAGGTCACCTGAGGTTGTGGATACAGTACTGGACATGCCGCCCTAAATCCTGGATAAGGTCACCTGAGGTTGTGGATTCAGTACTGGACATGCCGTCCTAAATCCTGGATAAGGTCACCTGAGGTTGTGGATACAGTACTGGACATGCCGCCCTAAATCTTCAAAGACCCCTCCCCCTCTCCCACCACCTTTTCCAGTCAATTACCTTGCCTTATTTTGTTCAATACCCATCGCAAAAAGTTGATCCTTTAGTGTCTAACCTTACGCTGGTCGCCAAAGTCCAGTCGAGACAATGCAAGCGTCAGCAAGACCACTACAGTCATAATCCAGGCACCAACTAACAAGTCCCTGTCTACTGATAAAGACTAAGCATCTGTAGTTTGCTGCGGAGTGTAGACACCGGCTGTTATGTAAGGAATAAACAGACTTTGGTGTTTTAACTTGCGTGTTAGAACAATTATCCGGCATTTCAAAAGAGACAGGCTGTCCTTGAAAGTATTCTCTGTAACAGTGTTGTGGGAGACCCGTCTGTTATCAGTTGGGATGCTGAAAGTTCAGTTGTAAGGCGCTGTTGACGGACACATTGCAGAGAATATAAACACCAGGGAACGGCCGAAGTCTCGGTTACAACTACAACTTTGGGAGTCTGTGGCAGCATCGGCGGCAACCTGAATACAGCAGGCCTGCGAGCGGCGGCAGCCCACGACTGCAGCCACCTTGCCGACGACCAGAAGTGAGTGGCAACGTGGGGGCAGTGAACAGGGTTGGACCAGCCAGTTCTGAGGAAAGCCAACAAGTTCTGCCAGCGCTGTGTTCAACTGACGGGAGGGGGTGGGAGGAATTGATCTAAGGTCTGTCGGTACAGCGTGTGTGATCTACGAAATCAAGTCAGGGCTGGATGTGAGTGTCTCCATCCATTCATCCGCGCACTGCTGTTAACAAAACAAATAAAAATGCTTGGCGCTATCGCCCGCCCGTAGTCTAGCTTGACTGACAAATAAATCTCAGATACGTTTAAGTCTCACATACCAGAGACACCGTCCAGGCTTGAAACACCTGATTCATTTAACGGACCAAATACCCACAGTACAAGCGACGAGAGGATTCAGTTTGTCGTTCTTCGCTAACCTCTGTTGCAGTTGAACCGTCGTCTTAACTCTGTGCTGCAAGTTGACACCTGTGTAGCGGCCAAGTTGTACTACTGTCGTGTTTCTTTTTGGGTGTAGTCGGTGCATCGTCTCACTTCCCGTTTTGTGTGTGTGTCTATCCGTGTGTTTACGCCTTAGATAGGACACTTGCCACCACTCCAGTACCTTCACGTTAAAAGTCCACAAACTAAACCACACATTGTTTTACCACACGCTGCCGTTGTATTTAAAAAAAAAATATATATAACTTTAATTGGATTAAAGTTGAAAAGTAAAATATGTTGTTATCTAGGCTCGGTGCAGATAGCTTGCTATTTCACAAGTTGCCAAAGTGGTTTCTGCTTGGGCTTTACGTAATTTCGTATCCGGTAACTTAGGGCAAAGTAAGTGTCGCCCTGGTGTCGCCTGTGCTGTTGTATTTCTTGATCTTACTGTCGCGGTGTGTTCACCCCGTGTGGTGACTAGATCTAGCCGTGGATTGTGTAGATATATCCGTAGATTGTGCAGATGTATCCATGGATTGTGTATTTATTATTGGATTGTGTCGATCTTTATGCGAATTATGTCTAGACCCGTGAATTGTGTAGATTTGGTCTCAGATGTGATCCAATGCTAGCCTACTAGCTAGTATTCAGCCTGGTTCATGGATTCATTCCGCACTTGTGTAGTCGGCAGTGTTCAAACCAGCCAGGGATCTCACGCGAAAGAGATCACAAAAACACAGAATTGTGACTAGACAAGCGTAACATTTTAAAGAGTTGTAACGAAACTATCTCCTAACTGAAAGCAAAGAGTGGTTTTACAACCCTCGACCAATTAGGCAACCTTAGTCCTTGCCACTAAGCTTTAATCCCGACAAACGTATCATGCGTTGGTGCCGAATACGGTTTGTTCTCCTGGGCCTGCTCCTGTGTGTCGTGCATGTGGTCAGCGGCACGTGCGGCCAGAACTTCGTGGACCCATCCTCCAGTGCCCTACTGGCTGATGTTGTCATAGAAGGCAAGGTCCGGTCCAGCTCGGACCCTGATCCAGACGGTACCTTCAACATCACAGTTGCGGTCAAGAAAAACGTCCTCAAAGGCAAGGAGCTCATCAACAAGGGCCGTGTTGCCAAAACCATCACCGTGGACAGATTCAAAGATGGAGCCAAGGATAAACGGCTCTGCCTTGGCCACGTGCAGACAGGTCGGACGTACGTGTTCTTCCTCAAAGACACTCAGGATAAGAAAGGATTATATTTCAGAATAATGGCCATGCCGGTGAAGAAGTCGAAGAAAGTGATTGCGGAAGTCAAAGCAGTGTTGTGCGATAGCTGCGGTAAGTTGTTTCTTGTGTTAGTTTGCCTTTACATATGGTGTATGTATGTGTTCGTGTGGTTTTGCTTTTTGATAACCGCTCGTATCAGCAATCACACATAATTCTGCTGGTTTTGTTCCATCCTGCTTCTCTACCCTAGGCCATAGTTCAGGGCAATTCAACCAAGACCGACTCCGGCTGTCAGCTAAAGTTGGTCTTGATTCAACTAACTTTACTCTAAAGCGGTCTAAATGTTGAAAATGGGGATCGTCGAAAGCCAGAGGCCCGAGCGAAAGCCAGAGGGCCGAGGAAAAACCAGAGGGCCGAACGAAAGCCAGAGGGTCGAGCGAAGGCCAGAGGGCCGAGTGAAAGCCAGAGGGCCGAGCGAAAGCCAGAGGGCCGAGCGAAAGCCAGAGGGCCGAGGAAAAGCCAGAGGGCCGAGCGAAAGCCAGAGGGCCGAGCGAAATCCAGAGGGCCGAGCGAAAGCCAGAGGGCCGAGCGAAGTCACAGAAGATCATTAGTTCACTACAGCAGAGGAAATCGTCTGGTTACTTTACTCAGTTCTAAAATGTCTACCCAAACCCTAGGGCCAACCCTGTCTACCCAAGCCCTAGGGCCAACCCTGTCTACCCAAGCCCTAGTGCCAACCCTGTCTACCCGAGCCCTAGGGCCAACCCTGTCTACCCGAGCCCTAGGGCCAACCCTGTCTACCCGTGCCCTAGGGCCAACCCTGTCTACCCAAGCCCTAGGGCCAACCCCCCTCCCCTTAAACTACTCCAAAATGTATTTGTTGTTCGTCCACTTCTGGACTTAAGTCTTGTTTCAGAACTTGAATGGTGCGTGCATGTCCGTTTCAAAGATCGGACTCATTTCAATGCAGACTGTTGGATCTCGTCCCTCAAGACAGATGTTCCTCGACTTTGATTTAAGCTGCTAATTTGTTTTACTCCACCACCGTCTCCAGTTTCACAGGAGAAGGCGGTGGTCTACTCTTACGACATGTTTGTTAGGAAGTTGGTGGTTCTGTTTTTGTTTTCCACACAGTGGGATCCCAGAACCCTGACAGGGAGTCTACAGCTTGGAAATTTAGAATCGTTGTCTTGTACAATGTACTGTCAAACTTTGCAGTGTGCAATTTTTTTTTTAATAGTGGGCCAATTGCTAAGCATCTGCTGCCCGGATTCTGTCCGCGGGCCTCCCTTGAACAGCCTTGCCATGTATATTCCTCTAGGCTATGTTGTATCCTAGTCCTCTACACAAGAGAGCATGTATGTTTCTGTCAGTGTTGCACGTCCTGCTGCACACTACACCGACCCTATCGCCGTGGTCTTGTCCAAACAGTTCGCTCTGAATGTCATGGCTTCGTTTTCTCAGTTTTGTTTAAATCATGAGAGTCATCTATTTCGAAGATACTTGTGGGTTGTCCCTGGGGCTACAATGTTGTGTATGACGACCATCGATAGGCGAACAGCCGTTCCGCTGAGACATTTAGTACCCACAGAGTTAAAATGGACACAGAAAAGTTGTCTCCTGTCGCTGGTGCCCGTGGATTTACTGAAGAGGTTCAGATTTCCAATCCAGTTTGTAGGTCGTTGGCATACCGGCGACGCTGTGAAAAGTTGTTTGCTTCTTTTGACCAGGGTTTGTTAATGCCAGTTCCCCATGTCTGGACCGAGAGTCCAAAGTTTCGTCGTCTATTTTCTGAGCTGAGTGCTTCATGCGACACTGTGAGCTGTGGATATTTTTTGCTGTTCTGCCCGAGGTGTATCTGTGTTGTGATCTGCATTTAAAATGCGTATGGCCGATTACGTTCTGAATAAAATTTACGTATGCAGTATTGTGGAAGCAGTTCCTGCTTTCGTAGTAGACTGCTTGCATCAACAGTGAGCTGCAGTTCTGCTGTGCTACTGTTAGTGTTGGCATTCCTGGCAGCTACCTAACGCGTGTGTGAATGTTTTTCACTAATTTTTAAAAGAGACATTGACGGACATTATTGTGATTTTCACTAGCAGGTGAACAGGAGCAACCCGTGTTTAGGAAACTTGGTCAAACGAATTCAGTGAAATCATATTGTTGTTCTAACTCCTCTACTACAGCCAACACTCTTCCTATCGCTTGTGCACTAATGAATGGCTGACACCCAGTGATCATGATTTTTTTATGTGTGACAAACACAGAGGTATCTGTCGGCCTCTGTTCGCGTTTACAGTCTGTATCATGCACTTCAATAGCTTGTCCCTTCTAACTGACTACCTGTCAGACTTGTTTAGTTTTCTCTCGTTTAATGCTACATGGTTGAGATATATTTATTTTACAATTTCCTCTTTTATCTTCAAATAATGAGCTATATCTGTCTTGTGTTTCTTTTCAGTTTAAATCATAAAATAATCTGACATTTTGTATGTCTACACTAGAATGTTTATATGTCTGCTATCATGTGTAGGTTTTCCCTGTGCATACGTACATTCATACTGGGATATCTGGCTGTCTTCTCTGCTTGCCTACACCGTTCTGTCATAATTATATTACTGTCTCTGTTAAAGAGTGCACAACGCTTAAAGTGAATCCCTGTTTTTGCTCAGACTCTGACCTGAATAAGAGGAATTTCTTATAAGTAGAACAATTCCGTGTGTCCCTGGTCAGTTCTGATCAAATGTCAGAGGTCTTAACTGCATTAATTAATGGTGTGCCGTCTCCACAGCGAAAATTGACTACAGGTTCCCCGTGTGGGTTATGGACCTCATTGTGGGGGAAAACTAGAATAGAAACCCTCCCTATCCAACAAGTGTGTCGTAAGAGTCGGTTCATCGGAAACTTCCTTCAAAGTCGGAGTCAATCTGTCTTAGAGGCACGCAACCAACAGCCTGCATATTAGTGAGTCAGATCTGTAAAACGAATGTGCACGCAACACTTAGTTCTAGAAGTGGACAAACAACCAACAATTTCCGCCGAATAGTACAGCCGGCGAACCCGAAGAAGAAGGTGAAGAAGAAGAAGAAGGAGGAGGAGGTTACAGTTTATCCAATGATACCTCTTACAATATTACATCGCTTGATCTAGTCTTTTACACAGTGCAGCTCTCGTACCGTTGTCCGACTGCCACGAGAACAGTGGCTCTCCCGACATTTCCAACTGTAGAACGTCCAGTGTGTAGATAGATAAACAGTTACATAAGTGGCCACACCGAACTGATCTGCAGGGCTAGCGTTAGGTCTACAGGTGTCTACATCAGGAACGATGCAGATGTATGGGTCGGTACCTCACCACCTCGGGGCTCTCTGTTGCGTGTCAGCCCTACGTGTATTTTCCTTCCCATATCCATCTGTTTCATAGAAATGTGTGAAACTTGCCTTACATCTACCTCACTATACAACAATCTACATCTCTCTATTTTACTACTGAGTATAACAATCTATGCCTCTCTCTATTTTACTACTGAGTATAACAATCTATGCCTCTCTCTATTTTACCACCTACCTCAGCCTATAAGCAACTACATCTCCCTGCTTACATGTTTAAAACCACCCCTCTGTGTTGTCTACATCGTTTTCTAACTGCTTGGAAGAAGATCAAAGTCCAGCAGTGGACGAACAATCGGGACCTTTCCCTTGAATGTAGAGCCGGTGAATGCCAAGACGAAGATTGATCTATTTACAGATCCATTAGTTTGATCGAGATATATGTTTTCCTCACCGAATGTTCCTGCTCTCACTTCCATGCTGTGTGGCCGAGAGCTGAATTTGGGCGAGAGCTTAATTTGGGTGAGAGCTTAATTTAGCTGAAAGTTTACTTCGGCTAGAAGTTTACTCAGGGCATAAGTTTACGAGGACTGTAAACACGGCAGGCGCTAGCAGACAGGACTAGCAATCTAGGCCAGTCGAAACATCATTAGGTATAAATGAGAATTCAGATAAACACGGTTTGTCATAGAAGATAAACAAAAGTGCCCGCTCGCAAGTGAAGCCTTGTGGAGCCGGCAACAGAAACCAAATGTGGTCGGAGAAATTCATGTCTGATTTTCCTTTCGCCGGGTTGAATGCGTAGTAGATGTAGATCGGCGATTACCATCTTTAGGGCAGTGGTTCCCAGTTGTTTTCACTTGTGGGGGCAGCCTTGTTTTGTAACGAATTACTTTATAGCCGCCACCGACCTAAACCCTGCCCTGTCTTACAAGTCCAGTAACAAGTAATGTAACTAGTCCAGTAACAAGTAATGTAACTAGTCCAGTAACAAGTAATGTAACTAGTCCAGTAACATGTTTGGTAACTAGCCCAGTAACAAGTTATGTAACTAGTCCAGTAACAAGTTATGTAACAAGTCCAGTAACAAGTTATGTAACTAGTCCAGTAACAAGTTATGTAACTAGTCCAGTAACAAGTTATGTAACTAGTCCAGTAACAAGTCCAGTAACATGTTTGGTAACTAGTCCAGTAACAAGTTATGTAACTAGTCCAGTAACAAGTCCAGTAACATGTTTTGTAACTAGTCCAGTAACAAGTTATGTAACAAGTCAAGTAACAAGTTATGTAACTAGTCCAGTAACAAGTTATGTAACAAGTCAAGTAACAAGTTATGTAACTAGTCCAGTAACAAGTTATGTAACAAGACAAGTAACAAGTTATGTAACTAGTCCAGTAACACGTTATGTAACAAGTCAAGTAACAAGTTATGTAACTA
Source organism: Candidula unifasciata (assembly GCA_905116865.2). Lineage (NCBI taxonomy): Eukaryota > Metazoa > Mollusca > Gastropoda > Stylommatophora > Geomitridae > Candidula > Candidula unifasciata. The sequence goes on from CAJHNH020000002.1 coordinate 212,041, forward strand.
GTCCAGTAACAAGTTATGTAACAAGTTATGTAACAAGTCAAGTATCCTTTTCCACGCTTTCAGCTGTATAGGGCTAGAGCTGTCGGCACTCGGTGCATGATGTGGTGTGGTCACGCCGGCCGCCTTTATTTCCAAGGACTATAGCTGGTACCCATTTAAGGTTGGGTCGACATGGGAGCCAATGTCATTTTTAAAAAAAAAACTGAATGCGTTCGAATTCGAATCTAAACCCTTCGGATTCGTAGGCGAGCGTCTGGTATGTTTTAAATTTTCAAATCTACCGTCATATTTATGTAATGTTATTAAAGTCGACGTCGGAGCATATTTGGTATTCCCACAAGTGCACAAATCCACCCATGCAGCAGCCATTCCAAGCTACCTCTACTTGTTGTTTCCATTAGAAATTAGTTGTAGTTTCTCCAGTATTGGCCTCGAAGGCTGGTTAGACGTGCTTTACCAAGCTTCACTCACAGGTCACGGTCACGTGGCAAAGGGATTTATCCTTGTAGATCAGTTTGTAAGGCACTTGCCACTTGAGAGAGGTTCAACTTTATACAGTTTCAAAACGGATCAAGTATGTGCAGGCGAATTTTAGCCTGTGGTCATTAGGCGTATAGGGCATATAGGGCTAGACCTATATTTTATAGACCAATCGGCACAAGATGGGTGATGTGGTCAGCATCACGCCGGCCGCCTTTACTTCCCGGAACTGCACCCGGTACCCACTCAAGGCTGGGTCCACCTGGGAGCCAAGGTCATTTTTGAAAAAAAAGTCTGGCTCCTTCAGGGAGCGAACCGACGACCTTACGACCCGCGGCGAGCGTCTAGCCGCTCCGCCACGGGGACTCCCCATGTCATTATGAGTCTGTTAATTTACAATTGCACAGATGCTGCTGTTTTCGTAAAGCGGTGAGTGTCTTTAATCTTTGTTTTGCTAACAATTTATGTACTCTTGCAAAATAGAATTTACAGTAATTGATAAACATCGAAGGCGAGACGGGCAAGTACACGATTTGTGTGGATTTCAGTAAAAAGAAATCGTTTCGGCTCCCGAACATATGGATTCACGAACAGTCCAAGAACGAATTAAGTTCGTGAGCCGAGGTGACTCAGTCAGGCAATTATGTCAGTGATTCATCATCATCCAGATGCCTTGTCCGTACGATCAGTTGATCAGTTTAGTTTGTTCTACGATTGTCTCCCCCCCCCCTCCTCCGGGGAAACTAGGTCATGTTTCATTGATACATTTTTTAGACTGGTCTGCTTGCTGTCCAGGAGGTTGCATGTTGCCGCTATGTTGTTTTCTTTCTGGCTTGTCTTGCATTTACGTTTTTCTTCCGAGAAAGAGAATGCCTGTGACATAGGCTGCAGCACTCTCTAGGGGTTGTGTGTTAGACCCAGTTTATAAATGCTTTTGTAGTGTTAAAATCGCTGGCGTGCAACACGCGATATCAACGGTATTGTCGAACACCCATAGCAGTGTTCGAAGGTCGGGTGACTGAAGGTCAATCAATCAGAAGTGAGCTGGTGTGTATAGGCGCGGTCCGTGGGGAGATTATCGTCAAACTCACCATCAGTTTTTCTCAACTACCATGACCACTGCCCGTGATATTGTCCAATATACTTGATCATATTTTGTTATAGTGACCGCGTGGCCCCCGGGAAAGGGAACCCGGTCGCTGTGCTTGAGAAGCGCTGATAGAGAGTAAACGAGCAGGCAACTAAAACGGAGGCAGTCAGAATTAAAAAAAAAAAATATGCGTTAACATAATGAGGGGAAGTTGGTTAGACAGCTCCTGCCCTTCGAAGAATTGTATTCCTGTACTGTGAAGAAAACGTAGTGAGGCTAACCCTGAGGGTGGTTGAGAGCAAGTTCTCCAGGCTGCTTGCATCCACGGCAGCACCGGCGTACGTGCTCAGCTGTAATCAGCGCTGCATTTAGACTCGATGAAGCCCTCAGTTATATAAAACCCTGAGGCCCTTACCGTTTGAAAGTTATATCAGCTAATTTCGGAAAACGATAAAATAAAGGCACCCTTCAATTGTATGGATAATAGAAATATACTCTCGTGTTATTATATGGAAACTGGACATATACTGTCGTTTTATTTTTAGTCAAAGGACTCTCTCTCTCTCTCTCTCTCTCTCTCTCTCTCTCTCTCTCTCTCTCTCTCTCTCTCTCTCTCTCTCTCTCTCTGCAAAATTACATAAGTTATCTAATCCTCCAAAAGCTTTATTAAAAAAGAATTACAATATATACATATATATATATATATATATATATATATATATATATATATATATATATATATATATATATATATATACACACCACGAATTATGAAAAAAGCAGTCGTTTTATATGGTTGCAGATAGTCAGACACTAGGCTGTAATTGTAGTTTGTCTTTCTGAGACCGAAATCTGACCAGTTCTGAAAGCCGAAGTGGAAGATGCTATAAACCAGATGAAGAAATGTAAATCTCTTGGGCCAGGTAACTTCACGATTAAAGAATTAAAGGCTGCTGGGGAACTGCGTGTAAAAGTTGGCACAAAACTATTTATTGATATTTATATCAGTGGTCTTGTAACTGATGACCTTTTGAAATCTGTTTTCATACCTTTACCACAAACACCCGGTGCGATGAAATGTGGAGAACATCAAATAATTCGTTTAATGAGTCTTGTAACCAACCTAAAAATGAGATTTATCATGAAAATAATAGGATGTAAAATTAAAACCAGAAATTGGAGAAGAGCAGTGCTGTTGTGTAGAAGGTAAAGGCACACAAACGCCATATTTATCTTGAAAAAACTTTGGGAAAGAATGAAAGAAATAAACATTGATCTGTAATTGTGCTTTGTTGATGACACTAAAACATTTGATCAAGTAAAACATGCAGACATTATTATAATTTTGGAGACCTTGAACATTGATGGTAAAGATCTGAGAGAAAAAAATCAAAAACTAAAACTTATAATGACAACAAGAAGCAGCCATAAGTTGAAATTTTTCAAAACATTAAACAAGGCGTTAGACATGGATGTGTGCTTTGACCCGATATATTCAATTTGTACAGTGAAATTATAATTAGATCCATACATGGAATGTCAAGCATAGCGGTTGGTGGGCATAAGGTTAACAACCTGCCATTTGGGGACGATATAGTGTTAATCGCTGAAAATGAAACTCAGATGCAAGAAATGGTTGATATAAAAAATTGTAACGGAAAGTAAAAACAAGGTCTTAGTTTGAATAGCAGAAAAACAAAGGTTATGGTAATTACAAAGAAAACTGACCCTAAAAAATGCAACATCAAAGTAAATAGGACAAATCTCAAGCAAGCTGTGATGTTTAAGTACTTGGGTCCCCTGATAATATCAGATCAAGGATATATTTAGGAAGTTAAATGCAGAAAAGTTCAAGCAAAGGCAGCATTTTACAAAATGAAGAATATTTTATGCAATATTTCTTTGTCAGTTAAGAACAGAAAGAGAATTCTTAAAAGCTATATAAATCCTGTCTTGATATAAGGATGTGAATCATGGACAGTTGGTAGATTAGTGAAAAATTATATGCAAGCTGCAGAGATGTGGATTTTTAGACAAACGAGGAAAATACCCTGGACAGAAAAAAATGAGTAATGAAGATGTTTTGAAAGAAACTGAGTCACGGTGAGAACTGATTGCACATATCAGAGACATTCTACATTCTTTGGTCGTGTGATGAGAAGATGAGAAGGATAAAACTGGAGTACATCATGACAGTAGGACAGTTGGAGGGGAGGAGAGGCAGAGGGAGACAGAACAGATGCTGGAGAGTTTGACATCACGGCATAGAGGATCATCTGTATCAGAGTTGACTGAAAGTACATGAGACAGAATGTTGTGAATAGACATGACTACCAACGCCACACGGCATGGACTTTCAAAAGAAGCAGAAGACAGGAGGAGACAGAAGGTTGTGGATAGACTACCAACGCCACACGGCATTGACTTTCAGAAGAAGACGGAAGGTTGTGGATAGACACGACTACCAACGCCACACGGCATTGACCTTAAGAAGAAAACAGAAGCTGGAAGGTTGTGGATAGAGATGACAACCCACGCCACACGGCATGGACTTTCAGAAGAAGACAGGAGACAGAATGTTGTGAATAGACATGACTACCAAAGCTACACGACATGGAATTTCAGAAGAAGCAGAAGACAGGAGACAGAAGGTTGTGGATAGACATGACTACCAACGCCACACGGCATGGACTTTCAGAAGAAGACAGGAGACAAAAGGTTGTCGATAGACATGACTACCAACGACACACGGCATGGACTTTCAGAAGAAGCACTGATTGTAATAGGCCAGCAGCTTTGAATGGAGTCTTCCTTGTTCATTCGATGAGAATTGAAGTACAACAACAGCAGCAGTAACAACAACCACGATTGCTGCAAATGTTGCTGTTACTACTTCTACTACTACTACTACCACTGCTGCTGCTGCTGATGATGATGTGGCTGCTGCTACGTTTACTACTACTATTGCTGCTACTGCTGCTGCTGCTGCTGCTACTACTACTACTACTACTACTACTACTACTACTACTACTACTACTACTACTACTACTACTACTACTACTAACTACTACTACTACTACAACTACTACTATGATGACGACAGAGAAGTAGCAACAGTAGAATAAGGTAAGGAAGAAAAACAAGTCAGAGGAAGAAGATAAAGAAGAAGAAGAAGAAGAAGAAGAAGAAGAAGAAGAAGAAGAAGAAGAAGAAGAAGAAGAAGAAGAAGAAGAAGAAGAAGATGAAGAAGAAGAAGAAAATAAAGAAGAACGGGAAGTGCCAGGTAAAAGAAGGAAGCAATCTGTACAGGGATTTAGACTGGATAACTTGGCTGCAAGTTGGCCTTTTCCTGGAAATAATGAGGCCATGTTTCATTTTGATATATCAGTGAGTGTTGAAATCTTCTGGTAGAGTTTCTATATTTGGTTGTATCGATCTTACAAGTTTCCAGTTTTGAGTCGTTATCAGGTCGCAGTTTTAACAAATCGAGTCCCAGTTCTGACTCATCAAATCCCAGTTCTGACTTAACGAGCCCCAGTTTTGACTCATCATCGAGTCCCAGTTTTGACTCATTATCGAGTCCCAGTTTTGACTCATCATCGAGTCCTAGTTTTGACTCATCATCGAGTCCTAGTTTTGACTCATCACCGAGTCCTAGTTTTGACTCATCATCGAGTCTTAGTTTTGACTCATCATCGAGTCCTAGTTTTGACTCATCATCCAGTCTCAGTTTGTGTAAAAAGAGTTCACTGAATAGTTTTCCTTTTGTTTTATGGTCTATAGCGTCCAGATATTGTGTATAGTTTTCCGTTTGTTCTCTGGTCTAGAGTGTCCAGATATTGTGTATAGTTTTCCGTTAGTTCTCTGGTCTAAAGCGTCTAGATATTGTGTATAGTTTTCCGTTTGTTTTCTAGTCTATTGCATCCAGATTTTGTGTATAGTTTTCCGTTTGTTTTCTAGTCTATTGCATCCAGATTTTGTGTATAGTTTTCCGTTTGTTCTCTGGTTTAGAGCATCCAGATATTGTGTATAGTTTTCCGTTTGTTCTCTGGTTTAGAGCTTCCAGATTTTGTGTGTAGTTTTCCGTTTGTTCTATGGTTTAGAGCATCCAGATTTTGTGTATAGTTTTCCGTTTGTTCTCTGGTTTAGAGCTTCCAGATTTTGTGTGTAGTTTTCCGTTTGTTCTCTGGTTTAGAGCATCCAGATTTTGTGTATAGTTTTCCGTTTGTTCTCTGGTCTAGAGCATCCAGATATTGTGTATAGTTTTCCGTTTGTTCTCTGCTTTAGAGCATCCAGATATTGTGTATAGTTTTCCGTTTGTTCTCTGCTTTAGAGCATCCAGATACTGTGTATAGTTTTCCGTTTATTTTCTGGTTTAGAGCATCCAGATTTTGTGTATAGTTTTCCGTTTGTTCTCTGGTTTAGAGCATCCAGATATTGTGTATAGTTTTCCGTTTGTTCTCTTGTTTAGAGCATCCAGATATTATGTATAGTTTTCCGTTTGTTCTCTGGTCTTGAGCTTCCAGATATTGTGTATAGTTTTCCGTTTGTTCTCTGGTTTAGAGCTTCCAGATTTTGTGTATAGTTTTCCGTTTGTTCTCTGGTTTAGAGCTTCCAGATTTTGTGTATAGTTTTCCGTTTGTTCTCTGGTTTAGAGCTTCCAGATTTTGTGTATAGTTTTCCGTTTGTTCTCTGGTTTAGAGCTTCCAGATTTTGTGTATAGTTTTCCGTTTGTTCTCTGGTCTAGAGCATCCAGATTTTGTGTATAGTTTTCCGTTTGTTCTCTTGTTTAGAGCATCCAGATATTATGTATAGTTTTCCGTTTGTTCTCTGGTCTTGAGCTTCCAGTTTTTGTGTACAGTTGTGTTTTTATTCTCTGATCTAGAGCAGTGATTTTCTCGACCCTTTAATACAGTTCCTCATGTTGTGGTGACCCCTACCTATACAGTTATTTTCGTTGCTACTTCATAACTTGAATGAATATGTGTTTTGCGATGGTCTTTGACGACTCCAATGAAAGGGTCATTCGACCCACAAAAGGTTTTTGACCCATGGGTTGGGAACCGCTGGTCTGGAGCATACAGATAGGCATAGAAATATCAGTTCAGTAACAGTTGGCAACCATCCGCGGGCCACTTGTCAGGCATCTGTGGCACACGGCCCGCGTGCCGCAAGTTAGCTGTATCTTGGAGGTTCTAATTTAGTTGTTTGTTGAGCCCTCGTAAGTGCAAAACACAAAAGTTTCATATCTGCTCTGTTCACCTTTATTTTTATTTTGTTTCATTTTCCTTTGAAGTTAGTCACCCCATTCTTGTTTCAGCACGGAGATCTATCTTATTTTTTCCACAAGATAAAGGCCGTCTCCCCCCTTCCCCATAAAAAGATAATATTTAACGCCCCTTCACTTTATCACAGAGCCGGGAAAGTTCTTTCTCGCTTGACCCACATTCCTCCTGAATCTGCTCAGCCACGTCTGTTGGATATGAAGACCAGTCTGCGACCTACAACAGCCGACCTCTGGTCTTATCTGTGCGAGGCAAACTTCTGGCGCCCCTCTCTAGGGGGCCCAGAGATGTGAGGGCTGCGGGTAGGGGCCCAGATATGTGAGGGCTGTGGGTTGGGGCGTAATAGGTGCTGACTTACGTTCATTGTGGATTTCTGTTTCTTTCCATTGTGACGAATTATTTTATGCCGTCAGGTATCTAAACCTTCGTTTGACTGATTATTTTACTACAGCTGGTGTCTGTACTTTTATTTGACTGATTATTTTGCTATAAATGGTGACAATTGTGTAGTCTGAGCCAGACGTGACTGGGGTGCGGTCCTAGCCAGACGTGACTGGGTGCGGTCCTAGCCAGACGTGACTGTGGTGCGGTCCTAGCCAGACGTGACTGTGGTGCGATCCATGCCAGACGTGACTGTGGTGCGGTCCTAGCCAGACATGACTGGGGTGCGGTCCTAGCCAGACGTGACTGGGGTGCGGTCCTAGCCAGACGTGACTGGGGTGCGGTCCTAGCCAGACGTGACTGTGGTGCGGTCCTAGTCAGACGTGACTGGGGTGCGGTCCTAGACCGATTCGACAAAGAATTATATGACTTCAGTTCTCAGGTATTGATCAACGCTAGTAGAAGTGAAGGGAAACAGTTTATATTTCATACCACGCTAGACAATACAGTAAAGACCTGATAAGGAGAACTCACCGAGGGACCCAAGAAATAGCTCTTCTCATCAGAAATTCCTCTTATCCAGATAACATTTTAATAAAGATAATAAAGAAACATTGCTGATCATAATCAAGTTGTTCTTCACAACAGAAATTCGCCACATCCAAGACCGCCTTAAAGGGTCTGTACTATATAGGTATTAAATAAGCACACTAAATAATGGTAAGAACACTGTTCTATAACCTTATTCGCCCACCTGTATCCTGACAAGTAGTCTAGATTTCCCTTAACCTTAAAAGTTGATTCGCCCACCTGGAATTTCTCGAGCAGAAAACGTCTGTTGAATTGTGCCCTGCCCTAATCTATTCGTTATTTTGGGTAACTACCTGGAGTGTCGCGGTGCGCTGTTCAACACTCGACACAAACGGTGGTCGGAAGTCGCCTGTCACTAGATTTGTTCTATTTGTGGCCGCTAGCCTCTTGTGCCCCGCTGTTTTACGTTGTTGTGTTACAGAGAATATTTGTCTTGCACATTCCTGGCTCTCTAGGAATGTACGCAGCAGAGATGGTTTTCTTCTTCTACTTCTTTTTCTTCTTCTTCTACTTCTTTTTCTTCTTCTTCTTCTTCTTCTTCTTCTTCTTCTTCTTCTTCTTCTTCTTCTTCTTCTTCTTCTTCTTCTTCTTCTTCTTCTTCTTCTTCTTTTTTTCTTCTTTTTTCTTCTTTTCTTCTTCTTCTTCTTCTTCTTCTTCTTCTTCTTCTTCTTCTTCTTCTTCTTCTTCTTCTTCTTCTTCTTCTTCTTCTTCTTCTTCTTCTTCTTCTTCTTCTTCTTCTTCGCCTGCGTCCTCTTTTTTGTTGGATTAAGTATTTTTTTTCATGGCCGCCTTGTCCACGAGTGACCAGATCTTCCGTCCAACTCACATATATCTGTTGACCACAATTTCACTGCTTTTTTTTCAGTCCCGGTCTCTGAATTTCCTCCTTACTGTGTGGAGTCGGGGGCCCTATTCCCCCCCCCCCCTGTTCCTTACCATGCATGTCATAATAGGGAACTAAGGAATTATTTGCTCAAACTGGACGTGTTAGTCCGAAACGATCAGATTTCGCAGCATGGGAGAATTTAACGTTACAAAATAATTACAGTGAAAGTGAGCAATGGTACTTTGCTGCTGCGGGTATTCCCAAAGTTTGTATCCAATGCCCTAATCGAAATGATCCCCCCTGTCCAATCCCTGGGCAGTCGTAGCCATGTCGTGGACATAACTTGGGAAGCCCTGACTGAAAGTGTCTGAGCTATGAAATCTTCCTGCCTTCACTCGTGGACATTTCTCAGGCTTATTTTTCGGGCACAGCTTGAAAAGCCCTGAGCTTTTGAAACATCCCCCCCCCCCTCCCCACCTCCTCCCCCTCCACGGAACTCGTGGCCATGTCACGAACAGAACTTAAGAAGCCCTCTCAGGACATGACAGCGCTATGGAATCTTCCTGACGGTACTTGTAGACATGTCTCGGGCACACCTTGGGAAGCCATGTCTATAAGTGATGTCACTTGATCCAGCACGACAGTGTGTGAACGGGGAAACACCCAGGAAAATGGATGACGAGGACATGCGCCACAAAGGCGGATTCAGTGACGTCATGCTATGACATCGACGTCACAGATACTGTGGTCCGTGGACTTTGCTGGGTGTGGGCGTGTTGCGGGCAGGGAACTGAGAATGGAATGCTGTGACACGATTACTGTTTTCACCTGGTGTCTACATAGCTAGCATAAATAAATAAAAGGGGTGGGGTGGGCGTCCACTAAAGCCCTAAAAATATCTTTGAACATAAAATGAACAAACAGTCAATGTATTGTCTAATGGGATGCGCATCATAACCACACTGACTAACAATGGAGATACACAAATCTACAATATCTCCCTTGATTTGAGCGTCTACTTTCCACATCTACACATCTACCTTTCTGTTTATCGATTCAGTTCTAACCGCTTTCCCTTTTAATACTTTTTTTTTTCCACCTGTGGTCATTTAGAATACTGTAATGTAAAAAAAAAAAAAATTATATAAAATTGGTAAATTTTGAAAAAAAATCAGAAAGTACTAAATAGCAATTAACTTTCAATCACCGCTGGAGTCTGAGCCAACAGAAGATCAGCTGACTCGTCGTTCACGTCAGAGGAGGGACGAATACTCACTTTCTATCGGATAGCAAACACAGATTGCAGTTTTAAAAAAAACACGCACAGTTGTAAACAAGACGAATAATGGCGTGGACGAATATTGGACTGCAGTTGTACACTTCTAAGAGGTACAAGGTGAAAGAGAAGAAGAAGAGGAACTGTACAATGGTTCTACAAGCTAGAATCTAACTAGTCGCCGATCGACTAGCACGATTTATAAAGTCAGACTGTGGTCATGTAGCTAGTCATTTCAGTCCCCGCGTGTGGGGAAGCCGAGATAGGCAGATGACTCCGCACACTTCGTGAAGAAATAAGGGCAAGTATTTAAAAACCGCAGGACATCAATCTAAAATTATGGTCAAAATAGGTTTAAAATGCCTAAATTAGCTGCGTAATGTAGTTTTCTCTGAGTCTTCGGCGGCGACTTATTTTTATTCCATGTTTGTGGGTATAATTTGAGATAAGCGTGCCAGACTTGCACTCTCTTTACCTGCAGACGAGGATGTGAGTTGAGCGATCAAAGTCAGGCCCGCATTTCTAGCCTGCCGTCGTTTCTTTGATGCAGACTTCGTTGATCAGAACTGCCGTAACCTGTGGAGGCTCACGTCAATATGTAAAACTCTGGCACTTTCAGGCTCGGGCCGGTATTTACATCTTGGGGGATATTGTTTATATCACCGGAGTGGAATGCGTGCACACAAATGTCTGGTGGTCGCGGTTGTAGCTGCTTTAGTGTTGTCGGCGGGAGACAGGGGATTTTCTCCACAGACCTGACCCAAGTCAGCTGTTCCTGGTGGGGATCAAGGGACGTGCTCCACACACCAGATCAAGATAAATGAACGAGTGGTTAGGACTAGCACATTTCCCGACACCAATGGTTATATCCTTGGGACTGTTCACAAACGACTTCAACTGATATATGCCGTATCGTAATCATGTCTTCCACAACTTTCTCCTTCTTGCACTGCCAATCATCTGTAATACACACACTATTCTGTGGCTCAATGCTAGACTGTGCGGACTTATTACTCGCTGTCTTCACTTGTCACTCTTTCCTTCCACTTATTACTCGCTGTCTCCACTTGTCCCTCTTTCCTTCCACTCTCACCAGTGGACTCTCCCCGTGACTAAATCATGTAGATTGTCTCCTTTGAATGTGGAGACAGGAATCAGTTTCTTCGGTAAAGTTATTTCTTTCAAGACACCTTCATTTCTCTTTTTATACAAATGTGTCTATGGAGTTCTTTCTCATCAGTCGCCCAGAAATCACAACTGTGCATCGTTCCATTGTCGTCAACTTTTGTCTCCATAGCCGTAGCTGTCTATCGCTGCTGGTAGGTTGACTACAATTGTGTGGAGGTGACAGCGTCCACGATTGAGAAGCTGCGACCGATCAGTGTGTGTTTGGACTGAAGACGACTTCGTCGGTCCTGAAGTGGATCAGAGCCGTCTGATTATTCAGACTTAGACAAGGCATGTCTGGTGGTGGGGTGGTGGCGGAGGGTGAATGCTTGCCTTCCATCGACTGTGTTCCATTTCATCATTGTTGGTAGTGTAATGGTTGGATGGTTATATAGTCGGCTGGTTATATAGTCGGCTGGTTATATGGTTGGTTGGTTATATAGTCGGCTGGTTATATGGTTGGTTGGTTATATGATTGGCTGGTTTTATGGTTGGCTGGTTAAATGATTGGCTGGTTATATGGTTGGCTGGTTATATGATTGGCTGGTTATATGGTTGGCTGGTTATATGATTGGCTGGTTATATGGTTGGCTGGTTATATGATTGGCTGGTTTTATGGTTGGTTGGTTATATGATTGGCTGGTTATATAGTCGGCTGGTTATATGGTTGGTTGGTTATATGGTTGGCTGGTTATATGGTTGGCTGGTTATATGATTGGCTGGTTTTATGGTTGGCTGGTTAAATGATTGGCTGGTTATATGGTTGGCTGGTTATATGGTTGGTTGGTTATATGGTTGGCTGGTTATATGGTTGGCTGGTTATATGATTGGCTGGTTATATGGTTGGCTGGTTATATGGTTGGCTGGTTATATGGTTGGTTGGTTATATGATTGGCTGGTTATATAGTCGGCTGGTTATATGGTTGGCTGGTTATATGATTGGCTGGTTATATGGTTGGCTGGTTATATGGTTGGCTGGTTATATGGTTGGCTGGTTATATGGTTGGCTGGTTATATGGTTGGCTGGTTATATGGTTGGCTGGTTATATGGTTGGCTGGTTATATGATTGGCTGGTTATATGGTTGGCTGGTTATATGGTTGGCTGGTTATATGATTGGCTGGTTATATGGTTGGCTGGTTATATGGTTGGTTGGTTATATGATTGGCTGGTTATATAGTCGGCTGGTTATATGGTTGGCTGGTTATATGATTGGCTGGTTATATGGTTGGCTGGTTATATGGTTGGCTGGTTATATGGTTGGCTGGTTATATGGTTGGCTGGTTATATGGTTGGCTGGTTATATGGTTGGCTGGTTATATGGTTGGCTGGTTATATGATTGGCTGGTTATATGGTTGGCTGGTTATATGGTTGGCTGGTTATATGATTGGCTGGTTATATGGTTGGCTGGTTATATGGTTGGCTGGTTATATGGTTGGTTCTTTATATGGTTGGCTGGTTATATGGTTAACTGGTTATATGGTTGGTTGGTTATATGGTTGGTTGGTTATATGGTTGACTGGTTATATGGTTGGTTGGTTATATGGTTGGCTGGTTATATGGTTTTTTGGTCATATGGTTGGCTGGTTATATGGTTGGTTCTTTATATGGTTGGCTGGTTATATGGTTGACTGGTTGTATGGTTGGTTGGTTATATAGTTGGCTGGTTATATGGTTGGTTGGTTATATGGTTGGCTGGTTATAAAGTTGGCTGGTTAAATGGTTGGCTGGTTATATGGTTGGCTGGTTATATAGTTGACTGGTTATATAGTTGGCTGGTTATTTGGTTGGCTGGTTATATGGTTGGCTTGTTATATGGTTGGCTGGTTATATGGTTGGTTGGTTATATGGTTGGCTGGTTATATGGTTGGCTGGTTGGTAGATTGTGGAGCTCGATGTATGGATTGTTGATCGGATAATTAGATAGTTGTAGCGGTAGGATGGTTGGTTGGTTTGTTGAATATTGTATTGTTGATATGCTGGGTGGTTCGCAGGATGAACAGATGTTTGGATGGATGAATTGCTGATTGCATTGTTGTCTTGTCCGGTGTGTAAATAAATTATGCAGCCATTGTTGCACACACAGAGGATGATCTGCAGATGCCCATGAATTGCTTGGCAAACGCATGCAACAAATTTATGCTTACCATCTGTCTCAACAAAACGCAAGTGGTGGAAATGCATGTTGAAAACCCATCAAACATTATTGTTTGCGATTATCAGCTGTTGGCTGTGCATAAGTTCATGTACCTGGACTCACGAATCTTAAGTAGTCATTCTCTGAATTCTAGATGCAAAGATAAGCAGACGTATACGAAAGGCCCCTGCGGTTTTTTCTAATCTTATCAGGAGAGTCTGGTCAAACGGACAGCTGACCGAGTCTGGTCAAACGGACAGCTGACCGAGTCTGGTCACACGGACAGCTGACCGAGTCTGGTCAAACAGACAGCTGACCGAGTCTGGTCACGCGGACAGCTGACCGAGTCTGGTCAAACAGACAGCTGACCGAGTCCGGTCAAACGGACAGCTGACCGAGTCCGGTCAAACGGACAGCTGACCGAGTCTGGTAAAACGGACAGCTGACCGAGTCTGGTCAAACTGACAGCTGACCGAGTCTGGTCAAACAGACAGCTGACCAAGAGATAATGCCAGAATGAACGTGTGTGAGTCTTGTGTCTTCAGCATACTACTGTACTGTAGCGAATCGGTGAATGAAAGGATGGGTGAATGGATGGATGGGGGAATGGGATATAGGATGAATGGATGAGTGGATGAATAGGTGAATGGATGGATAGGTAAATAGATTAGTGGGTGAATGGATTAATGAAAGGATGGCTGAATGAATAGTTGAAAGAATGGATAGGTAAATGGAGGGGTGAATGGATGATTGAATGGGTGAATGGATGGATGCATAGGTGAATGGATGGATGGATAGGTGAATGGATAGATAAATAGGTGAATGAAAGGATTTGTGAGTTAATAGATGAGCGAATGGATGAATGAAAAGATAGGTGAATGGATGGATGGATGTATGAATGTATGAATGAAAGGATGGGTGAATGGATGGGTTGGTGAATGGATGGATTGATGGGTGAATGGATGGATGGATGGATGAATGAATGTGAGAAGGTTAAAGGCCTGCTACAACAACGAGTTGTAACTGTTGATGATGCTCTTGTGGTCAGGTCACTTATAATGGTTTGCCTGCATGAAACTTCCCACTTTATATTCGTCCTCTCGCATGCCAGGCAAGTCAGCCTGACCCAAAAGATACGTTGACGTTATTTCTGGAGCATGTTCGATAACCAACCATTCATAAAACACAATCCTAGTTGTGCGTGTCGTGCCCTTACTCAGACCACGCCCACTGTTTGACTGTGATCTGTGAATGAACACACGACGTCTAGTGGTGGGTACAAACATACCTTTGCTTGGGATGTCCCAGAACACATCCGTGCTTCATGAACGTACCTTTGGCTGGGATTTGGGGGTCACGGAACAAACGAGAACTGTCGGCGTGACCGTACTTGGCCTTGTAGATTTCTAGATTTCATGTATGTGGTTGTTAGATTGTTAGAGCTCATGTCCCAAGTCTCACGATAGGTGGTAGAAACGTCAGAGAGAGCAGACTGAAGTATCTGGGAATCACATTTGACAGGAACCTTTCCTTTAAGGACCACGTGGCTACTCATGAGAAAGGATACTAAAAGGGATTCAACACACTTAAGACTGGCTGCAATGAACAAAGAGCAGACAATGATTTTCACACTGTATCAGCACTTTGTCTCTCAGTGATTGCTTACGGACTATGACTGCTCACTGTCTCAGAGAGTCAGCCTGGGGTATGTGTGAGCATGCACACAACGCAACTATGCGGATCATTTTGGTATGTTCTAGAGACAGACACCACAGTAGATTGTATGCGATACATCCTTGAAGAGCACCACAGTAGAGTGTGTGCGATACATCCTTGCAGAGCACCACAGTAGACTGTGTGCGATACATCCTTGGAGAGCACCACAGTAGAGTGTATGCGATACATCCTTGGAGAGCACCACAGTAGAGTGTATGCGATACATCCTTGGAGAGCACCACAGTAGAGTGTGTGCGATACATCCTTGGAGAGCACCACAGTAGAGTGTATGCGATACATCCTTGGAGAGCACCACAGTAGAGTATATGCGATACATCCTTGGAGAGCACCACAGTAGAGTGTATGCGATACATCCTTGGAGAGCACCACAGTAGAGTGTATGCGATACATCCTTGGAGAGCACCACAGTAGAGTGTATGCGATACATCCTTGGAGAGCACCACAGTAGAGTGTATGCGATACATCCTTGGAGAGCACCACAGTAGAGTGTGTGCGATTCATCCTTGGTTTGCCGACCGTTGCAGGTAGGCTCAAGGTGCTGCAGGTGACGTCATAGTTCCGAGTAGTTGCAGCCACAGATCACCCTCTGCACGACTTGCTGAATATAGTTAAGGAGTCTGAGGCTGATACAAGAGAAGTCGTTGATGAAGCAGGCGACACGATCAGACAGGTTTGCATACAGGAGAGCACTAGGCGACGAGAGGAGTTGGTCAGAGTGGAAGTCAGACACAGCGCCGACATCAAGGGTCAGTTTGTGTTCTTGTACAAATCCTCACTGTAATAGGCGACCTGTCTCCTAGAGGCTGACCTACTGCCCCAAGCTCCCCATGTGGATTCCAGGAGCCCTAAACAGAGGATCGTCGCACTGCCTCGCTAAGAGGCGTGTCGTTTGTGGCGACTAATTCAGTGTTAGATGAAATATGACAAGTTAGAATGCGCAGTTATCCCAGCCTTGCTGTAAATCACAGCACATTGTACCAGCTGTTCTTTCTAGAGCGTCATGTAAGTCTAGCTCTTATTTTGTTTCCCCCTCTTGGTAAATCTCGACGTATATGCGTCATTCCCTCTCCACGTATTTTCTCTCTCTCTCTCTCTCTCTCTCTCTCTCTCTCTCTCCTTCTCTCTCTCTCTCTCTCTCTCTCTCTCTCTCTCTCTCTCATTCTCTCTCTCTCTCATTTGTCAGTTATTACGACTAGCTCCAGAACTGGCCCAATGAACTGGCGGATGTTTTACCTGTGAAATAGATAACGAGTTCTGTTTTAAGAGTTTATGCCTACGCAAGCTCATTTCACTTGTCTCGTTTTATCTGTCTTCTCTAAAACTCGGCAGCTATCACATCATTTGTCCACTAGTCTGATAACTGTCCATGATGCTCTACCACACGGCTGGCTGCTTTCAGAACTGATCGTTCGTCTTATCTGGCAAAGAACTTTGCACAAGACAATTCTGTTGTTCAAAAATAGTTACTGCTGTCATTGCACTCTTGCTACGTGCATCCTCCGCCCAAGTTAGACATTCAAGATCCTGGATCGATGCTTTGTTCTAGATTCGCTCGCTGCAAGATGATGATTGTTAGACATGGATTTCCAACAAGCCTGTTGAGTTAGGTAGATTGAATCCCAGATGATCTGGCTGGCACATTTGCTTTTGATTGCTAATAATAAAGCAGCTTTGTGTTGAGCATTCGATGCAACCCATCTTAGATTTGTCCGGAATAGAAACGCCAGAGGACAATTCTTGGAAACTCGGCTAAACACCGGCATTATCTGGGATCTACTATGACATCTGGCATTATCTGGAATCCACTAGACATTTATCTGGCCAGGAATAAACAATTAGGCAGGAATATTTTTAGGTCACGCTACAGAAGTAGGTCATGGTGTCTTTTCATATTCTGCATTCTGTTCACAACCTGGGGAACAAGTAGTCGCACCGCGAGCACATCGACCTTGCGCACTTTCCAAGATACAGGTGGCTCTCACTGTCGGTGCTACAGCTGTTAAATGGAGCACACTGTCGGTGCTACAGCTGTTAACTGGAGCACACTGTCGGTGCTACAGCTGTTAACTGGACCACACTGTCGGAGCTACAGCTGTTAACTGGACCACACTGGTAAAGTTAAGGCTGTTAACTGGACCACACTGGTAAAGTTAAGGCTGTTTACTGGACTACATTGTCGGAGCTACGGCTCTTAACCTGACCACACTGTCGGAACTACAGCTGCTAACTGGACCACACTGTCGCAGCTACAGCTGTTAACTGGACCACATTGTCGGGGCTACAGCTGTTAACTTGACCACACTGTCAATACTACAGCTGTTAATTAGACCACATTGTCGGGGCTACGGCTGTTAATTTGACCACTCTGTCGCAGCTACAGCTGTTAACTTGACCACACTGTCGCAGCTACGGCTGTTAACTTGACCACACTGTCAGAGCTACGGCTGTTAACTAGACCATACTAACAGGGCTATGTCTGGTAACTGGTTGGGATTACGCTTCTTTCAGCAACAAGTTATTTCGTAATGCCATCACCGTCATCGGTGTATCCATGGTTGCAAGCATCCCTGTCATGCAGCAATGGATAACACCCTGGGCACGATCGAGACCAACGCACAACCAGTTGGATATAATCGTGACGTATTAACTACAAGTTAGACAGAATCGTTGCAGATAAACAAACAATCATTATAGATATGTTAGCCAATCCGTTTGTCCGGACTGTGGTGTGTCAGCAAGTCACTTCCCAGTCTGAAATAATTATCACTGATCTGGTAATTTTTGGCTTGAACAGGAAGAAGAAAAAAGGGAAGGGGGTTAACTTCCAGAAAAAAGGGAAGGGGGTTAACTTCCACATTCGACAAGTTGGTATTGTATTAACTCTTTCATCCTGTACAGAGCAGCATTTGCCCGAATGATTACAACGCTGGCCTGTCACGCGATCTGGGTTCTAATCTTCAGTAATGTGGTAGGCGTTGGTTTTTTTTTTTTTTGTCTGTCGGGAGCCAAGAAGCAAACATAGAAGCAAACATAAAAATCACATCACTGACAGAACGCGCGCGACTGCACTGATCAATGTTGCCCTAACTCATCAAATTCACGATACCCGCCCCCCCCCCCCCTCCTCCTTTTTTTCTGTTCTACATTTTTGCAGTCAAGTTAGTTCTGTCTTCAACTGTTACAATATTTTAAAAAGTGCCTCCCCCCCCCCCCCCCTTTCCCTGTTGTACATATAAATAACGTAGACACAAACGTTATCTTTCGTACAGTTTTTCGCTTGACATATTTCATCGTGTCTGGCCAGGTGCGTTACTGCCATGTAACCAAAGACAGTGGGGTTGTGAGTTTCAGTTGACCAGATTTATGTGTGTACTTAGTTATTTGTGGATGTGTCTCCGTTCGTGCTTATGTGTCTCGTCCCTATTTTTGTATCTCCGTGTGATACACAAGCAGATACAGACAGGGCTAAAAACACATCATATACCACACGCAGATACAGAAATGGACAGTGACATCTACGCATTTTATTTTATGTGTCTCTAGTCCTAAGAGTCCGAAGAATCTCAACACAGTTCACGAACTCCGTAGCACCGGCGAGGATCTTGAAATACTTTTGGTAGATTTTTTAAACTATAAATTTAGACCGGGCAGCACCGTTAGGCTACTCTTTTCGATTTCCAACTTTCAGGGAATTGTTAACGTGTGCATCAATATACACGGTATCCCATCTTACTACCTAGAGACCAGGGGAAATTACTAGAGGCCCACATGAAAGAATCCCAGCCTTCAGCAGGGCTTGAACCCGTGACCTCCAGCACTCGAGGCGGACGCCATGCCTTGAGACAACTCAGCCCCTCCCCCTCACCACCCCTGAGTAGTAGATAGTATGTAGCTGGATCGACTTCCGGTCAAAATGGACGTTAAGCAGCGGCGCTGTTCGAAACAGAGGCAAATTTTTTGCTTCTGCGGGACGGTGGCCGATGCATTTTTGCTCCATTTGTAGACTGGATATAGTTTCGTCGCCCAGCTTCTGAGTTGAATGCATGGCGTGGCCCTGTGAGCTGCGGATTGCATTTGGAATGTTTTTTTGACTGTGACCAACGTGGTGGTGTGAATTGTAGATTCAGAAAATGGCGCGATGCCTGTCGTGCAGTTTTGTGGTGCCCGTATGTGATTTAAATTGATCGCGTGGGCTACTGCTGATTTTTTGGCGACTTCTGCTACCATCAATGATGAACTGCAATTCTAATACTGTGATAAACATTCTGTGTGTTTTTCGTTGGCACAGGAGCGGAGCAAAGATGGGGTGACCCGTTTGCTATGAAGCTGAAACTAAGACTACCAGACTACCAGATGTAGCTGGATCGAATCCTGGACCAGTTAGTCCTTAACACTATGTAAACCCAAGATACCCAGTCTAGTATGATAGAGATCTGCCAACTACACCAGCTCGACCACTTCTCGCATTATAAAAACCCACATCTCTCACACAGAAACAAAGGCTTTAACAGGACCTGCTATGAGAGGCGTGCGTGCGTGCGTGCGTGCGTGCGTGCGTGCGTGCGTGCGTGCGTGCGTGCGTGCATGCATGTGGCATGCACATCTCCACGACGCGCATTGATCTGCCGCCTTATTGTGGCATGTCCCATCATTTATCTCTCCACACAAGCTAACCGCCTTTCAATGTTGTTGACACCCTCAAATTGACATCACATAATTGGCATCACATAATTGACATCTTGTAATTGAGCAGTTAACGTATTGATGTCACTTATACGATGTCATTTGAACAGTTTCAGTATTGATTTTGAATGGCCAAGTGCAAGAAGAAAGAACGAAGTAAACGAACCGCGTATTGTGCAACAGACATCCAAATCTGCCTTGTTGACCCGCCATTATTCTTGTGGCTGTTGAGCTATCATTAGTAATAGGATTTGTTTAACACTAAGGGGCGAGCCCGTGGACACGCGAGTGGGTCCCTAGGGCGAGGATTTGTCTCTAGGGTTGACAAAATTGAAATGTCAAAGAATATTTTGGGACGAAAATGATGGATCGAGAAACAGAAACATGATAATAGTGTGCGAGATCTGAGTGTGGAAGAGAACCGGTTGATTAACAGCCTGATGTCTTAGAAACGGATATTGTGTGGTCAAGTGAAACTTTGCATGGGCTGGGGAAAATACACAGACTGGATCATTGTTTATAACATATCTTGACTCCCAGAATGATACCGTTTACAATGAGTAGGGGGGAAATGTAACGAGAAGTGAAAGTGACCAGCCATATCTTGTCCTCGCCACTCAGTGACTTCTGGTTGCTTTATGAAACTATTGCTTAAGCCAAAGCCGACTCCAGCAGTAAGGCCATCAACTCCTGCGGGCATTTCCGTTTTTATGAGGCTGACGTGGCCGGTCAGGGCTCACCATTGTTTGTGAGGCTGACGTGGCCGGTCAGGGTTCACCATTGTTTGTGAGGCTGACGTGGCCGGTCAGGGCTCACCATTGTTTGTGAGGCTGACGTGGCCGCTCAGGGCTCACCATTGTTTGTGAGGCCGACGTGGTCTGTCAGGGCTCACCATTGTTTGTGAGGCTGGTGTGGTCTGTCAGGGCTCACCATTGTTTGTGAGGCTGACGTAGTCTGTTAGGGCTCACCATTTTTATCGAGTAGATTTATACACAAATTGAGCTACATTTGAATTAATTTGCAAGTTTCTTGGGGAAATGAATTATCATTTTGAAGATACAAAAATGGGCTAATCCATAAAATAGCACAAAAGACAGTGCAAAAATAATGTTACGTTTAGCGTCTTTGATCTCAGTTGACAGACTGTTGAAGACAGTGCACAAAATTACTCTAACACGACTCTGTGACTGATTGAATTTTGGAGACTACACACTAAAGACTAGTTCTTTCTGCATTCGGAAAAACAAGCGATATATTCCCCTATCTCAAATCTAAATTAAGAATTTTGCGTATGTTTCAAGCCAACCATGCCTTCCTAGAGTCCATAAGTAGATGTCCACATGGCTGTATTTCTCCTTGTGGTCCGGGTTCACTCCTGGGGAAAGGCAGAAGAGCCACACAGATTTACGGTAACTGTCATGAAATCAAGACCTAAAGGTTGCGATATCCATAGTAGCCAGCCGAAAAGGTTCACATTCACAACTAGTCTTTTTTTTTTTTTTTTAAATGTTTCAGTTTTGTGCCACGTGGTATGTCACTCTTAGTATTAAACAACAAATTTTCTATGATGTTTGAAAGTGTTAAGGAAGGCTTTTAGATACCAAAGGCTAAATCCTGAAGTAGAGAAACACACACACACACACACACACACACACACACACACACACACACAGACACACACACACACACACACACACACACACACACACACACACAGAGAGAGAGAGAGAGAGAGAGAGAGAGAGAGAGAGAGAGAGAGAGAGAGAGAGAGAGAGAGAGAGAGAGAGAGAGACCAGGGGTGATATGGTGCGAAAGTTAACACCGGTAAACAACAAATTACTTTACACTATATATTATTAACACTGTCACACACAACAAACGAAAAGTAAATGTTTATATGGCGTGGAACATGAAATACACCTGCAGCCATTTCAGGCGTAAATAATTGAATAAAACATTTAATTACCTAAGTATAAGCGTACCCTTGGTAGTTTGCATGTCAGTGTGGGGGAACAAAGGAGGGGGCGGGGGTGAACAGTAAACAATATTTGCGTGTTTACTGAGAGCAATGGGATTCATCGCTTGGTACAGGTGAGATGTTTCACGTGTTTACTGAGTGCAGTGGGATTCATCGCTTGGTACAGGTGAGATGTTTCACGTGTTTAGATCCTGTTACACACTACCGTTGTTGTCGTTATCAGCTTCCATTCGTCGCTCCATCCGTCTATCCATCGATCCAGCCATCCATCAGTTCACCCATTCGTCCATCTAACCAACCATACATCCACATCTATCCACCCAAACACCCATCCAGCCAAAGATCTACCTATCCACCCAACCATTACCCATCCATCCATCATTTCATCCACCCATTAATCCATCCATCCATCCGTCTATCCATCCACATACTCACCTGTACATCCACCCACGAATTGATTGACAACATTCATCGGTACTCAATTTTCAAGTCATCCCAAAAAAAGGGAATTCCTGACTACCATGAAAAGTCCCGTATTCAAGAAGTGTTATGCGTTGGAATTGGAGTCCCTGTCAGCCCCGACCTCCTCAGAGATATCGACTACTCCTAACTATGACCCTAACCCCTGACTATGACCCTAACCCCTGACCCTAACCCTTAACTCTAACCAATAACACCACCTGAATATTGGACTGTTCCTGAATCTCGGGGATTTCCTTTGTTTGCGGTGACTTAAAATAATAGTACCCAACCATCCCCTCCCATCATTGTTCCCTGAAGGAAACTATCCGACTGGTTGAAAAGTTGCTCCTGGCAGCGGCTGAAACCCAGCTAGCAAAGTCCCGGGTGTACCAGAGCTAGCAAAGTACCGGGTGTACCTGAGCTAGCAAAGTACCGGGTGTACCAGAGCTAACAAAGTACCGGGTGTACCAGAGCTAGCAAAGTACCGGATGTACCAGAGCTAGCAAAGTACCGGGTGTACCAGAGCTAGCAAAGTCCCAGGTGTACCAGAGCTAGCAAAGTCCCGGGTGTACCAGAGCTAGCAAAGTCCCGGGTGTACCAGAGCTAGCAAAGTACCGGGTGTACCAGAGCTAGCAAAGTCCCGGGTGTACCAGAGCTAGCAAAGTACCGGGTGTACCAGAGCTAGCAAAGTACCGGGTGTACCAGAGCTAGCAAAGTACCGGGTGTACCAGAGCTAGCAAAGTACCGGGTGTACCAGAGCTAGCAAAGTACCGGGTGTACCAGAGCTAGCAAAGTATAGGGTGTACCAGAGCAAGCAAAGTACCGGGTGTACCAGAGCTAGCAAAGTACCGGATGTACCAGAGCTAGCAAAGTACCGGGTGTACCAGAGCTAGCAAAGTCCCGGGTGTACCAGAGCTAGCAAAGTCCCGGATGTACCAGAGCTAGCAAAGTCCCGGGTGTACCAGAGCTAGCAAAGTCCCGAGTGTACCAGAGCTAGCAAAGTCCCGGGTGTACCAGAGCTAGCAAAGTCCCGGGTGTACCAGAGCTAACAAAGTCCCGGGTGTACCAGCGCTAGCAAAGTACCGTGTGTACCAGAGCTAGCAAAGTACCGGGTGTACCAGAGCTAGGAAAGTCCCGGGTGTACCGGAGCTAGCAAAGTCCCGGGTGTACCAGAGCTAACAAAGTCCCGGGTGTACCAGAGCTAGCAAAGTACCGGGTGTACCAGAGCTAGGAAAGTCCCGGGTGTACCAGAGCTAGGAAAGTCCCGGGTGTACCAGAGCTAGGAAAGTCCCGGGTGTACCAGAGCTAGCAAAGTCCCGGGTGTACCAGAGCTAGGAAAGTCCCGGGTGTACCAGAGCTAGGAAAGTCCCGGGTGTACCGGAGCTAGCAAAGTACCGGGTGTACCAGAGCTAGGAAAGTCCCGGGTGTACCAGAGCTAGGAAAGTCCCGGGTGTACCGGAGCTAGCAAAGTCCCGGGTGTACCGGAGCTAGCAAAGTACCGGGTGTACCGGAGCTAGCAAAGTCCCGGGTGTACCGGAGCTAGCAAAGTACCGGGTGTACCGGAGCTAGCAAAGTACCGGGTGTAACCGAACTACCTAAGTCCCGGTAGTTGTGCAGTGATGGAGTTATCTGTCCGAGAGACTAGCTTGTCGGCGTGTTCATGTGGCGTTGTTCTGATGACGTCATCGGATGAGCTGGGTCGTTTTACGCAGTTCCTTTTGACTTTCATCCAGTAGAGGTCAAACCGACTGCTGACAGTTAGGACGGACAGACGCGCGCGCGGCCTAAGTGCGTACGAACAGACAAATAGACAGACGGGCAGACAGACACACAGAAAGACATACAGAGGAAAATAAGGTCGGGCGCGTGGAAGGGAGGATAGACAAACGGATGACTATAAGGACAGACGGGTGGGCGGACAGACAGACAGACCGATCGACTGACCGACAGACAGACCGAACGACAGACAGACATACATATGGCTGGATGGATGGACGAAAGGATAGACGGATGGATACAATGATTGATGGACGGACGGAGGGATGCATAGAAAATGGGGAGATAGATTGTTGGAAAATAGAAACTTATTAGGTCGAAGATAGCACTAACAAATGATAGAAAGAACATATATCCTGGGAAATTATACATAGAGAAACCTAATGTATTGTGGATATTTGGTCCCACCCACACAAATGACAGAAGCTATGCAGTAACAAAGAGTGAGCAATAAACTACTCGAACAAGGAACCAGATTCCCGAAGTACTTTGTTTACCAGACATGACGCAACACAGACACTGAGTCAACTGGCAAGTCGCAACACTAGGTCGCAAGTCAACCAACATGACGCAACACATCCACGGAGGCAACATTCACACCGGAAACTACTCCTGCTATCTTACGCAAGATAATGAGACAAACCGAAGAACGTACTGACGTGCGCTAGTGGGAACTGAGTTTCTCATGGAGCTAGACAGTTCTCACACATCGTGTGTCCGGACACAGCTTTCGTCGTCTCATCTGTCTCCCAGAGAAGAGACAAGAGGTATACTGGCCGATGACGTGCTGACCCTGAGTCACAGATATGTGATACCAAAAGAATAAATCTCTGACTTCTCGTCAGTGCGCGCCACTTAGGGTTGTGTCAGGTAGGAATAAGCACAGGGATAGACAAGGTCAGTGTGACTGTCGGGTGGATTAAGATTGTCATCAGCATCATCGTCATCATCATCTACCATCAGAAGCATCATTATCGTCACCATAACACCATCGTCATCATAACCATAACACCACCACTGTCATCATAATATCATTGCCATAACACCACCACAATCAGCATAACACCATCACCAAAATAACACCATCACCAAAATAACACCATCACCATCTCACCATCACCATAACACAACCACCATCACCATAACACCATCACCATAACACCATCACCATAACACCACCACCATAACACCATCACCATAACACCACCACCATCACCATAACACCACCACTATAACACAACCATCATCACGATAACATCACTACCATAACACCCTCACCATCACCATAACACCGTCATCACAACACCACCACCCTGACACCGGCATCCTTATTATAACTACAGCCACCATTATCAAGGTCAGACCCAGGTCGCCCTGTAGCATGATCACGTGACGCCACTGCTGTTTGTCTTCAGTGGTCCTCTTCCGGTCTCAGTGTTCATGCTGCTGCCTGAACCTCCATGTTCTTGTTTGACATCAATCTGAACCTCCATGTTCTTGTATGACATCAATCTGAACCTCCATGTTCTTGTATGACATCAATCTGAACCTCCATTTTCTTGTTTGACACCAATCTGAACCTCCATGTTCTTGTATGACATCAATCTGAACCTCCATATTCTTGTATGACATCAATCTGAACCTCCATATTCTTGTTTGACATCAATCTGAACCTCCATGTTCTTGTTTGACATCAGTCTAAACTTCCATGTTATTTTGTGACATAAGTCCCCTGGACGTTCTTGTCTTCCATATATGTAGATTCCACCGATACACATATTTAACAATATCACCCTTTTGTATGCCTGAATCCTGAAATCCTGAAAATGCCTGAAATAGTGAAACTTAACAAGGGTAGACACCGCCCTTTAGACCCCCTTCAAATATTTATTCTGCCTCTTTATGGAAATTTCAAGTAACCCTCTATATCTTTCTTGAGTGGAAAAATACGCTATGCGCAGAAGCTCGTGTGTGTCTGTGGTGAAAACTAGTGGTTGGTTACAGAACCAGAAGTGACTTACAGAAATCGATATCATCCACAGCAAGGGACATGCCAAACGTGCTCGTTCCCTGGCTAGGAGAGGAAGAGATCGAATCAGGGATCTGGAGAGACGCTACAAACAATGGGGTTGATTGATCTGTGACATGGCCTAGTTGAGGTTCGATCTGCCGTGTGTTGCCAACAGGTTTCTGCTGCGCCAGAACTCTAGCCTGACTGCGACGTGTTTCTCAGCTAGACGTCCCCAAGTGTTTCATGGTAGCATAGACGTGGTCTCTAGGGTCTTGCTGATCACATTCGCCATCGCCATGGGCTGTGATTTCTCTGCCGGCCTCCCATAGTAGCACTGAACTGCCAGTTGTATAGGCAGTCATAATCGGACACAAACAACAGGCAGTCATAGTCAGACACAAACAACAGGCAGTCATAATCGGACACAAACAACAGGCAGTCATAGTCAGATACAAACAACAGGCAGTCATAGTCGGACACAAACAACAGGCAGTCATAGTCAGATACAAACAACAGCCAGTCAAAGTCAGACACAAACAACAGGCAGTCATAGTCAGACACAAACAACAGGCAGTCATAGTCAGACACAAACAACAGGCAGTCATAGTCAGACACAAACAACAGGCAGTCATAGTCAGACACAAACAACAGCCAGTCGTAGTCGCACACAAACAACAGCCAGTCATAGTCAGATACAAACAACAGGCAGTCAAAGTCAGACACAAACAACAGCCAGTCATAGTCAGACACAAACAACAGGCAGTCATAGTCAGACACAAACAACAGGCAGTCATAGTCAGACACAAACAACAGCCAGTCATAGTCAGACACAAACAACAGCCAGTCATAGTCAGACACAAACAACAGGCAGTCATAGTCAGACACAAACAACAGCCAGTCATAGTCAGACACAAACAACAGGCAGTCATAGTCAGACACAAACAACAGCCAGTCGTAGTCGCACACAAACAACAGCCAGTCATAGTCAGATACAAACAACAGTCAGTCATCATCAGATACAAACATGCTGTCATAGTTGAAAAGAAACAGCAGGCAGTCATGGTCGGACAGAAACAGCAGGCGGCCATGGTCGGACAGAAACAGCTGGCAGCCATGGTCGGACAGAAACAGCAGGCAGCCATCGTCGGACAGAAACAGCAGGCAGTCAGGGTCAGACAGAAACGGCAGGCAGTCAGGGTCAGACAGAAACGGCAGGCAGTCATGGTCGGACTAAAACAGCAGACAGTGATAACTGGACAGAAACAGCAGACAGTCATAGCAGGACAAAAACAACAGACAGTCATAGTCTGACAGAAACAACAGCAGTTATAATCAGTCAGAAACAACAGCAGTCATAGTCAATCAGAAACAACAGCAGTCATAGTCAGACAGAAACAACAGCAGTCATAGTCGGACAGAAACAACAGCAGTCATAGTCAGATAGAAACAACAGCAGTCATAGTCAGACAGAAACAACAGCAGTCATAGTCGGACAGAAACAACAGCAGTCATAGTCAGACAGAAACAACAGCAGTCATAGTCGGACAGAAACAACAGCAGTCATGGTCAGACAGAAACAACAGGCAGTCATGGTCAGACAGAAACAACAGCAGTCATAGTCGGACAGAAACAACAGCAGTCATAGTCAGACAGAAACAACAGCAGTCATAGTCGGACAGAAACAACAGCAGTCATGGTCAGACAGAAACAACAGCAGTCATAGTCAGACAGAAACAACAGCAGTCATAGTCAGACAGAAACAACAGCAGTCATGGTCAGACAGAAACAACAGGCAGTCATGGTCAGACAGAAACAACAGCAGTCATGGTCAGACAGAAACAACAGGCAGTCATGGTCAGACAGAAACAGCAGGCAGTTATGGTCAGACAGAAACAACAGGCAGTCATGGTCAGACAGAAACAACAGGCAGTCATGGTCAGACAGAAACAACAGGCAGTCATGGTCAGACAGAAACAACAGGCAGTCATGGTCAGACAGAAACAACAGGCAGTCATGGTCAGACAGAAACAAGAGCGGCGCAGCCGAATCCCTCAACTGGTACTGAGACATTTTACATAGACAATTCTGATCCCAGTGTGGGCTCTTGGGCCCGTGGGGAAAGAGTTATAGGGGTTGAGACATCAAAACAACGCCAACAGAAGAACACAAGAGTTATAGGGGTTGAGACATCAAAACAACGCCAACAGAAGAACACAAGAGTTATAGGGGTTGAGACATCAAAACAACGCCAACAGAAGAACACAAGAGTTATAGGGGTTGAGACATCAAACCAACGCCAACAGAAGAACACAAGAGTTATAGGGGTTGAGACATCAAACCAACGCCAACAGAAGAACACAAGAGTTATAGGGGTTGAGACATCAAACCAACGCCAACAGAAGAACACAAGAGTTATAGGGGTTGAGACATCGAAACAACGCCAACAGAAGAACACAAGAGTTATAGGGGTTGAGACATCGAAACAACGCCAACAGAAGAACACAAGAGTTATAGGGGTTGAGACATCAAACCAACGCCAACAGAAGAACACAAGAGTTATAGGGGTTGAGACATCAAACCAACGCCAACAGAAGAACACAAGAGTTATAGGGGTTGAGACATCGAAACAACGCCAACAGAAGAACACAAGAGTTATAGGGGTTGAGACATCAAAACAACGCCAACAGAAGAACACAAGAGTTATAGGGGTTGAGACATCAAACCAACGCCAACAGAAGAACACAAGAGTTATAGGGGTTGAGACATCAAACCAACGCCAACAGAAGAACACAAGAGTTATAGGGGTTGAGACATCAAACCAACGCCAACAGAAGAACACAAGAGTTATAGGGGTTGAGACATCGAAACAACGCCAACAGAAGAACACAAGAGTTATAGGGGTTGAGACATCGAAACAACGCCAACAGAAGAACACAAGAGTTATAGGGGTTGAGACATCAAACCAACGCCAACAGAAGAACACAAGAGTTATAGGGGTTGAGACATCAAACCAACGCCAACAGAAGAACACAAGAGTTATAGGGGTTGAGACATCGAAACAACGCCAACAGAAGAACACAAGAGTTGTAGGGGTTGAGACATCAAAACAACGCCAACAGAAGAACACAAGAGTTATAGGGGTTGAGACATCAAAACAACGCCAACAGAAGAACACAAGAGTTATAGGGGTTGAGACATCGAAACAACGCCAACAGAAGAACACAAGAGTTGTAGGGGTTGAGACATCAAAACAACGCCAACAGAAGAACACAAGAGTTATAGGGGTTGAGACATCAAAACAACGCCAACAGAAGAACACAAGAGTTATAGGGGTTGAGACATCAAAACAACGCCAACAGAAGAACACAAGAGTTATAGGGGTTGAGACATCGAAACAACGCCAACAGAAGAACACAAGAGTTATAGGGGTTGAGACATCGAAACAACGCCAACAGAAGAACACAAGAGTTATAGGGGTTGAGACATCGAAACAACGCCAACATAAGAACACAAGAGTTATAGGGGTTGAGACATCGAAACAACGCCAACAGAAGAACACAAGAGTTATAGGGGTTGAGACATCGAAACAACGCCAACATAAGAACACAAGAGTTATAGGGGTTGAGACATCGAAACAACGCCAACAGAAGAACACAGCAGTTATAGGGGTTGAGACATCAAAACAACGCCAACAGAAGAACACAAGAGTTATAGGGTTTGAGACATCAAAACAACGCCAACAGAAGAACACAGCAGTTATAGGAGTGGAGACATCGAAACAACACCAACAGAAGAACACAGCAGTTATAGGGGTGGAGACATCGAAACAACGCCAACAGAAGAACACAGCAGCTGTAGGGGTGGAGACATCGAAACAACGCCAACAGAAGAACACAGCAGTTATAGGGGTGGAGACATCGAAACAACGCCAACAGAAGAACACAGCAGTTATAGGGGTGGAGTCATCGAAACAACGGCAACAGAAGAACACAGCAGTTATAGGGGTGGAGTCATCGAAACAACGCCAACAGAAGAACACAGCAGTTATAGGGGTGGAGACATCGAAACAACGGCAACAGAAGAACACAGCAGTTATAGGGGTGGAGTCATCGAAACAACGGCAACAGAAGAACACAGCAGTTATAGGGGTTGAGACATCGAAACAACGCCAGCAGAAGAACACAGCAGTTATAGGGGTGGAGACATCGAAACAACGCCAACAGAAAAAATAACGTTAGGCAAAGGCAGATGTTTTAGCCCTCTTATTTTAAGTAGCACTCTCGTGAAACCACAGAGGGTATGGGACAGGCGGGGGTAGACCAGCAAGAGGGAAGGCAGGGGTAGACCAGCAAGAGGGGAGGCAGGGATAGACCAGCAAGAGGGGAGGCAGGGGTAGACCAGCAAGAGGGGAGGCAGGGGTAGACCAGCAAGAGGGGATGCAGGGGTAGACCAGCAAGAGGGGAGGCAGGGGTAGACCAGCAAGAGGGGAGGCAGTGGTAGACCAGCAAGAGGACAGGCAGGAATAGACCAGCAAGAGGGGAGGCAGGGGTAGACCAGCAAGAGGGGAGGCAGGGGTAGACCAGCAAGGCGACAGCTAGGAATAAACTAGCATGGGTAGACAGAATGTATGGAATGATCAACAACAGCCTGTAAACACACAATTCCGGCGACAATGCAGACGGTGTCGGATATTCGTTGCTCAACCGTCAAGGTGGAGACGGCGTGTGGTTTATTGATGGACATCTTACATTAGACGCTGTTAGACTAGAGGTACGGCGGCAGCATGACGTAGGAGGCTGTTGGTAATACAACATGTGTATTTGGTAACAGGGTGAGGCTCTCAGAGACACACCTTTCATACAAAGTGAAACACTTCTGGAGCGGACATGGTGAAGGGGGACGGCGGCGGGCATCATAAGCAGGTGGTCAGGACGTGTGTCTGCCTATAAAATCGTGTTTCGCGGCTGCGTCGTTCACTTCAGGAAAGCAGTTTTTACGGAGACCCTTGCATTCGTCACTGGGGCTACGGAGTTCGTGTTTGCGCAACACTTTCGTTAGGCATCTAGTTGTTATGCGGAACGAGACCGAGCCATGTGGGATAAAACCGGTGCAGTGAAATCGATCGTCTAGACTTTTATCTTTACCAGAAAAACTGAAAGGGGCAGAGACGGTTAAGACTCGGCAGTACAGAAAGAGCAGCAAATGTAGAAAAGACTGACACACATAGCAAAGCAATTAACATCAGTATCAATATATAACAGCAAGCATACCCGCGGTAAGATGTGTCAGAGAATCTTCCACACGCTTAGATAAGAACGGATAATTACTTCCGCTTTCGGCGATCATGTTTTTCAACATCCGTGGATTTTCAGATTTGTGGAGTAACGTGAGCGCCTAGCTTAGCCTTACCTGTTTAGGCAGGTAAATAACACGTCAGACAAATTGCCTGACGGACGGGTAGATAGTATCTCTACACATCACAAAGCCGATGTTTCTGTGTCTGATGGCACACACGTCCGAATATCCACAACAGCGGGACCCTCAAACACGACAGTTGGAACCTGGAGTTTTGGTCACCTTGTACACCCCCATCCCCCTTTTTTTTACCCCGTCAATTTGTAGGGTGCTGAACCCCGCACCCCTATTTCTGTTTTTCACACACACACACACACACAAAATAACAAATACAAACAAAACGTGAGCGTTGCGGCTTTGGAGCCTTCATTAGCACATACAAATCAAACAATACTACATAAAAACCCGACATCACTTAGCTGATATCTCGAAGCAGACGGTCAATCGTTTTTCAGTTTTCCACAAAGTAGATTTCACACCGCTTAAAGTGCAATATGTTGTGAAGATCGGCAATTTTTCTTGCTTGAACTCTTATCTGGATAGAAGACATTTCTTATAAGAACAAAACTATTTCTTGAATCCTCGATCAGTTCTCTTTATCAGATCTGCACTGCACAGAATTTCGCGTTTTAAGGTTTTATTTACACATTTCATGTTTTTTTTTAAAAATATTATTGTTTTTTTTTTTTTGGGTATGTGTGTGTCTGTGTGTGTGCCTCTGTGTGTGTGTCTCTGTGTGTGTCTGTATCTATGTGTGTGTCTGTGTTTGTGTGTGTGTGGCTGTGTGTCTGTGTGTGTGTCTGTGTGTGTTTTTCTGCGTGTGTGTGTGTCTGTGTGTGTCTGTGTATGTCTGTGTCTGTGTGTGTCTGTCTTTCTGTGTGTATGTGTGTGTGTCTGTATGTGTGTCTGTCTGTGTGAATGTGTGTGTGTGTGTGTGTGTCTGTCTGTGTGTGTCTGTCTGTATGTATGTGTGTGTGTCTGTCTGTATGTGTGTGTGTGTCTGTCTGTCTCTGTGTATGTGTGTGTGTGTGTGTGTGTGTCTGTCTGTGTGTGTCTGTCTGTATGTATGTGTGTGTATGTCTCTGTGTATTTATGTGTGTGTTTGTCTGTGTGTGTGTCTGTGTGTGTCTATGTGTGTGTGTTTGTGTGTCTGTGTGTGTGCGTGTTATCTATTGTTTCTACCATTCAGCACATTTATATCGTAATTACATTTTCATGACCATAATTTTTTTCCCAGACTTAGGCCCCTTGTGGAGTTTAACCCCCTCCTCATCCCCCCCCCCTTATTACCCCCCCCCCCCCCTCACGCCCCGCCCCTCGTGTTTTGTTTGTCATACCTCAGTCAGTGTGCAGGTCCCGAGAAATAGTTGGGAAGTCAAGTACACCTCCTACAACAGAATCATTCAATGCACTGAGAGCATACAGCAGGGTAACGTCAAGAGATACAGAGAGGCATAGAAGAATATGACAATCCAAGACTGTATAGTGTAACGTGGAGAACACAGGCTTCATCCCACCAGGTGTTATCGTATAGGGCCCGGTCTTCCTTCAGAGAGCTGTTAGCCGCCTGTCGAGGGCGCCACCCTAGAAACGGACTCTGTAGCTCCAGCGACAGTTCCCAAGGGACTTTCGTAAAATTTCACAGCATAACAGGAAAGCAGGCAACCGAGGACGCCCGTGCTCGGCTACAGATTATCTGTTTACCTATGATACCTGCTACGCAGAGCAGGTATTGACAGCAGAAGCAGCAACAGTAGAAGAAGAAGAAGAATGTATTTGGACGTAAGGTTACCTACACTAGAAAATCAACTCTATCGTAGCCGTTTGCATGGCTACGTGTGTGGATAATTGTCGCACCACTTCTGGGATCTAGGAAAATATAGCTAGAAGTTTCATGGCAGGCCCCCTGGAACAGAGAAAACATGACGGGCGGGTGGCGACCTCTGATGTCAACAATATTGGCCGGGCGTCCTTTGTTTATGTGAGTGCAATGTTCAAGTAGGTCCTATGACCTATGCTGATATAATATGTGTTTTGCTTCGTTTGCGCGCTGATTCAAAGCATTCGTTAACAGTAAAGGATATGAAACGAACCTTTCAAAACCTCAAATTGTTTTAGAGGTGACCCTTGCAAGAAAAGGGCGTTTGACTCTCAAGTGGTCAGTCTTCGGCATTAGCCTCCCTTGTGTTACCCAAACAACAATATTTATTGTATACGTGATAGGCTATCATAATCACCACATGTCGCTGCACACAGGCAGATATTTCCCAGTCTCCGCGCTAGAGGTTTAAAGTAAACGATTTTTTGTCAGCTACTGTATATTCAATTTTGGGTTACAGACATTATTAGTCCGACACAGATCACAGAAATTCACCACTTTAAAAAAAAAAAAAAAAGGAGCACCTTTGTATTGGTAAAATATTTAAAGAATCATAAGGACATGGGGAATCTAAGACCACGTACAAAAATTCGTATTGATCCCTACAGGAGCTTTCGATACATTTTTGTTTAAAGTGTCATGGCACTTCGGAACAGCCAGTGAAATCAATGAGAAAGGGGACACAAGCCAACAGCAGAACTGTTGAAGGATCGGAGAGAATCTGGCATGTAGGAAAACACAATAGAGTGGATTGAGATGGAAGATACCGTACGGGGAAACATAATAGAGTGGTATGAGAGGGAAGATACCGTACGGGGAAACATAATAGAGTGGTATGAGAGGGAAGATACAGTACGGGGAAACATAATAGAGTGGTATGAGAGGGAAGATACCGTACGGGAAAACACAGCAGAGTGGTATGAGAGGGAAGATACCGTACGGGGAAACATAATAGAGTGGTATGAGAGGGAAGATACCGTACGGGGAAACATAATAGAGTGGTATGAGAGGGAAGATACCGTACGAGAAAACATTGTACTCACGCGTATAAGCCTATCGATCTGATGAAGAACGTGTTGGAAATAGCTTGAAGGATAAAATCTGATTCAATTGCTTCATCTCGTTTATAGAATCTCCAAACGGATTGACTTGCCTGGAACAATCTTTTCATTCTTTTACTGATTTCTTCTTTTTCCTCCATCTTTTGCACTTGCTGTGTTTTTTCTGCTCACCGACATGTCTTCATTTGCCGTAGCTGACGCTGCTCCGCCAGCTTGTGTGCTGCCACTGATTTGGCTTATTTCCTAAATCAGAAGCAGCCAGTGAGCCAGGAGACTGTATTGTAGTTGCCTGACTTTTGTTCTGTCTCGACACTGACTGACTTCTATGCGGGTGTCTCCTTACTCTCCCACTGCCCCTCTCTGTGTGATGTCTGACTTCTTACTCTCCCACTGCCCCTCTCTGTGTGATGTCTGACTTCTTACTCTCCCACTGCCCCTCTCTGTGTGATGTCTGACTTCTTACTCTCCCACTGCTCCCCTCTTTGTGTAATGTCTTACTTCTTACTTTCCCACTGCTCCTCTCTGTGTAATGTCTTACTTCTTACTCTCCCACTGCTCCTCTCTGTGTAATGTCTTACTTCTTACTCTCCCACTGCCCCTCTTTGTGTAATGTCTTACTTCTTACTCTCCCGCTGCTCCTCTCTGTGTAATGTCTTACTTCTTACTCTCCCACTGCTCCTCTCTGTGTAATGTCTTACTTCTTACTCTCCCACTGCTCCTCTCTGTGTAATGTCTTACTTCTTACTCTCCCACTGCCCCTCTCTGTGTAATGTCTTACTTCTTACTCTCCCACTGCCCCTCTCTGTGTAATGTCTTACTTCTTACTCTCCCACTGCCCCTCTTTGTGTAATGTCTTACTTCTTACTCTCAGACTGCTCCTCTCTGTGTAATGTCTTACTTCTTACTCTCCCACTGCCCGTCTCTGTGTAATGTCTTACTTCTTACTCTCCCACTGCCCCTCTCTGTGTAATGTCTTACATCTTACTCTCCCACTGCCCCTCTCTGTGTAATGTCTAACTCCTTACTTTCCTACTGCTCCCCTCTCTATGGAATGTTTAACTCCTTACTTTCCCACTGCTTATCTCTCTGTGGAATGTTTAACTCCTTACTTTCCCACTGCTCCCCTCTCTGTGAAATGTCTAAATCCTTACTTTCCCACTGCTCCCCTCTCTGTGAAATGTCTAACTCCTTACTCTCCCACTGCCCCTCTTTGTGTAATGTCTGACTCCTTACTCTCCCACTGCTCCTCTCTGTGTAATGTCTTACTTCTTACTCTCCCACTGCTCCCCTCTCTGTGAAATGTCTAAATCCTTACTTTCCCACTGCCCCTCTCTGTGGGATGTCTGACTCCTTGCTCTCCCACTGCCCCTCTCTGTGGGATGTCTGACTCCTTACTCTCCCACTGCCCCTCTCTGCGGGATGTCTGACTCCTTACTCTCCCACTGCCCCTCTCTGTGGGATGTCTAACTCCTTACTTTCCCACTGCCCCTCTCTGTGAAATGTCTAACTCCTTAATCCTTCGCCACCCCCTCTCTGTCGAATGCTAAACTCCTCAGCCATTTTAATCACGGGTCGCTAATTCATTGCTCCGACAGCACAAGAGGTCATCTGCCTGTTGACTGTCTCGGTTCATCGGTTTGTCTTCAGATCTGTCCACTTTATTACAGACAGTGTCTAAGACAGTCAAGTCAAGGTTTCTCTATACCAGTGGTTCTCAACCTGCCAGTCTCGAGACAGTCAAGTCAAGGTTTCTCTATACCAGTGGTTCTCAACCTGCCAGTCTCGAGACAGTCAGGTCAAGGTTTCTCTATACCAGTGGTTCTCAACCTGCCAGTCTCGAGACAGTCAGGTCAAGGTTTCTCTATACCAGTGGTTCTCAACCTGCCAGTCTCGAGACAGTCAAGTCAAGGTTTCTCTTTACCAGTGGTTCTCAACCTGCCAGTCTCGACACAACTTGCCACATTTCGTTAGTGAAATAATCATTTAACCCACTAAAAACGTTCAGTTCATCCTGTAAAACAGTTCATGTGTTTGACAAATATAGCGCTGTAACTAAAACCAACTGGGAAGATAACCGGTGGACAAGTTCCCGGTGAAGTCGGAAGTGCCGGACGAAAGATGCAAATATCGCAGCTATGCGGTAAACTTGCCGGACACAGTTGTGTCACTCGAAGGAAAGATGAACAAGAAACCAAAAACCCGCGCACTCACCCGCGCACCCATCAACGCATACATCGCCGCACCCACCTCTCTCAAAGAAAAGCTGTTTAAAGAGCCCTGCATGAAGACTAGCTACCACAGTACCAATCCCACAGTTCGCCGCGATAATGCAGCGATTCTCAACATGTGGGTCGCGATCCCTTTATGGGGTCGAACTACCTTTTCATAGTCTGTCCCCTGGCGGGTCCGCCCACATGCAGATACGCCCACATACAACTACCCGGCGCCATGATGTACTTTCGCGGACCAGTCACACGTGTACAGAAAG
Organism: Candidula unifasciata; assembly: GCA_905116865.2. Classification (NCBI taxonomy): domain Eukaryota; kingdom Metazoa; phylum Mollusca; class Gastropoda; order Stylommatophora; family Geomitridae; genus Candidula; species Candidula unifasciata. The sequence continues at coordinate 248,704 of CAJHNH020000002.1, forward strand.
TACCCTTCATGAATTATAATTACTAGGTGAATGTAAAATAATGAACTGCAAAATCATCAACTACAGCAACTGCAGGAGAAAGAGCAGATGGAAGAAACAAGATAAATACCTGGAAAGATTGGCTGCTTGGTACAGACGAGACAAGTAAGTGAACCTCTGCGATCGTGTGAGACTGGATACCATGCCAGTGCAGACTAACGGTCTCGACCAATGGCTCTCAACCTTCCTAATGCCGCGACCCCTTTAATACAGTTCCTCATGTTGTGGCGACATTTTAATACAGTTCCTCATGTTGTGGCGACCCTTTAATACAGTTCCTCGTGGTGTGGCGACCCTTTAATACAGTTCCTCCTGGTGTGGCGACCCTTTAATACAGTTCCTCGTGTTGTGGCGACCTCTTTAATACAGTTCCTCATGTTGTGGCGACCCCTTTAATACAGTTCCTCATGTTGTGGCGACCCTTTAATACAGTTCCTCATGTTGTGGCGACCCTTTAATACAGTTCCTCATGTTGTGGCGACCCCTTTAATACAGCTCCTCGTGTTGTGGCGACCCCTTTAATACAGTTCCTAGTATTGTGGCGACCCCTTTAATACAGTTCCTCGTGTTGTGGCGACCCCTTTAATACAGTTCCTCATGTTGTGGCGACCCTTTTATACAGTTCCTCATGTTGTGGCGACCCCTTTAATACAGTTCCTCATGTTGTGGCGACCCTTTTATACAGTTCCTCATGTTGTGGCGACCCCACCTATCAAATTATGTTCGTTGCCACTTCAGAACTTGAGTGAATTTGTGTTTTCCGATGGCCTTAGGCGACCCACTTAAAAGTGTGGTTTGACTCCCATATGGGTCGCGATCCACAGGTTGAGAATCACTGGTCTACACACGAGACAAGCCTCTAATTTCTGCTGCTGCTGCTACTTTTTAATCCTCAAATACAGCGTTGATCCCCCGACCTTTGGACTTTTAGGCAACTGTTGATGGCCATTTTTCTGAGTCAAGGATACCGATGATGTCACTATGACATGAAAGAACACACCTGAAGAAACTTGGAACTAACGGATACCTGGTCGAGAAATGAGAGCAGCAGACGGTTACAGCTGCAACATAAAACATAACAAGAAAAACAAATACTGGACAAAACAAAACTGACACTTTGATGTTTGAAAAACATTGCACCAGAAACTAGAGTAATGTGTCCAGTCAACTCGCGCGTGTATGAATCCGTAAAGAAAAGTAGTTACATGGTGTGAACCGCCGGAAGACTTCAAAATGTAAACCTTCGACATAATCTAGG